>WEDG01000331.1:0-20265 GCA_017591395.1 Schistocephalus solidus | reverse complement strand
ACACGAGCAGGCCAGCACCATTTCAGTGCTAATGAGATGATATCTGGTGAAGTTTGGCACACGTATATCTTAAGCGCTCATTTAATTTAGGGAGTAGGCTTTGGACATTGGTACATAAACATGCCTTTAGTTTATTTGAGTGTAAGCCGGCTATGTCGGTGCCTTCTTCATTTGAGGCAGCTGGACCGATATTCGCATAGGATGTGTGTGCGCATTATTCAAGAGGCTTTTGCATATTTCCGCAATAGAACTGCATTTCGTGTTGATTGTTGCATTGATTAGTTGCCCAACCGTGGAGACTCTTGTCGGAATGACGGGCGTCCTCCACAGAAGGATTTCTGTACTCGAGCAATCACTCTATCCTTATTACCAGTCCCTTCTCTCTGTTCTTTCCAAAGTTCTCCAATTCCGCTGTAGCGCCCTCCATTTCATTCTCTCTTGTTCAGGGTAGTCCGGTTGAAAAATGAAACCTCTGTGACCGGGGAACTCCCCCTGCTATTCGCTCGATTAGGTCTCTCTGATTTTTTTTCCCAAAATTACATTTAAATGGAGACGCTAAATGTGTCATGTGTTTTGACTACAGCGAACTCAACCAAATTGAGTCTTTTTTGTAGGAAATTATCGATCACTTCGTTAACGGTGATTTGCAACAGTTATTAGTTACTTATTGTGTCATTTAGAGGAAAATGGTGACCCAAAATGTGAGTTATTTCCAATGCAATGGACGAAACCTTACAGACGGCAAATGACCACGACACTTGTCGGTGCTTCAGGACGGCATGGATGGAAGAAACGTACTGTGCATTTGACTGAATAAAAGGTTATAGGTTGTTTAAAGTACATGGTTCACATAGATTGACAAACCTCAATAAGAAGAAGATTGGTAATTAATAATCCGAATCGATGCCTGAATGCACACGGGGAAAGAATGACTTGTATGGACTCCTAGTCAGGAGAAAGGGAATGAGAAGGACCCATCTATTCAAAGAAAGTGGATAAGTAAATTTCAGGAAGGATACATATTCCCGTGTCTTAACCCTACCACTAACGCTAGCATAGAAATAAAATATAGCCCCTATCTTAATTTCTTGCATTTCCGTTGTCTTTACATAATTCCGAACCTAATCTCAACTATAACCTTAACTGAAACTGAACCCCAACCCTCACCGTAATTCTGAACGTTATTTCTACGGAATTTGGCGCATAGTCGCATGTACCGTTGGCTGTTCCTATTAACGTGTCCTGTTTAGGCAGTCACACAAGCCATCCTGACCGAGCAGAGTACTTCAGGCAGTTATTTTCTGCACTGCCTACACCCCCAGATGATTGTCTACTTTCCTTGCAGTCTACCAGAAACATCTAACAGTTCTGAACCTTTTAAGACGTGCTGAAAACCGTTATTATAAAGGTTTCCAAGTAAAGGGCCTAGGACTGCTGGGCGGGCATCAGTGACGCTTTACGAATGTCACCTTATTGGAATCCTAACAAAAGGGAGATTAATGTCAGCTAGTGGGTAATTTAGAAGGAGATTCACAATCCCTGGTGCTTGGCTTCTGCGTGTGTATTGTGCAATGCCACCCAGGAAAAACACGCAAACACATTCACAGAGCTGAATTAGACGTGGAGGGGGTTAATGAATATTTCCATCCCCCATTGCCCACCTGTTGTACCCAGCGTTCTCTCGCATCTACGGAATAAGCGATTCGGTCAATTTGAAGCTTGCAGACGAGAACATAATTTTTTTGCAGGGTTTTCAAAGCCCACAATTTGCGCGTTCCATCTGGTACCATAACCATACTGCGGTTTATATCGAGCTATACTAAAGTTTCCGGTAGTCTATCGATCAGTTTTATGGCCGAAAACGCACAGCGTGCTGCGGTGATTAGGGAGACTGGCGTCCATATTGACCTCATCAGGGTACCCAAGACGATGATTGCAAGAGGAGACATTCTCTCATTGCAAATGCCTAGCCCCTAGCGGTGACACAGTTGAGCTTATCAGCGATTATCAACTCATCCTACGGCGTAAGCGCTAGGGCTGGGGGAGGGATAGCTCGGACGCGGACACTAATTAGTACAAATGCGGGCATTGACTGCACAAATCAGACCGGGCCCTGGGCTATGGCCCATGATCAACATGCCATTCACGTAACTGGAGCCAAGGCTGCTTGATCGGCTGCACGAGTTATCCCCTCTCTAACGCCTGAAGCTTACTCGCTATCCAGCCATTCGGAAATTCTCTCATAGGCTTTGCCTCTGTGTCCGAAAACGAGCACCTACTTTGGAGTTAATACTTTTCACTTCATGTCCACAATCACCTCTAGAAGTCGCATACTTTGAAGCCATCCTGTTACCAGTTCTGCAAATCTGTATTGATGATTAAAAATTATACTTACAAAATAGGTTTTTGGGTGTTCTCTCTCTCTCTATCTCTCTATCTATCTATCTATCTATCTATCTCTCTATCCCCTTGCAACGAATCTCTGAATCCGGGCCCTGGCCTATGACCCCTGATCATCAAGTCGTTCACGGGACTGGAGCCAATGGCTGCTTGATCGGCTGCGCGAGTTAACCCCTCTTTGACGCCTGAAGCTTACTCGCTATCCAGCTATTCGGAAATTCTCATATAGGCTTCGCCTCTGTGTCTGAAAACGAGCACCTACGTTGGAGTTAACATTTTTTCCTTCATGTCCACAATCACCTCTGGAAGTCGCACACGTTGAAGCCATCCTGTTCCAGTCTCTGCAAATCTGTATTGAGGCATGCTCCCTTTGACCACACCTGGCTCGGATCCCACTTAGTGGAAATGCCCTAAAGGCTACATTAAGAAGGAGCCGTTGCAGCCTTACTCTCAGTCCACCAGTCAGCCACTACACACAAAACACACATTGGGCCTTATATTCTGATGATTGTGAGAGTGTTGTTTATGTTTTAGTGTAGATAATGGGCGCTGATGTGGTTAAGCCTCCGGTAGCTTACCACAGGTTGTCGTGGAGGCGCGTATGTCCGAATAGGCCCATGCATTGTGTAAATGCGCGGGAGCAGTGAGGGCAGTGGAGGCGGGCGCGTCGACTGTATGTCGGAGCCCCAGGAACTGGTTCACCAGCCTCCATGCGATGGATTCGCAGGTGACCGATCAGGCCGATGCGTGAGTTGAAGTTGCGGGCGGAGTGTGGGCAGGAGATATCGGTAGAGGCTGGGGGGTGGTGTCATTCATGGAAGTGGGGGTGGCATTGGCGATAAGAATGGCAGGAGCGGAGGCTGTGAATGGTGTATCGGTGTTGTCGGCATTGCGGTAAAGTCCGCTGTCATGGATGCGCATATGACCGAATAGGCCCATGCGATGAGTGAAGGCGTGAGGACAGTGATGGCAGTGGAGGCGGCGATCTCTGTTGTGTGTTGGTGCTTCAGGCACTGGTTCACCAGTCTCTATACGATAGATTCGCAGGTGACCGTCAAGGCTGATGAGTAAGGTGAATGTGCGGTCGCATTGAGGACAGTTTAGGAGAGTCTCCATCGCTGACGGTGGTGGTGGTGGGTGTGGTATTGAAGGTGGTGGTGGTTGCGGTGGTGGCGGTAACAGGCGATACGTATTGCGATGTGGTCTCTATGATGGTAGGAGTGATGGAATTGCTGCCAGGAGTGAGGGTGGGGGGAGTCCGAAGGAGGGTTGGCAGAATTTGACGTAGAAGTTGGAATTGTCAGATTTTTAGTGCATTGTGTCCGGAGATGTCCTTCCAGGCCGATTCCAGTACCACCTGGGTTCAATCTGAACGTGGTCTGAGGCTAGGATCAACGAATTTCTTTATGCCAGAGATGGTGTTCGTTCTCAATAAGGTCTTGGGTTTGCCTGTTTCTATCGTCCTACTATTCCGATTGACATCGTGTGCCTAATTTGTGGCCAGTATCAATAATAATAATTTAACCGGGTATTGTCATAGTTTATTTAATCTGAGTATGTTTTGAAACTTGTGAATCGACGATGGATCTTTAAAACAGTGCTTCCAAATGAGCTCGTAATAATAGTCACCTTGAAGCATCAAGTTATGATGGGCAACATTCAAATGTAAATTGACATCAATTCTCAAGTTAGCATTAAATTATAATTATCATTGAATTCGCTAATTGCACACGGTGGTTATGCGGTATTTTACCAGGAGGTAGTGTTACCAAAACCGCAGTACTGAATGAACTTTAAGCACGCGCATTTGTATATTTCCATGCTGACTGTGCATGAATTGCTCACTGAAATTAAAATTAACGAGCATCGCTTCAGTGCCGTGCATTCTTTTCATTACTGTTTCAGCTAGTAATATTTTCGTGCTACCCTGTCTTGGAAAGCATTTTAAAAGCTTGAATTTATTTCCTTTGGAAATATCTGTCTTTGGCAGCTTATCATCTTTTTCGGCTTACCAACCTCAATAAACTTCGAATAACGCCTGCCATGGTGCCCTGATTCGTCTCCCCTGTTGGTCCAGCGCATCTTCCACGCGACCCGTTCAGGGGAGGTCACAAACGCAAACAATCGAATGGAACCGTTTGCTAAGTTCTGCTTTCTTTCTTAGGAAACAGCTGCCAAAATGAAGCTAATCATCTTTTCGGCCTACCATTGTTTGCTCGGGTCGCCGGGTGTTAAAGGCAATACGCAAGTATCCCCAGTTAGTCCCAACGTCTGCATTTCATTCTAAGTTAATAAATCTCGATCTTACTTAAGGTGCATCTGATATATGCACAACTGAATTAGTTGAATGGTTTTGTCTGCTGGCAAAGAGGACTTGTCTGCAAGTAACATCAGAACAGCATTCAAATAACTGAATTAGACGTGGAGTAGGTTTTGGAATATTTCCATCCCCCATCCCACCGAAAACGCACAGCGTGCCGGTATTAGGGAGACTGGCGTCCACATTGACCTCCATTCAATTATCCAAGTCGATGAATGCAAGAGGAGACATTCTCTCATTTTATCCGGGCCCTGGCCTATGACCCCTGATCGTCAAGACGTTCACGTGACTATGGCCCAGGCTGCTTGATCGGTTGCGCGATTTTAACCCCCTCTGACACCTGAAGCTTAGTCGCTACCCCGCCATTCGGAAATTCTCTTTCGTGCTACCATATCGATTACCTTCACCTCCATGGCCTTAGGCGTACTCCTGTTTTGGAAATTAACATTGTCAAAAATCAAACACCGACTTCCTTCTTCACATTTTGAGTACTGAGTACTTCATTGTGAGTCTGCATCTGCTATGATTATCTGGATGGTATCGAAAGATGAGCACCGTAGCTTCGTTTAAAATTTAAGAAAACAGGGCTTAGAAATTGACCAGGAGATACGGACGATGATAGCTAGACCACTCTTTCCACACGTAGGCTTTCTACTTGGAGGTATCAAATGATCACGTTTGGGTATCGTAACCACGTTTTTAGTATTCTGAGCTTTCGTGCTCGTTTGGGAGTCCGTCGACAGAGTTGTAAGCAGAAACTTGATCAGCGTCACAGACAAGCTGGATAAAGGGCGAAAATAGGAGCGCAACTTCTGTGTATGACCATCTTACAAAATTTCTTAGTCAACCCGTTGAATACTATAGCTAATTTAAAACACCCGTCGTTATATTCTCTACTCTCTACTCCCACATATTGCCACCTCAGATCCTCCCCAGATGAAGCTGATTCAACCCGAACCACCACAGGACGCGCACATATTCCTGAAACCATGGAAGACTACAGACGTAAGATTATGCACGATAAAATGATAATCAATGTTTAAAAAATAACATAGAGATAATTACAAGGCAAAACAGACCACCATCTCTTCGCTAGTAATGGACACCGGTGCCCAGCGGTGTCGGCGTTTCGGTAGCGGGCAGAATGGCTCCCTTACTGACTTGCATCCAGATGGCCAATAAGACTGTCGTAAGGAAAAAGGAGACTGAGCTGAATTTTTGACATGAGCATCCTAGGCTGTCTGCTGCCTTGAACGGAACAAATACCACCTGCAATTCGAAAATTTATCGAGCCTCTGCTACCAAAAACTCAATAGGAAAGTATCGGGTGGTGACATACGGAAGGGGGTTTACAAACCCAAAAGCGGCGACGATTAGCACCAGTATCTATGCTGCCGATAAAGGCACGACGGCACCCTGTGACCCCTGTTCCCCCGCTCCCCACCGCCATCCCAATGCGGTTGCAGTGGCAGCGTTGCTCTGGCGTGATCGATAACAGTCACGGCGACTACCGCCCCGGTTGATACTGCTAGGGGGATAGAGGTATATGACTCCAGACCGGTAATTGGCGCATTTATTCTGTCCCCCACTAATGGCTGTGTTGCACAATCGAAGAATTCGCCCCCACCCCCACGTTTGATAACTATTTACCATCAAAACTTTGGAAAAATAAACTGGCGTATCCCGATTAGACCGAACCATTCTGACTGGAGCATAAGTGCCATGGTAATTGAGGCTATAGCCCAGTGACTCAGCAGATCAGAAATTAATAAGGTCCCAATATTCATGAAGTACGCTCAAAGCGCTCTTTTACTGTTCATCTTAGCTGTGCTCGAACCAGGATCCCGTACTTCCCATTTGCAGAATTTCTCATTGCATGTCGTTCTCATTCTTTGGCAGATGTAACATAGCGCTGAAGTCTACCTCACGAGAACCTAATTCCCGCGCAGGTCACCGGTGCTTCCTCAACGCTGTGGGACATACAATTGCCGTTCTGGTTTGCACCAGTTTGAACTGCCAGCAGGAGGATTGCATAACTGGCATATTTTTCCTGGGTTTCCTTCGAATAATCACTCGGTTCGTATGGTCTAGTCTCAGGAGACGCCTAATGGCACTTACGCCCTATTGTCAATTAGCAAAGTTGCCTAGCAGCTAGCGGATCATCAGAACCTTTCTCGCCTACTTTGAGCTCGCAAGTGGGCTGGGTCGAAGCAGGATACGGGTACATCCTACAGACAAAAACAGATTTTCCTTTTACAACTTAACGTCATTTTGACCTTTTTCATTATATACCGGATCACCTTCACCTATATTATAGGAAAAAAATCAGAAGTGCAGTTGGATGTGGTTGATCGTTTTCAAATGCATCAGTTTCGTGGAGCTGGTAGAGGCGAAAGTGTAGGAAACATAAACTGCATTCCTAGGCCGGAATAAGCGCGAGTGTACCCTACGGAATGCTGGGCATGGTACTTCAAATCGATCAGATCACTTATCATTCTGTATGTTCAAAATAATGCTTGCAGACGGGGAGTTTGTGAAGGTTATCTGCCATGAGTAGTAAGCAGCAGTGCAGTCTGTAGTAAATGAATGTGGTTTGACTACAGCGAACTTGACCGAATTGCGTCTTTTGTTTAGGAAATGATCGACCACTTGGTTGGCGGTGATTTTTAACATTTACTAGTTACTTAGTGGGTCATTTAGATGAAAATGCTGACCCAGACCACTGGCTAGCACTAACAATCTACCAACGGTAGGTGAATCGCTGTTTTTATTACAGCTCCTTAGATATGAATCTCTAAATTGGAGGAAATAAGTCTGAGCTAAGGTTTATACGCGCAGACCACTGGAGGATCAGAGGGGCTTATGCACATGCACAGTGTTCACTGCCGGTCCCCTGCTGCCTGCGGTGAATGAAGAGCTGGTGCCGCATGAGTTGAGGTCCTATGTAATTTCATAGAAATCAGCCTGCATCAACCTGCATCTCAGCCAGGATTTTGCGACATCCGCTGGCCCTTCTAATTGAGTTATATTTTGATACGAGCTTATACATCCTCAGAGCTTATACGAGCTTATACCTCAGCGTGGTGCTGGTCTCTGCGCCTTCGCCTGACGCCCCCCCCCCTCAACCTCGAAAACGGATGCGTTATGCTGTCAAAACTTTAGCGAAATACAAATGCCCGCCTTGATATCACATAAACTTTCAATTTATGCACCACAAGGCCTTCTATCCCGTACAGCCACAAGTCTACCGTCTATACACTGCAATCACTCTATCCAGTCAAAAACTCTTCATGATGGCAGACTTGTGGACGCATGATGGAGCATGTACAACTGCAGAATCCAGTGTCTGATGAGTTAGTGCTCAAAAGGTGGACAGGGGAGCACGTCGGTTACATGCAACCAGCTTTCCATCAGTCTACTAGCCAATGTATAACACGACGCATAAATAGAAGCATATGTGTACAGTTTATTTCGATCCAATTTGATATTTAAGCCTACTTAACATCCTAGCGCGATATTTCTACGTTGAACCAGCAAACCACGTCATATCTCTTCCCAACAAACCGTCCCTCCCCTAAACCAGTACAAAAATAACACGGAATAAAGATGAAGGGATTTCATTAATGACAAGTTGCACAAGCAGCCTCACTAATACCAGTCATCATATTGCGGTTTGCGCCACTTATGTTGTCCCTGCCCCTTCTCGTTCCAGGCGGCGCCACCCATCGGCCACTGGTCCTTAGGCTTGCCGTGCATATTGGGTTCCCAGGCGGCGGCATCCAGCGGCTCCTTCTCCGTGGTAGCAGGACCGGCAGTAGTGTCAGCACTCGCCTCCATGCAGGTTCCCAAGACGATGGCTGTAAGAAGAAGGAGAAAGATCTGCAGTTTCATCTCGAGGAGGTCATGCTTAGATGGTGGCAACACCCTCTATTTATACTATACTGGGCGATTTGCGAGGCCCAGGGCCCATGCTGTGATTGGATGACGTAGTCTGACGACCCAATGACTTCTCAAGCTCGCTTTCAACGTGTGATATGATTGGGCAATTTAGGAAACCGCCTGGCCAACCTCTGAGCGCACAAATTGCTTTCGATCTAACTATACAGTATTTTCATAGAAATTCATTCGTCATTCTGGCAAAATGCACACTGCACCAACCAAACTGCTTCATAATCCCCAAAAGTCGCCTGATATTTTAATCAACGCAGAATTTATTTCGCTTACCTTCCACATGGGCTTATGTCGAAATTGTAGGTAGAAGAGAATGCATTGAGCTGTGCTGTACTATTTCGCATCAAAAGTCTAAATTTTAATGACAAAGAGCTCAAACCCTTCTATATATAGAAGCGTATTTAAACACATACACAAGAAAATAAATCTGAAGTAGTCCTTCTCAAGTCCTCGGGCAAGTAACCGTTCTTTGTTTAAAGTGATGGAACCACGAAAGGTTTAATGGGCAAAATGCGTACGATATCAGCTGAATACACGGAGCACTTTATCTGTTAGTAAGATAATCGCTAAATACTAGAGGTTTAATACCCGTAATTAAGCAAAGCCGACCGTGGGGAGGAACAAGGCTATTTAGATGCTTGAGCATGAAGTTAGATCGTGATGACTGTGATGCTTCGCTCGGGGACAGAGAAGAGTGAATATTCCCATTGTAGGACTACGTGATCACTTTTGCCCAGTGGGCATAGACAGTTCAAAACATCTACGCTGTCAGGCGCCTTTGTCAATACAAGGTCCAAACAATTAGCTTGTTGCCCCTTGCGTATTCTGGACGGAGACAGGACGTGTTGCGTTAAGAAGCGTTTGTGTATAGCTTCTAGGAGGCGGCGATTGAATTTTAATTCCGAGCCTAGTGCCGAGCTCAGATTCCAATCGATATTCGGAACGTTAAAGTCGCCCGTAATCATAACTTCGGATGAACTAGTAAACGATTCTAAATCATCTATCAGTCTACTGTCTGACTGCCGATCGTTTCTCGGTGGTCGGCAGACCGTTAGGATCTCAAGTGCTTTGGACCCCGGTGTTCTGATGGTGAGCCAGATGGTTTCAGTTTCGCATGCGGGTATTGTCTTATTTCCTGACACGAGCAGGCCAGCACCATTTCAGTTAATGAGATGATATCTGGTGAAGTTTGGCACACGTATATCTTAAGCTCATTTAATTTAGGGAGTAGGCTTTGGACATTGGTACATAAACATTTTAGTTTATTTGAGTGTTTTAAGCCGGCTATGTCGGTGCCTTCTTCATTTGAGGCAGCTGGACCGATATTCGCATAGGATGTGTGCATATTCAAGAGGCTTTGCATATTTCCGCAATAGAACTGCATTTCGTGTTGATTGTTGCATTGGATTAGTTGCCCAACCGTGAGACTTTTGTCAGAATGACGGGCGTCCTCCACAGAAGGGATTTCTGTACTCGAACAATCACTCCGATCCTTATTACCAGTCCTTTCTCTCTCTGTTCTTTCAAGTTCTCCAATTCCGCTTTTAGCGCCCTCCATTTCATTCTCTCTTGTTCAGGGTAGTCCGGTTGAAAAATAAAACCTCTGTGACCGTGGGACTCCCCCTGCTATTCGCTCGATTAGGTCTCTCTGATTTTTTTTCCCAAAATTACATTTAAATGGAGAAGCTAAATGTGTCATGTGTTTTGACTACAGCGAACTCAACCAAATTGAGTCTTTTTTGTAGGAAATTATCGATCACTTCGTTAACGGTGATTCGCAACAGTTATTAGTTACTTATTGTGTCATTTAGAGGAAAATGGTGACCCAAAATGTGAGTTATTTCCAATGCAATGGACGAAACCTTACAGACGGCATATGACCACGACACTTGTCGGTGCTTCGGGACGGCATGGATGGAAGAAACGTACTGTGCATTTGACTGAATAAAAGGTTATAGGTTGTTTAAAGTACATGGTTCACATAGATTGACAAATCTCAATAAGAAGAAGATTGGTAATTAATAATCCGAATCGATGCCTGAATGCACACGGGGAAAGAATGACTTGTATGGACTCCTAGTCAGGAGAAAGGGAATGAGAAGGACCCGTCTATTCAAAGAAAGTGGATAAGTAAATTTCAGGAAGGGTACATATTCCTGTGTCTTAACCCTAACACTAACGCTAGCATAGAAATAAAATATAGCCCCTATCTTAATCCTTGCATTTCCGTTGTCTTTACATAATTCCGAACCTAATCTCAACTATAACCTTAACTAAAACTGAACCCCAACCCTCACCGTAATTCTGAACGTTATTTCTACGGAATTTGGCGCATAGTCGCATGTACCGTTGGCTGTTTCTATTAACGTGTCCTGTTTAGGCAGTCACACAAGCCATCCTGACTGAGCAGAGTACTTCAGGCAGTTATTTTCTGCACTGCCTACACCCCCAGATGATTGTCTACTTTCCTTGCAGTCTACCGGAAACATCTAACAGTTCTGAACCTTTTAAGACGTGCTGAAAACCGTTATTATAAAGGTTTCCAAGTAAAGGGCCTAGGACTGCTGGGCGGGCATCAGTGACGCTTTACGAATGTCACCTTATTGGAATCCTAACAAAAGGGAGATTAATGTCAGCTAGTGGGTAATTTAGAAGGAGATTCACAATCCCTGGTGCTTGGCTTCTGCGTGTGTATTGTGCAATGCCACCCAGGAAAAAAACGCAAACACATTCACAGAGCTGAATTAGACGTGGAGGAGGTTTATGAATATTTCCATCCCCCATTGCCCACCTGTTGTACCCAGCGTTCTCTCGCATCTACATAATAAGCGATTCGGTCAATTTGAAGCTTGCAGACGAGAACATAATTTTTTTGTGCAGGTTTTCAAAGCCCACAATTTGCGCGTTCCATCTGGTACCATAACCATACTGCGGTTTATATGAGCTATACTAAAGTTTCCGGTAGTCTATCGATCAGTTTTATGGCCGAAAACGCACAGCGTGCCGGTATTAGGGAGACTGGCGTCCATATTGACCTCCATCCAGGTACCCAAGACGATGATTGCAAGAGGAGACATTCTCTCATTGCAAATGCCTAGCCCCTAGCGGTGACACAGTTGAGCTTATGAGCGATTATCGACTCATCTACGGCGTAAGCGCTAGGGCTGCGGGAGGGATAGCTCGGACGCGGACACTAATTAGTACAAATGCGGGCATTGACTGCACAAATCAGACCGGGCCCTGGCCTATGGCCCATGATCAACATGCCATTCACGTAACTGGAGCCGAGGCTGCTTGATCGGCTGCACGAGTTATCCCCTCTCTAACGCCTGAAGCATACTCGCTATCCAGCCATTCGGAAATTCTCTCATAGGCGTTGCCTCTGTGTCCGAAAACGAACACCTACTTTGGAGTTAATACTTTTCACTTCATGTCCACAATCACCTCTAGAAGTCGCATACTTTGAAGCCATCTTGTTCCAGTCTCTGCAAATCTGTATTAGGTAAAGGGTAATCGCAGGCGAAGACAGCAATCGTTCAGCTGTGAGATAGTGGTCGGGAAATGGGTTAGTTACTGTGGTCAGAATAATCACCTGTGCAACTTATTGAGGCATGCTCCCTGCGAGCTTGTAGCTGATTATGGCTGAACGCACTTAGTGCACATATTTCGCCTGCCATTGAGGAGACCACAGATATGGGCATTGGAGTTCCTGGTGGGGGTTAATGTCACTTATAGGTAAAAGTTAACAGTGTGTGAAGAAGTGCCTTAACCCAATGTTCCTGCACATGATGGCATGTCCTTTTTTCGAATAAATGCTTTAGACATGGCTTTAATGACAAACATACACATTGATTTAGCCCTAATGTTGATGATCGATAACTGTGCAGGGATTCACTAAGGAACCTACGCAGTGTATTCCAATCGTTCCGAGAATTGGCATCCAACTGCTGAACAACATGATTAGCGTGATCCAAATTTAGTCGCGGAACGGTTAAAACGAGGGACGAAGCAAATCTAGGGGGATTTTTATTCACTTCCCTACACGCATATCACCCTAGCGTCAAGGATCCAACTCAAAGTTAGTCAGGTCATCGCTGCCGGACCCCTACTGCCTGCAGTGAATGAAGCGCTGGGTGTTTGTGCATATCAAACGATGAGGCCACATGAGTTGAGGTCCCACACAATTTCATAGAAATCAGCCTACAATCTGCATGTCAGCCAGGGTTTTGCGACATCCGCTGGCCCTTCTAATTGAAATAGATTTTGATACGAGCTTATTCATTCTCACAGGAGATCCCTACTAATCACTTGGCCGCTTGATGCTGATCTCTGTGCCCGACCCGCCCCCTTCCCTCAACCCCGAAAATGGATGCGTCATGCTGTCAAAACTTTAGTGAAATACATACGCTCGTTTTGAGATCGCTTACTCTTTCAATTTAAGTCCGCTACCACAAGGCCTTCTATCCCGCATGACAACAAGTCTACTCTCTAAACACTGCAATCACCAGACACAAACTTTACATGATGGTAGACTTCTGTAGTAGGCACACTGATGGACGCATGATGGAACAGGCTCTGGTGAAACAAACGCCTCACCGGCTGCATGTCAGGAGAAAGGGAATGAGAACGACCCGTCTATTTAAAGTAACTGGCCTGTCTCAGCCCTAACACTAACGCTAGCATAAAAGTAAACTATAGCCTCAATCTTCACCCTAGCCTATCCGATGTCCTTTGCATAATTCCGAACCTAACCTCAACTATAACCTTAACCCTAACCGGAAACTGAACCCCAAAACCTCACCTTAATGCTGAACGTTATTTGTCCGGAATTTGGCTAAAAGTCGCATGTAATTCTGGCGGTTCCTCTTCACGTGACCTGTTTGGGCAGTCCCACAAACCATCCTGACCGAGCAGAGTACTTCAGGCAGTTATTTTTAAGCACTGCCTACACCCTTAGATGAAAGGATTGTCTACTTTTCTTGCAGTCTACCAGAAACATCTGACGGTTCTGAACCTTTTATACGTGCCGACAACCACTATTACAAAGGTTTCCAAGTGAACGGCCTAGGACTTCGGGGCGGGCATCAGTGGCGCTTTACCCCCGTCAACTTATTGGAATCCTAACCAATAAGAGATCAATGTCAGCTAGTGGGTAATTTAAAAGGAGATTCACAATCCCTGGTGCTTGGCTTTTGCGTGTGCAATGCCGCCCAGGACAAAAAGTCGACATATTGGCACAGCTCAATTAGATGCGGAGTATCAGTATCAGTATATTTGAGGGAGATATAGGTGAGTAACCTTTGAATTACCTATTTGTACATGCGAGTTGTTGTATCAAAAAATAGTATCTCGGGCTGTTGACGAGGCCAATTGATATGAGCCAACTGGGTGGAAACATAGTTGAAAAAGGAGCAGACAGTGAAAAACAACTCCCAGTGATATTTTTAAGAAAAAAACTGTCGCCCTTGGGGGGTTCCAACAGGGGGCATCGCGGAGGTCACCTTGATCATCACCGAAATGCGGAAGATGCAGCCAGACACTCCCTTGCTGGTTGCAGAGTCCGCCGAGTGACTGCAAGGCAGAAATATCCGCCCAGATCATCCTCGGTCCGTTGCGGTTCAAACCACTGGAGAACTTTCTAAGACCGCATCGACTATAGCCGCCAAATTCGGCTGCTGCGAACGCTCACGGTGTTACCAAGGTGTGCTGATAGTTAAGCAGGGAAGTCCTCGGGGACATCCGAAGGGGAATTACGTGAGAGTGCGACCCCTCGAATGAAATAAATAAACATAAAGAAATGTTACTTAAATATAGCTAATAGTATTATCACTACATTATTTTATTACGTCGCCCTTGGAGCTTTCAGTTCGAATTGTAGCTCCCACAATTATATGGATCTAACTTTCGCTTCAAAAGCCTCCAGGGATTCCGACATAACAACATCCAGAGGAAGATTATTTAAAGCTTCAACTAGTCTTTTGGAGAAGATGTACTTCTGAATGACTAGCCTAGCTTCAGTCACACGTAATTTGAGAGGATGACCTCTCAAAATCGTTGTTGTTGCTAACGCGAAGAAATCACCTGGGACAAGACAACAGTCCTGAACGCATAGTATGCAGAATTTTAGTATCAGATCTCCCCAAAGCTGTCTATAGCTCAAGGGAAAGAGATTAAGATTTGACACTCGAGTTTCGTAAGGCTGTGAACCATGTCCAAGGACAAGTTTGTTTGCTCGCCTTTGGACCGTTTGGGGGATTTTTATGTCCTTCGCCGTCCAAGGTCTCCAAGCTTGTATAGCAGACTCCAACTGCGGCCGCAAGAAGGCTCCGAAAACATTGGTAAAGCAGTCGGTATTGAAGGTTAAAAATGCTCGTTTGACGAGGTACAGCATCGACCTCGCTGACTTCGCTACCTTTGCGCAATGTAGGGAGGGTTTAAGCGAAGGTGTGATCTAGACTCCCAGGTCCTTTTGGGCATCAACTTCTTTCAATTGAATGCCATTTATTTGGTAAACAGTACGATTCGAAGGTTTGCTTTTCCCGACTCGAACGACGTTGCACTTGAACGGCAAGTGCCAGCCATTTGACTATTTCTGGAGTCGAGTTAAGTTTGCCTGCAAGTTCTCTTCGTCAGCCGCAGTTTGAATGACGCGCCAAAGTTTCAGATCATCGGCAAACATGGCATTATCGCAGTCCAGATTGTTGGCACGATCATTGATGTAGTCAATGAGCAAAATAGAGCCGAGAACAGAGCCTTGGGGAACACCACTCTCAACCTCAACCTTGGCCGACTGTTTGTCGCTGATATGGACAGTTTGTGAGCGGCCAATTAGGAAGTTTTCTATCCATGTCAGATGTCTACCTCTAACTCCTATGCGGTTGAGTTTATAAAGAACGTGGTGGCGCGGCACGCTATCGAAAGCCTTTTTGAAGTCAATATAGACTGCGTGCACCGTATTTCCTCTATCGACCGCCTCGGTCCAACGTTCTGAACAGTATAGCAAATTTGTGACGCAGGACCTACCTCTACGGAAACCTCTACGGACCTCGGAGAGCAGATGGTTATATTCTAGAAACTATATTATATGTTGCTTAATTATTTTTTCCCTGATTTTGCAGCAAATTTAAGTAAGGCTGACCGGTTGATCATTGTTTGCGCAGACCCGGCTTCCACCCTTATAGAGCGGCGTAATCCATTCGGATTTCCAATCGGCTGGTAGACCTCCGGCCTCAAAGGATGTTTGAAAAAGTGTAGAGAGTGGTTCTGCCAACTCTCTCGCGAGCTCTTTCAAGATCTTTGCCGGTAATTAATCGGAACACGGTGACATAGATTCCTTTAGCCCCATATGTTCCTTGAGAATTGGTGAATTGAACAGTCTCAACTATTGTATCCACTTCGAAGACATCGGTGGGGATATCGTATCTCGTTTCCTCTGTAAAATCTGACCGGAAAAATTCCGAAAGATGATCAGCCTACTTTGGATTTAAAATTTTCCACTTAATGTCCACAATCACCTCCAGAAGTGGCATAAATAGAAGTCATCATGGTCCAGTCTCTGCCCACCTGTATTAGGAAAAGGGTAATCGCAGTTGAAGGCAGCAATATCGTTCAGCTGTGTGATAATAATCGAGAAATCGGTTAGTTACGGTGGTCAGAATAATCACCTGTGTAACTCATTGAGGCTTGCTCCCTGTGAGCTGGTGGCTTGGTAGGGCTGAGCGCACTTAGTGCACATATTGTGCCTGCCATTGAGTAGACCACAGATTTGGGCATTGGAATTCACCGAGGTAGATTTCCTGGTGGTGGTTAATGCCGCTTATGGGTAAAAGTTAACAGTGTGTGAAGAAGTGCATTAGCCGAATGTTTCTGCAAATGATGGCATGTCCTTTTTCGATTGAATGCTTTAGACATGGCTTCAAAGACAACCATACACATTGATTTTGCCCTGAATTGCGTGGTCCAATTTAGTCGATAAAAATTTCAGACCAGGAACAAACCAACTCCATGGGTATTTTATTCAGGTCCCTGAGGGTCTGTGAAAAGAAATTTATAGAGTCGGTTGGTAGGGACGCCTTGTATGTTCACCTAAACAGGTCACGGGAATAGGATCCGCAAACACTTACCCAAACGTAAAACCAGACTCTAACTTTAATCTTAACCCTAGACATACCCTAAACCTAAACCACCTTACAGACAACATGAAAATGACCTTAACTCTTAGCATCAGCATGACCCTAACCCCAATTCTGCACTTAACCTCAAACTTAAGCCTAACCATAAATTTAACCTTTAATGTGTACAGCTGGTCGATTTATGCCAAAGTGTATGCACTGAGCGATTGAACAGAGAGGGTAGTTTGTATGGTCATGTTCAGTAATCTCCATACCGCCAGCTGAAAGAACAAAAGACAGCAATAGATACGCGAAGTGTGGCGCATATTGTATGTCATCAGAAAGGACGGTCGAACTGTCCCATATAAGATTGAATGCATGTACTGGAAGTGTGTACGAAGAGCAAAGTTGAGTTAGCACTTTGTACTATTCAGCTTAAAGGTTATGTACTTCAAATGACTCTGTCTGTGTGAAAACCGCGTCCAAGTGACTGCTCGCCGACACTATATCTATGCAATCATCCGGAGGTTTAAACAGAAGGCTAACATGTGAATGCATCTCAGATACTTGCCCAATGCAGCGAAGTTAAATTTAGCTGTCTAACTGCAGGTCAGAATTGAAGCATAGCCGTCTACGCGAATACCTTAATAAATTCTCCGAAACATGAGGGCCCGCAGAAAAAAATTTTGTCTATTTTTTTCAACCCTAGGGTACGCGGTGTAAACGATTTAAGGGAACAAACATGCCTGCTCTGTGATATTCATGAGTTATGTCTATATAGATTCGCAGTGAATCATATATACATGCGGTTTCCAGAATGTGACTGTGAAAAAAATATGCCTCTCTCCCAACGGTAGGTTACTTACTGTCAACTATGCTCTTATCACGTCACAAACTCATGTTCAAACATCACCTTTATCGAGCACTATAATTAACCATCCATGGCAGTATGTGTGAGTTTCCTAATTTAGCTCAATTTCAGAGATGCTAAATGACGCCCCGGGCCACCACTCAACCTGTATAAAGATTATTGACGACCATGCAACTTCCTTAGGTTGGCTGAAAGAACACGCAAGTCAGCGTTGAATAATTTACGTGAACTTCCACGCTCGTGACTATATGCATACAGTGTAGACTCTATCCCGGGACATGCTAGCCCGACACGGAAGGGACCAGCCATCATTGCGGAACCGATGCAGAGATTCGAGTTGACAGGTGAGTCTAACCTTGATCCCTCAGCACAAAAGCTGTCCCTGACAAACCAAGCATTTCAGCTACTAAAATTTGACCTCTTTGCTACCGCACTCGCCCCAACATACACTAACATGTCTCGTCCATGAGTGAGACGTAGGGGGAGGTTGCTGCCCGGCTGACCTCTGGGCGCGCAACCTAAGTTCGAACTAAAGTATCTTCAAAGCGTGTAAATAGCCTGTGAACTGTGTTGGTTCTCGAGACATGTAGAACCGCGATCGAAATCACGACAAAGTGACAGACAGACCACAGCGGCCAGTTAGTGTTATTGGATCATGCACTTCGCTGGACTACTATAAACGGACGATGTGACGGGAATCCTTTTCTGGGATGATGATAAAATTCGGACAAATTTTCGTCCAATCTAGTGGCCGTAATGTCCTACGTGCTCTAAATACCTCATATGCAAAGGGATTGCGTGCATTTACCCTGTTCCCTCCCGCATTCACTCGTCCAGGAAGGGGGATCAATGTGAGACGTAGGAAAGATGACTCCTACAAATAACCATTGACCAAATGTCGTACAGTGCGCATGGTTACCGCCATACTAACCCTCCAGAATTCACCGAATTAGTGACTGTTGATGACAAAGTTTAGGGTAGGTAACCGGAAATTATCTCGTTCTAGTCAGCGGCAACAAGCTGCTTCGGCGTGTCGGTACGATGGAGAGTGTTGTACGCTCATGCCACAAAGCTAGCTGATTCCGCCTAAATCTGCAGATGTACGTACTATATGTGTAGAACTGCTCATTAAGTTATAGGACTGCGTGCTTTAAATGGCTTCCGGTAGGGGCCTCGTAGCTCACTCTGCCTAGAGCGTTGGCTGGTGTGGGCTCAAATCCCACAGAGTTTTTCACATGTTGGTCGAAGGATTTATTCAAGTCCTCTATTGATCATGTATTCAATTAATAGATTTTATGCGGTGGCTCAGTTACCAGCTCTGACCAACTTATTAAGACGTTGTATTTTTGCGTTCGCCTGGGAAAAGCTTCTGTACAGTCCAGTTCTCTTTCACTTTTAATTAGGTGACTGATCGTCTCCGATTTATGCCATAGTTGTTATGACGGCACGCGAGGCTTAATGGTGTTACAGACGTTTTAGCTAGACCCTCCTACGGAAAAGATTTCCGTTGCAACATCCGAACAAAATTCGAACATCATGACGTGCAAATACAAGGTAATATGAGGCGTTTCATCCTCATCAACATACAATTTATCCACCGTAAATGTTGATGATCCAAAGGGATCTTTCAACTACCTACGCTAATCCAATATTTCCCTATTTCACCCGAGAAACACTAAAAACATTTACTGCCAGCGTCGCTAGTGCCATTCATTATAATGCGGCTGAGTATGGACGTATTCCCATGGCATATGCTACCTTCTGGTTGAGACGAGTGTTGGCAGACAAGTAACCATCCGCACAAAGCAGACAACGTTACTTAGCTCATCGAAGGTTTTCTCCTTAACATTCACCCACCTTTCTCTCAGTCTACTAGCCAATTTGGCTACCTTTTATACTACGACGCATAAATAGAAGCTTATGTACGGCATTCGCTGTTCCTCGGTGTACATTTTATTTCGATCCAATTGAATATTTCAGCCTACTTAAAATCCTAGCCCGATATTTCTACGTTGAACAAGCAAACCACGTCATATCTCGTCCCGCCCCTAAACCAGTACAAAAATAACACGGAAGCAAGATAAAAAGGATTTCATTTATGACAAGTTGCACAAAGCAGCCTAACTAATGCCATTCATTATACTGCAGTTTGTGCCACTCATGTTGTCCCTGCCCCTTCTCGTTCCAGGCGGCGCCACCCGTCCGCCACTGGTGTTCAGGCTTGCCGTGCATGTAGGGGGTCAAGGGGTGGCATCAAGTGACTCCTCCTCCGTGGAATCAGGACCGGTAGTAGTGTCCTCACTCGCCTCCATG
Organism: Schistocephalus solidus; assembly: GCA_017591395.1. NCBI lineage: Eukaryota > Metazoa > Platyhelminthes > Cestoda > Diphyllobothriidea > Diphyllobothriidae > Schistocephalus > Schistocephalus solidus. The sequence goes on along the minus strand of WEDG01000331.1, from coordinate 299 downwards.
CAGGTTCCCAAGACGATGGCTGTCAGGAGGGGACAGATCTGAAGTTTCATCTCGTGGGGTCATGCTTAGATGGTGGCAACATCGTGTACTTATACTATACTGGGCGATTTGCGAGGCCCAGGGCCCATGCTGTGATTGGATGACATGGTCTCGACGACCCAATGTCTTCTCAAGCTCGCTGTCAACGTGTGATATGATTGGGCAATTTAGGAAACCGCCTGGCCAACCTCTGAGTGCACAAATTGCTTTCGAACTTACTTCATGCTCAAGCATCTAAATGGCCTTGTTCCTCCCACGGT
>WEDG01000329.1:0-96015 GCA_017591395.1 Schistocephalus solidus | reverse complement strand
TTAACTAACCTACATCTTCCTCAAATATAATCATACTAATACTGAACAAAATCACGTAATAGCTCATGTGAAATTATATGGAGGCCATTTATTAAAAAGTAGTCGGTAATTAGAAGTGTAGGTATTAAAGTTTAGTACAAAAATGCATGAGAGAGAGAGCCATTTGGAAAGTAAAATTCCAAGTTTTTCAGCAAAAAATTTCCTCCATTCACCATTAACAAGATTTGAAACATAAACCACACAACACCGGAAGATCACAAATGAATGACCGAAGAATGCATTCATTGACATCATTAATAATCGTCCTTAAATGCGTCTCACAATATTGAAAAAATTGGACTTCTTTCAAAACGGTGCCAGCGTCGTGTACTTATGACCTCATTTTTTTGAAATAACAAATGGGTTAAAAATTCGTTATATCATGGGTAAAATAGGCCAACCGACATACATATAAGAGGATTTACATGCGAATGGAGAGCATAAAAGATGGAGGCTTTATTTAAAAAACCCGCCAAAGATGTGTATGATCATTGCTGGATAAATTATTTTACTGGTATATCGTGTTACTTCCATTGTCCAGCCAATTATAAAAGAGAACATCTGAGCTGTGTAATACAAAAACAATCGAGATAAGTATTTACCAGCGTAAGCCGATATGCGTCGTCACATTTCATCAGACGGGTGACTACCTGTATTTTCGGCACTTCAGTTTTTCGTTGATTTTGCGCTGTTTTATGCTGAGTGTTAATAAGGCCCATACTACGTATTTAAATAAGGTGTAACTTAGATCTCGGTTGCAGCACTTGCCTTCTACAAGACCAAATAAGTCGAGGAGAGTCATTTAGGTTAACCTGAGGTGAGCGAACTCCCAAAAGCAAGCTTATTCTCTTCAGAACCTACAAAAGCTACCAGTCACCGAGACCACTGGTGGCAATTTTTTGCAATATTGCAAACAATATAAGCGTGCGATCACTAGGACAATAAGCGTATCTGCCCAAACCTTCGGCTTCGTATGAGAAGTCAACATCAGAAACGGTGGGCATGCAAAAATAATTAGGCGGTTTTTGTAGTTTACAAAAAGGAAGAGATGGTGGGCTGGGTGTGGTGTTCGCCTTAACGCCGAGTCCATGCCATGTCAGGGCGTCACGACGGCATGCGTTCTTGGCTGACAAATGGGCCGCTCCACTTGTCCGCGCGAGCGAAGCACGTGATAAAAAGGGGGGGGATGTCAACGTGTCTGCTGATGGAGTTGGTTTCAGACACCCAGGCCTCCAGCAGTTCCCACAGTCATATTGCTGGCTCGCGCATTACCGGGGTGCTCCGGAGTTACCTTCGTAGCCTTCCTTCAGGGTTCTGGTAGCGATCTGCGACAGCGAGCTTTTTGTTCCCTGTGGACACGTATGGAGGCAGCAACTAAAGACATTTTTTTCAAGTATCCATTAATTATTAGTTGGTACAGAGGATACTTTAGTTCTTGTACTGGCCCCAGGAGTTAACTTCACCCTTCAGAAGAGTTTTTAAACAAAGCCGCGTTTATGCGCTATTGAGTGGTTGCTATGGTAGCCGAGAACTAGGGTTGTCTTAGTTGCCTTTCTAGACACCATGGTGCTAAGTTCTCCTTTGGCTCTTCATATGATGACACCCATGAAAGGCAGTTGTTTGACGTTACCTTCCTTCATTGCGAAATGAATGTCGGGGAAGTTGCTGTTAATTAGGTCTTGGAAGTCTGCTAGTTTGCTCCTTTCCATAACAATAATAATATCGTCCACGTATTTGCGCTGAAATGCAGTCTCTTAGTGATTAAAGCTGACTTTTGCCAGCTCTTGTAATACCAGTTCTGCAAGTAGACAAAACATTAGGGAACCTATCAGCGTTTCTTTGATCTGCTCTTATGTTCGACCACTGAAATTAAAAAAAGTACGGTTGCAGATGGCGAAGAGTCGCATCAGGTGGCCAATGTTTGGAGGACCCCTAGTTTCATCGTTGTTCTCAACGAGCCATTTACGTCGAGTTTCACGTGCATATAAGAAACTAACCTACGTCGAAGGATACCATGAATTAATCAGGCCGAAGGATTTTTCGTGCATAGCGGACAGGAATTTGGAGACCAAATTGATGGAGTTCCTCGAGCCGTCTCGGAGAAATTGACGTTTTCAGGTCATCTGTTTGGATAGATTTCTAGTAAGGGCTGTCTTTTAAACCAACGATTGTCCGAATGGGAACGTTGGGCTTAAATATTTTGGGTAATCCATAGGACTTCACAAATGCAGTGTTAGTTGCTTTTAACTGCCGCCAGTAATCTGGCAATATCACATTCGTGCGCTTGAGACGATTTAGAAGATAATTTAATTGAACGATCATTAATGAAGCCTGTAAGGCAGTTGTAGATCCCTAGGACTGTTGGTCGTCGAGTAGGGCCTTAACCTTCTTGTTGTACGCGGCGCGGTTCAACACAACGGTTGCTTATCCTTTGTCAGCTGGTAGAACTAGTATATCTTTGTGTTTTTTTAATTTCTTCATTTCATCTTCCCTCGGGCTGACATGTCATGGCTAGGCCTTTTCATTAATAATAAGATTATAATTTGGTTCTTCTTTAATGTCCCCCTGATGCAGAATCTCTAATTAATTTTTTGTCTAAAAATGCGTTACGATGGTCATATTTCTCATCTTTAACTTAGGCAGCCAATTTAAATTTAGCATTAAAATATTATTCACATTTAGCTTTTTATATTTCCAGTTCCGTAAGTAAATTCGGCATCTGGTGACTATTCGGAAAAACTACAGTGAAAAAATGAAACAGATGTCCAGTAGAAAATGACAGTTTCATTTCAGAACTGAATGTTCCCTTCTTTAAGATTGGAAATGCACTATGGTGACGCCGGGTATATAATAAAACTTTGCGAACATTGCCAAGTTTCTGGCCATTTCGTTTCTTATTTACGCATTAGAAGAAATATTTTATAGAAATAGTTTCTTGCCACACGTTGCAGACATCAGATAGACCGTGGGCGTCCACCTCCAGAGCCTCATGTAGATATTTTGGTTATGCTGCCAATTCTCGGTGGCGTGAACACAATACGGTCAAACAAGTTTATTTCTGCGTTTTGCGGCAAAAACACATCGAGGATTTCCAAAAATGTAATTAATCAAGCTAAATTTTGTTAATATATTCTGTAAAACCATTTGAATCCTTACGCATGCGTTCACGTGATTTTCATTGATAAAAAATCAGATCTTTCAGCCTGAATAAAATTTTTTGAAACGCTACTGGCTGATAATTATACGCTTTTTTAGCCCGGAAAACTCCACGTTTGCCCAAACGTCTGGTAGATTCCCATCAAAAAATGACAGAAGATGCAGTCTTCCTTATTGAAAAGCCCTCTGTGACTCAAATCCAATCATAATCTTAAAGTACCAGGACAATTTTTACAAAAAACTGTTTATTGAAATTTTTTCAGGATATTGCATGATTTAGATAAACTACTGTACTCGGGAAACATTTTTTTCAAAATGACAATATTTGACTAAAAATAAAAAAAATCTTCGTCTCATTTTTTGGATTCATGTTTTTCTATCATTTTGAATTTTTGATACTAGTTTTCCTAATTTTGACGGCTTTAGCGAAAATAAAAGGAAAAATAGTTATGTTATAGAATAAAATATTGATTTTTCGAAAATGTTAAAACATTGTAATTAAAGAACTGGTTGGTTTTTTTAACACGATAAACGAGAGAAAAATGGTATGCTTAAGTTTAACTGCATAAATTATTGTGAGTTATATGGACAAATGGCTTAATAAATGTGATATTATAAAATTTTATTTGATAAATCCAATGGCATATTATTGCCTTTCCCTTAAATTAGAGTTACGCGTTTCGATATCCGCAAAACACCAGGTAAAGTGATGCATAACCACAAGAACCTAAACGCTTCATCGAAATAAAATTTTGGTGGCTTTATGGTTAAATGCTTGGGATATACGCCGTTGTAAATAACATACATATCGTTGTGACTTAATTTATACCTGCTATTTAGCATCACGTTCATACTTTAAGAAAGTTTGCATTGAACAAATGATAATTTAGAAGTATTCTTGAGAAATACGACTATTAAGGATATATATATATATATCGGGGAAATAATTTCTGAAATTATTAAGTGCAGGACATGGAGTCAGGTGCCTCGGACATGACTTTTTAGGGTCAGACCCGAAATTTCAATGAACATTTGGGTCGAAGATAATCAACCACTGTGGAATAACCACGTAATGCCCATTCTACAAACAAGTAGTACAAGAAGTAGTATGAATCTTATATGGCAAAGACGTTATACCGTACTTCCGTTTATATATATATTGAATAGCTGAGTAAGAGTACATTCCGAGAAGATAGAGTGAAGAAGAAAATCTTGTCGGAAAATGGAGTTGTACTCATATATTTTCATGTTGGTCACACCAAACTGTCATTAGATGAAATGAACAGAGGAGAACATGAAATGGTCAGATGACCAGTTCGTGTTACAGGACAAACAAGGACAGACAATATACAGGGGGTGGGGGTGATGTGCGCATAATTACGGTCGAGTATTCATGGCGTCGGAGACGGCAATTGGACAGGTATAGGCGTATGTCTTCAGCTCCATTAATTGTAACTAATCTTTCTGTCAGTATATAAAAATGAAGTTGTTTTTGTACATTCTGTCTGCTCCTAATGGTCCAGCAATACCAATTACTTGCAGTTACCCTCCGCTAATCAGATTCCTCCATGTGAAAATTCTCTTTGTCTTAAAAGGTCGTGCATTTGCTTGCTTATCCCGATAACACTGTCGAAGCTGCTAAGCTTTGGCTCATCACCTTTTACGTTTTGATTTCATTCCCAACCCTCGGGCAACATGCAATATTTTCAATGCCTTTCATGTCTTTTCATTTGCGTTTTTCTCTCAAAGTTTGTAAAAATCTTTACTAATCGGTCAATCCGAAGTAGGGCCAATGATAAAAAAGCTGCCATTTTTGTTCAGCATTTAACCCACAGTTTTCTTTCAGTTAAATAAAGCTTCAATAATTGATATCTCAAACGTTGATTTTGACGATGTTTAACGTATGCTCCCCGGAAGGGTGGTGCAGGGACGGTGACTTGTTTTAGTTTAAAATGATATTAGACTTTCGCTTCATCTACCGCACTCTATACTACCACAACTCAGCCCAGTGTCATAACGTAGTCAAAAGACTGGAGATGGGAGAGGACAGCAGGTAGCTGGCGCGGTCGGAGCCACCTTTCAACGATCCACCACACCCGGCTCGTATCCCACGGAGAAGTAGTGCCATAATGGCCACATTCAGAAGAAGCCATTGCAGCCTGACTATCAGACCACCAGTCAGCCACTCCGCACAAAACACACATTGGGCTCAATTTTCGGTCTGCGTGTTCCCGTTAGTTGGCAACCTGCCAAGCCACGGCTTTTAACGCATTTTTATAGTTTCAATCATATTTTTTATAGCGAAGACAATGCGCTGACTGTGTCGACATCACACTTTCCCCCACCCCCAAAATCAGACCACCAGCCGAGCTGGTCAGTTGTCTGATGTGGGAGTGGGCGCATTGACTGACGGGTTGGCGTACCCATCTTCGCGTGCATCAGCACAACCTGACCCCTGTGATTTCAAGGAGACAGTGATATTTACAGGTACGTGGTGATGGTGTGGGTGTTTTCTATGTATTGATGTGGGTATTGTGCGCTAATGTTTCTAAGCCTCCAGTGGTTTACCGCAGGTTTTCGTGGAGGCACATTTGCCCTAATAGACCCATGCGGTAGCAGTGAGGGCAGTGAAGGCGGGTGCGTTGACTGTTTTCAAAGCCCCATGAACTGGTTCACCAGCCTCCATGTAATGGATTCGCTGGTGACCGACCAGGCCGATGCGTAAGATGAAGTTGCTGGTGCAATGTGGGCAGGAGAAATCGAGTATGGCTTGGGGATGTCATTTGTTGTATTTGTCGTGGCAGTGGCGGAAAGAATGGCATGAGCTGAAAGTTTGCATGTGGTATCTGTGTTGTCGGCATTGCGTTGAAGTCCACCTTCATGGATGCGCATGTGACCGAATAGGCCCATGCGATGTGTGAATGTGCGAGAACAGTGAGGCAGTAGGGGCGGCGATCACTGCTGTGTTTGTGTCGGAGTGCCAAGCTTCGAGGAATTCACGTGCCTTTTCGATACTAGGCATGGCAACCACTGCTGTTCCCTCCAAATTGAAGCGGTGATCGCAATCAACCGCATGCGCAAATACAAGAGACAAGGGATCGCGTTGGTGGATTTTCAGAAGGTATTCGATTTTGCGGATCCCTTACCGTTGGCCTTTATGGCCTACCGAAACGCAAGAGCCATTCGCACATAAAATGCGGTAAAAAATGGTTTGCTGCATTTTGGGCATGGGATCTTTTAAACGTGATAGTGCTGCCCGCAGGGAGGACGCTGGATAGTGAGCGATGTAGATGAGAATTTGGTTTTTGATCGGGCGATCGTTTCCGAAATGCCCTGCATGTACGGCAATGAAAAGAATATCCTTGGTACTTCTTCTCTATTAGAAATGTGACAGTGTTATTGCCTGTGGCTTCGGACACATTTTCTCAGGAAGCTCATCGGGTATGCGATAGATCGGAATAGTTGTTATAAAAAGGCAAGTTCTTTTTTATGTAGACTCTTTCTGTTACAGTACCAGAACCCGCGGTGACAAAGAGCTCGAACGCAGCTTCTTTTGTGGGCAGCAGGATGGTTGCTCCCAAAGTTGAGGATTATTTCGGCATTGGTGTCTTTTTAGTGGACGCTGTTTGCGAGCTTGCCATCACTCAATCTTTGATCAGTGTCGTCGAGAAACAAGGGGGAGGATGTCACCGTTTGGTCCTTTCGCGAGTGAATTGTATGGCGGTGAAGGCACCATTAAGTTTTTTAAAGCAGTCGTTCCACTTTGCAGTTATTTATGACCATGAAGATATTATCTACGTAGCGGAGACACATTTTCGGCCTGAAGTTTTGAACCACACCTTCTTTTAAACGTTGTAAGACTAGCTCGGCAATTTGCCGCGATATCGGTGAAACTATTAGAGTACCCTTGACTTGCTGGTAATGCTAACCATCAAATTTACAATAATTCTTAAGGCAGAGCCCAACCATTCTAAAACGTGCTGCGTTGGAATGTCTATTGGCGTCTCTTCTAGGCGTCGAGCTACGCTCCATTTGCCAACTGATAGAATGCATTCATCAGGACTTGTTTTAAGGCCCTGCATATTTTGTAGAAAAGAATGCGAGTTGTTTACTTTGTGCTGGCATCCATTATCTGGGAGCTTTGCGTGATTATATAACCACTTGGCAGGGTTATTAGTAAATGATTTAATGAGTGGCACTATGATTCTCAATTTTGCATCACCATTGCTGAGGATCCAACGAAAAACAGTCCATATCTGTAAAGAAGAAGGTGAATGAGCTCACTAGACTGAAGCTCATAAATTCCCACGGACTCCAAATTCCTTACTTGCAATGATTTGCGCATCACGCGTGCCTATAGTCTTCCAAAGATTCACAAAACGGACGCGGCATTGAATTTACACATTTACACATTTTCAAATACTCCTTAATATTTACTAAATTGATCATTGAATTTAATTTCAGCTTTAGGAAAACAGTTTCATAAGATACATATGCAGTATATGACCTATTTCCTGGACCTGTATGCCGAATATTGAGACGATAAATCATGTTCAACTAAGATCCATCACATTTGATATATATTTACCTATCATATTTCTTGACTGCCTTTCTTGCATTCAAGTTATGCTAATTAATATGTTTATCAATAAAAATGTCTACAAATGTGAATGTAACAATTCCTTGTACTATAATAGAGTGTGGATCTAGGATATGAGCTTATCTTTGTAATTTTGCACTAGCGCAAATTTGCCATAAAAAGAGAGTAATCAATACTCTATACTTCTACCGTGATTAATTTTTTGAACTTAAAAATATAATTTTATTCATGGATTTTATATGAAGCAAGTTAGGAATTTGCAGGCTTTTTCTCAAAAACAAAACCATTTAAAAAAACCATTTTAACAAAGCAATTTAACTTGTTATCTGTGTGCTTTCATGCACCACCTTGACAACCGTTCGATTTGTTCTTCTTACTCTCATATTTGACTTAATTACACAGTGATATAAATGCAAAGGCAGGACGAGACTTTTTCGAAAGCTAGCATATGCTCATAAAATTGTATTTCGAACATCTCAAGGAAACTTTCGCTACTCTTGTTAAATGGCGTTTGGTGAAGGAATGCAGACTATGCTATAGCGAATATTTTAACTCATCCGAACAAATTGTAAATAAGGAACTTTAATACCTCTTTTATTTCCTAATGTAATACATTTTACGAGTAATAACTTTAATCTTTTTAGTATTTAAAAATCATGAAAGTGTCTGTCATGATATTTTTGCTAGAAATGGTTTTATTATATTTAGACCTTAAGGTGCATCATTTTTGCTAAATGTAATCTTCCTAGGTAAGAAATAAGTCGTGGTTATACAAGCACAAAATGGCTGGATGCCGTTGACTGACATTGTATAAAACTGCGCCAAGGCTTTATGTGTGTCATGTTATATGGGTACGAATACCTAAAATCCTTTTTCCAACATCAGGCACACACGCGTAGTATGCCGGCTCACCTACCACGTAGCTCCTTAGAGGAAAAGAACGCATATAACATATTCGCGCAGAAAAAAATCATCGATTAGAAAGACATTGGTATACTAATAATAAAAGAAATATAGTTTGGGACCTATCTACTGCAATGTGCTGACATTTTTGAAAGATTAGTATTCAGTCACAAATTGTCACCTACGAATGTACCAAAATGTTTTAATGTATATAAACAACAGGCCTTTATGAATTAAAATATTACATTTCTTAGTAAAATTAATATTATTTTGCAAAGAAATACAAAAATTATTTAAAAGGTTGCAAATTTCTAAAAAACGTTAAATTGCCGTCACTAAGCCCAATTAATTGAAATATAATTTCTAGATGAAATGTTTTTCATACCATTTTGCGTATATAGGTAGGACTTTCATTTTGCATATTGTAATTGTTATTTTTCCATGTGTTTTTGTTATTTCATATTTTAATTAGGTGCTGACACTAATTTAATGCAGAGTTCTTTTTTAAGATATTTCTTATCCTCTGATATTGTCTTTGGCTAACGAGCCTCCCTCCAATGTTTGCTTATATATTTGTATCATTAACACCAAATCCTGCGCGCCAACCAACCTGGTCAACATATTTGGCCAAACTCTATAGCCTCTGCCTTACTCACATTTTCCTTCCCATTTAATGCGGGGTTTTATGATGTCCACCAAAAACAATCATTTTAGATGTTTTTTTTTGTTTTCGTAAACACCCGGTAAATAAACTAGATTATGAATTGTTTCGCCATTTGCAGACTGAAATCTGTGCACTCAAAATTATATTCATAATCGTTAAAAATGGCATCGCTGTCACAAAACTAGGTTAAGACCGAGGACATTGCCTTCCGCTGCATTTAATTTAGGCAATGCATTATATTTTCTGTAACTTTAATGATCTGGCAGGTAAAAAAGCTTCTTTATATATACATGTTTTTTTAAATTTATATAGACACATCTTTCCCAAAATCATAAGATGTGCGTCGCAGCCACTTAATTAATTTACACTAAATTCTGGTTGTTTAATAAAGCTGAGACATGTTTGCCAGTAAAATATTAACTGGTATCATTTGAATTTAAAAAACTTCCGTTTTCGGATAATTTGGAACTGGCAAGCCTGATGTGATAATCCATTTGATGAAATTCAATCTTCTATCAGTGTCGTTCTTTGAAAGAGCATTTGTTGATGCCTCGGTATTTGCGTCCTTTCAAGAACATATGTAATCGTATAAAAATACTGCTGTAACGATTAACATTATGACAAAAATATGTTTCACCAGGTGAAAATGAATTATCAGAGCAGTTATCTTTTAAAAATAAATGATCAATAAGAAAAAAAAATATTTTTGCGTTCGGGGCTAATAGTTATTGGTTTTTTTCCATTAAAAAGTACATTCGGTTCGCAAACATTGCATGATTGAGCACTACATTTTGCTCAATTTTATGTTTTGGTGTTGACACAAAAGGTGATCGTTAGTCTTGTATTGTTGAAGCTGTATCTATAAAAGTACAAAATTTGAGCTGTCGTCATTTTCGAAAATTAACCAAACAATTTTGCAAATTACAACTGCTATACCTTAAGCGTAAAAGCTAAAATTAAAGACTTTCGTAAACACGTTCAAAACAAACTATATATTTTCTAATCGTTGCAGTGTGATAGAATATTGCAACTGATATTGCACCGGCGAAAACCGTAAAGGACAAAGTTTAAGCAGACAATACTCACTAATCAGTTAAGTCACCCTAAACCACCATTTCTTAGGAAAATAGTAGTTTATAAGCTTTTTGAAATGGATTTCCAAAATGCGAACTCTATCGAACTTAATTTTAACACATAAAACCAAGGGAATGAAGAGGAGGGAAATAGGCAGAGTTAAGTTGACCCCAAATCATACAGATTGGCCAACCACCATTTAAACTCTGAGAGACACATGAGTTGAAACCTTCATATGTCAACGTTGCACAATCCCAATGACACAGATAAATGCATGCTAATGAATGAAAAAAATAAATTTGAGCAAATTAATTTCAAAATGAATAATTTGTATCTATCCGAGGCAAAACTGCTAATAGCATGGTAGATATTCTAGTCAGTTTACGGGTCATACCTGTGAATGGACGTGATTTGATTTGCTGGTGTTCAGCTCCATAGAAAACATCAAACGTTTCTCGAATTCATTCGCGTCGATGACTCGTGCATCCATCGGCGTTCGGACACCAAGGCGGCCTTCAAACTTCGTTGGAAGACATTGTAGGGAATGCATCTAACGAGAACATAATCCTCTTTAATAGTTATACTTTAATAGAAATAACATTTATGGGTATAGGTGTTAGGTTGATTTATGAAGTGCCCAGTATCACACGTTTGATAAGCATGTTTGATAAGCATTTTTATACCAGGAATAGTTTGCTTTATGCTCTGAAGAATAAACTCAACGTTAACACGTCCAGGATCAGATAATCGAACAAAAAGCCAATTTGACGGCAGGAAGAAAAGCGCATATAATTCGATTTTCTGGAAACAAATCAGCAGAAAAGTAATAAATTGTATCAACGTTAAATTTATTTTTCTTCCAACTGAAGAAACCTTCCTGTGTGCAGCAAGACCTCTATCAAGTTCACATAGGAATACTTAAATAAAAATTTTCTCCGTGCTGGTAAAAATGTGCTTGTACGAGGGAGGTTTCTTGCATATTAGTTGGATTTTATCATAACATTATGACGTTTCATGCGAAAAACAACAAAACACTGAGGACGTTGCTAAAATAAATGATAATTGCTTTCCTTTTGGTCAATTCTATTAGGCTTTATACAAGAATGAGGACTTGGACTTTTGTTTTCTCTGATCGGATCCAAACATTTAAGAAAGTTTGGAAAGTATCAATTCACTGGCAGGTTAAACTCCAGCGATACATCAGAGTTGACACACAATAAATCACAAATTAACATTTCGCACGCAGGAGAACACATTAAGACTTAAATTTTTCTTTCAACACATGTGTAATCTTTCTTTAGAGATATATATAAGTGACCTGGTTTATTTTCTGTACGTTATTGGAAACGTTTCTTGTATCAAAAAAATACCTTTAAGGCTGCTTCCAGTTAACCTTTATTAAGAAAAAGAAAAAAAGATTTTGAGCTATCAATAAAAAGTTATTTATGCAATCGCTTCTTATTCATAAATAAACGAATCTTCAGACGACGTTCTTTGCTGTCCGATAAATGCTTCGGACGCCTCATACCTTCTGTCCACACATCTCGTGTTCATTTAATCTTATGTATCCGCCTGCAGGGGCATCCATCACAAAATGGAAACAGATGATTATTATTGTTCTATTTGGAGACCAGCGCAAGTTATTTACTTATATAAGCGCATCATCCCAAGCATGATGTCATTTAACTATAAATCAACTATTATCTCGTTTGATTGGTGAGGGAATTCATTTGCAAACCGGAAGTTTATAACTTCGATGGAGGTTAGTAATACTCTGTCCGAACGTGGACAATAATAATTAATTTAAAATTCACCAGCTATGGGCAGACAGAAAAGCCTACATGTACAAGATGCTGTTTGTGATATTTGAAATTCTGATAAAAACCATCCATGTGTTTGTATCGGTTTGCATCTTTTTATTTGCACAATTCCCAAACTTTCAATTTCCTTTTAATCTGACATTTGGACCGTTACCTTTGTTTGCCGAAATCAGTCAACTCTGCTCTGACTGGTTTTAAAATTTCACGCAGTGAACATTTTACAGTGTTATTCATTAGGTAAATTTGCCCGACGGGAATATCTACGGATGTAGACTGCAATTATCATTTATGTTCTCATCTGCATATCTAACGTACATCTAGTTTTTAACGACCAGAATACGGAACTTTACGATGGCGTCCCTTTCTTGCGAAAGGATTTATCTCTTGAGGGTGATCCTCTAGTTTTCCTATGTCCTTATTGTATCACCTATCTGGTACTCGTCAACGAAAGGACAACCTGATAGATGACGTTTGATTTGTATGTGTTTAGGGTGAACAGGAATCGCGTTGACAGCATGAGCGGAAGTCTTAGGTCGGCCACTGCGTTCAAATTTGGGAACCGGCAGTCCCAACTGTCATCGTTTTCACATATATCACAAGTTCATTTCTGGATAATGATACTGGTAGCCAACGTTTTAAGCATGGATGTATCTATGTTCAATTTAGTGATGGCCTTACTATCAGTTATGCCTTATATATCCAGCGAAAAGGAAAGCCACTGTAATTGACAACAAACGCATAACCTACGAAAATCATGGCAAACAGAAGTGATAACCGACGTTCAAAAAGCCGGTCGAAATAGCTTAGGTCGTTTAATGGCGTGAAAATTTTATTATTTGGGATAAGGACTCTCCCAATTTGTGCCACTATAAGGCCTACTGATCCGCATTATTCATGCCAAATAATGTTTGATTCAGTCGCAATCATATAGTTTTCAAATTTCAGAAAATGCATATTGCCTTATTCCTTAATCAAAATGCTATCATCCGAGTCGCACATTGGAACATGTCTTTTCTCATGATTATATTCCTTAAGAGAGAATTCATAACGGTTTTTTTGCATAAAATGTTTCATCGTTTGATTTACAAACAAATGGGTGAATTTAATAGCTGTGTCTTTTAAATCTATGTAGGTCTTTTACGCGTGTCTTACGCACCAATTCCGAGGAGGATGGATTGGGACTTCTTGCAAACATGAATGAGGTGTGACTCGGAACGCAACTGAGTGGGAGCCACATTAATGAGGAGACTTATTAGCCTGACTCGCCATTTTGAGATGAAAACCGAGTTATACCGCCACTTTACAGCCTTCAAACTAACGACCTTGATCAAAACTTGATTTTTCAAATGGACGTTAATTAATTAAAAGTAAATGATATATACTGAATGCCGTTGCGACGTAGTTCCCAAGAGTCGATATAACTCAGCTTTTATTCGCACAGACTTCAATTCAGACATCTGGTGAGGCGATTAACGCAGGTTGTTAAATGGAGTAAAAAATCCGTTAACTACTATGTGAAGTGTTATGGTGGTTAAGTCGGATGATTGTATAGAAATTCCTGGAACTTTATAACAAAAACAGAATTTTCATAAGATTTTCGCCTCAGTTTTGACCAGGAACAAGTTCATATATATCCATCTGTTTCCAAGTCTTTTTCTCCTTCGGTGTGTAAATGGGTAAAATCGGAGTAAATTGTCTTCTATTCTGTATGCACGTATCAGCTTTCTTAAGAAAGTTTATACGAAGTATATGAAATCTTTTATGTCTAGCTCGAGCCCCCAACTTCTACTTTTTGGTTATGGCATCTAAATTGTCATCAAATCAATCAAAACATGCTTCGATATTTCAAACTTTAAGGGGAACTAGTAGGAAATATCTAATTTTGCACTTTTCATGATGCTCACTTTTCCAAAACTCAAATTCAGGGAATGCAAGTTTAAAGCTTTTGCAATGGATGGACACGTTTGGCAACCTTTATTAAAGGCAGGCCAGACAATTGTGGATAATCTTGACTTTCCCACGACAAATATAAGATTCAGGTAGGTGTTTGTTCGATGGAATACACAGGTACTTATAAGTAGTAGACATTGGTAGAGTCGTTGGCCTCCAAACCAATTTCTAAACAGAAGATTAACAAGAAGAACAACGATTGGGTGGGATTTATGGCACCATGTGATCTCAAGGTCCATGCATATGTGAAAAGTATTGGAGACGTTAAAATTGGTGTACCAAATTAGCGATGTAGTTATGGTTTTGACATTTAGTATTGGGGTTTACCGCATTCAACGAGGTAACGTTGTTTATTAATTTATTATATTTTTTAATTTAGTCCCATCACGTTAGGAGTTCACGGCAACTCTACGCATTACAGAAACTTATCTTTTTTTATTATCACACGTCTTTTTATTGTTGTCGACGCTTAAGTGTATATAATGGCCTACACTCATAAACCTGTAACACAAAGGATAACTTTTGCTCTCAGAGCGAATATTAATCTGCAATTTGGAAGTTTTCTGAAAAATAAACATGTAAGATTTGATTAACTTCCACTATTTTAGGAGGCTATAGCAGTATCACCCAATACATACCAGTAGCATAAGGCTGAAATTTAAAAAGTTAAAATATTCTCGTTTCCTTTAAGACAAAATAAACCACAACTCGAATCTTATCCCTACTTTTTCGTCAAGACTTGCGCTCAACTTAACAGTAACCCTTACTTCAATGCTTAATCCATATCTATTTGGATCAATGATCAACCAACTAAAATACAACTGCGGCGTTCTGCTTAAACGGTTGCGATTCTGAGTACGAGGGCATGCTCGTTGATCTACCCACGTCAAAAAAGCTTCCTCCGGCAACCAGTATTGATCCCTTCACGTTCTTTCATGTGGACTTAAATACGGTTGATATTTTAGAAGGATAAAAGTGTTCACTTAAGTAACCATTTCTACTTAATGACTGTCTGGGGCTCTTGGTCCCAAAATGCAAGTCAAAATGCAACCGTCTGCTTTTAACCCATGCTTAGGGTTGTTCGGTCACGTCATTCTTATAACCCTTCTTCAGTTGCACGTTTGATACACGCCGCAAAGCTATTTACATAAGCATTCAATCCTTGCATTATTTTACGGAAAATGGTTTTGTAATATTTAAAATAGGGATAATGGTTTGTACTTTAAGAATAAGACATAAATTCCAGACTCATGTTTATAGGCCTTCATCGGTTTTCTGGCAGGACCGTTAATTTAATATGTGGAATGTGAGACATTAGTTGGTTAACGCCCGTGACATTCACAGTTTCCTACTGTAGCTTTCATTGTTCTCTATGGTACGATTTATGTAACAAAGGGATGGAGTCTCCGACTGTAATTTTGGACCTTTGCCCGTCTCCCTGGTGGCAGTTGATTTCAGTAAGCCTGTCATCACAAATGACATTTCTTGTCAATATTATTTATGTGTTTTATTTGATGGCCTAATCCACTTCATCATTGGACGTTGTTCCTATTTTCCGACGGTATTTATCTGCTGATAAACTAGTTACCAATTTTGCGTATGTCTTTCCGGCTGTGCCTAGAGCAGAAAAATAATAACGCAATCATTTTCTTCTAAAATGTCCTATTTGGCCCTATATCTAACTAACAAAACTTCATAGAATGTTGTTTTCCATATCACACTATCATAATGGATTTCGATTAAAGCGATATATAGAAACACCATTCTGTGGGCACTGTTTGCAACCTCTTGCATTTAAATAACAACATGAATTATCTGACATAAGGAAATCTTCCAATTTTTGGGTCAGTAAAAGAAAATACACACGCTGAATTAGCGAAAGATTAGAGAGCGTTAAATCTTCCTTTGTATGTACCATGTTCCAAATCTGTCAAGTTATTTGCCTGCCGTGGTTGTGTCTAGAAGATTGTCTTCTATATATATTATTAAGTGCAGGACATGGAGTCAGGTGATTCGGACATGACTTTTTAGTGTCAGATCCGAAATTTCAATGAACATTTGGGTCGAAGACAATCAACCACTGTAAAATAATACGTAATGCCCATTCTTCAAAAAATAAGTACTTAGAGCAGTATGAATCTTATATGGTAAAGATATTATACCGTACTTCCGACAGAGGTACTAGCTAAAAGCCTTGACACGTGTTTCGCCAATGATCTTGCTGCTGCGTGACACAACAACGAGTGGTTCGGCTCCTCAGTGGGTCCCTGTGTTCTATATGCGGTTTCTGGTATATGGACTCCAGAAAATAATCGGGGAAATAATTTCTGAAATAATTAAATGCAGGACATGGAATCAGGTGATTCGGACATGACTTATTAGGGTCAGAATCGAAATTTCATTGGAAATCTGTGTTCAAGAGGCCCTAAAGCAATCTCTCTTTAATAATAGCGTGTTAAACTAGAGTGTATAATACCTCAGTTTCTCAGGTAATCAGGTTAATATTTCTAATAAAATACAAGTGCTATGTGGTTACCTAATGTATCATTATGCCACAAATGTATTTCAACAGAAAACGGATGATCACATAATGTGTTTTTTATTACAAAACATTATAATATGTAGGGTTTATAAATATGTAATAGTTCAGGTTATATTCGAGACATTTACGTCACCTCTTAATGACATCTTTGTTTCAGTCGCCTAGAGAAGCATACTTTGTAAAAACGTACAACCTATTGGGTATGCACTTTATATTTCATAGAATGTCTGCATGACAATTATGTTTTTTTAAGTGCTTGTTTTGTGGAAAATCACGTCTTTCTCAAATTGTTAACTAAATAAATTAATTCTTGCAATTTTCAAACATTCTTAATTATCAGACTTGTTCATAACGTGAAACTTTAGTACAAAAAGACTATGTCGTTACGTTTTTAGTTTTTGTAAATTATTGAGCATGGTGCATCTCTGTTGAAATGTTTTATAAGTACTATCCGTTCTTTTTATATTAACGTAGAAAAATTGATTATTTTACTTAAATTTAATGCATACTGTGTGTAGTTTGGAAACTCTGAATGCATTGTTAACGGCTGGATGAGGTCAAAATTATTTGGAAAGTGAAACGTTTTATTAAAACCGCAGGATACCCCATTTCAATATAAACATTAAAGGTGAAATTCACTAGCCAATGAGTGCAGAGGTGAAGCAATGAGGTAGAATTCGCTTGTGTGAGCCAATTTGCCATTACACCATGCGTGATAACCAAGAGTAATGCAATGCCTATAATAGGTAGATCGCTGAGGAAAGATGAGGCGTCATGTGACAGCCCATGACATTAAAATTGGGGCCGACGTAGGCTTTTTCTCCGCACTATAATTACGAAATATAAGACATTTTTTTACCGCTATTGAGTTCTTTCAGTTTTTCTGGCCACATTTTAAAACATTCGGCACTTCAGAGTTCCCCTGGATGTGTAATTGACTCGCAGTGTGCTCGAAGTGATTTCTAAAAACCAGATTTACTCGTTTAGGGCATGTGACTTCAGACAATGCTACCTTAGTGAACCAGAACATACTGGACTTAGCCGTTACCCAGAGTTTGCACAAGCTTTCCCATACTGCAGATACGGTTCATGAATGTCATCGGTGTGTTTTACGCAGAAACAACTGATAATTCTGTTTCACCTTCCTGCCACTATCCTTTATGCTGCCTTTCTAGACGCTTTCGACCTTCCCATTGAATACAGACAGCTTCCCCTTCATGTTCGTGCCCATACCATTTATCAACGACTGACCGCGGTGCCCAATTTGAATCAAGCCTCATCTATTCTCATCTGTCCATTAAGACCTATCTTCACGCCTCGGAAGATCCGAAGAACTGGACGTACCATCTCCCGTTCGTCCACGCCTCTCTTTAGCCTTGACATGAATTTTCGTCATCGGAACGAATGTTTTGTTTTACGGTCCAACTTTCTGGAGGATGATCATGCAAACCACTGAAGGTTCGTTCAATGATTCTGCAATTTCCTGCACTGACTCCGCCAATTATGCGGAATCTCTCCCCGGTTCCGCCCAGGCCATTTAACTCCCATTCTTTTATCCCGGAAGACCTGGTGACATGATCCTACGTCTATTCAAAGTGAGGTCGAGTTCATTAGCCATTGGGTCGCCACTATGATGCCCCTTTCCGGAAAACCTTAAGAGGGGTGAATACATTCCGCATTCAGTGAAGGTAGTGAGCGTGGACCGCATTAAAGCTGCTAACCCGGACTGGCGGACGAGCCCTGTGGTCACCTTCCCCTGTTCTCCAACCTTCTACCTCTCCCTTTCGTCTACTGCCTATTCCACCATGCCCAATGCCATCAACAGCAACTCCATTAAAATTAAGCACTCCAACTGCAGAACAATCACGCTTTTCTGTTACTCATGCTGATATCAACTTCAATGGACGTCACGTTTACTTCCCTGATGACCTGGTTACTCGTTGTGTTTAGACTATTGCATCTCCTTCGGTGTCATTTTTGAAATGCCCTCCGGGTTTAGGGGGTACTGTCCCCAGGTGCCAGATAAACTGGCCATTAATATTATCACCCTTTTTCTTAGCTGTCTGATTTGTTTGAACGCTGTGCACACAACGTTGCTGACAACTTCTCACAAAAGTATGTCTATATGATGACCAGGTTTTAAGAGTTAAATATTGATTTTACATACATGCGGGCCCTTATGATGCTCCTCTTGTTAGACCAGTGGACCTAATTCATGGTGACGTCTTACACTACTTAAGTCGTTTGTAGTGGCGCTTGTCTCCACTTAATGTTTTTAAACGTATCAAATAAAAAATATATTAACAGTGCGTGCTTGTTGTAAGATATCAAAAACACTTTCTGGAGGTCATTGTGGAGTATCCAAATATCATTTTTCAAATTAAATTAGAATACTTAAAAGGCATTACTAAAATAAACAGAACACGAAAAGGACTCATCGCTGTTTTGATTTAAATACCAAAGATGCAACCGAACGATGTAACACATGTAGCACGCGATATGTTTATTTCCAAGAGCGTATTATATACTTGCTTTTACAACAGTGCGAGAATATGTTACCGTTTTACAATTTTTGCGGTAAACATGCTTATTTTGATTGATTGAATAATCGTATTTCTGTAGTTCTTGTGAAGATTGATGAATGGAAATTTAATTCTTTTATAGGTAACTGTAAGCAGAAGGGTTACACAGATACTTCAAAAATTTCGAAAAGGCAGTGCATCATGGTAACAACCAATAAGAACAAGCCTTCATAGTAGCAGGTGGTGTCATGCATTCTTGATTTGCATTTGAGGGAAGTTGAAAATCTTCCGGTTCATTATGAGCCTACTTTCTTATTTTCTCAGAGAGCCTAGAGATGAGTCACTTGGAACCTCGTACACATGGGTCATGCAGAGCCGGAATGAAGACAGTGAGGATGATAGGTGAGAAGAGCAAATGATTGCACAGAAGCAGTTTGCTTACCCTATACGTCACACTGTTGAACACCAACGTGCACAGTGCCACTGCACAACTGAATTGGTTCGTATTCATGTAGAGACTGAACGCCACAAATTGAACTGAAAGTGCAAAAGTGCCCATTGACGCCGTCATCGAGCCACGCGGTTGACGTTTTTAGGCCATCTGCGCTTCTGTTGCTCTCAGAAGAATCAGCAATTTCTATGTGTCCGAAAGCTCTGCTGCTGGTGCTAGTTCATTGAACTTTTTGAAACAGAAAAAGACAATAACGTGTTTGTGACTACAATGCGGTAAAGCTTATGTATTTGCCTAGTGAATTAAGGAACGCATTGTTTATGTATGCAGAATATATTCAGAATTGATGTTTTCCATCAAAGCGTTTACAAATGAGATTGAAAATCCATGCTTTCTATGCTACAAGCCCGTGAGTGTTTTCAATGAAATAGTAGTAATCTAAATCCAAGGGTTTTAACAATGGAAGTTGAAAATCAATTTTATCTCTACTTAAATCAAAAGAAGCATGGTGCGAGCAAACAGGTTATTTTTAGAAACCCAAACGTGTTGTTGATTTTAAAAACTCAGATTTGCATATCCTAGTGATTTCAAGCCTCTAACAGCAGTAAAACGCCGCCTGACAATCCTAGCATTTGTTTGCCATTTTTTCGACTGCGTTTATGTCTTACTGCCAGTCGGCTCAATAATAAGCTTTGCTAAAATTGGAACAAGAATTAAGATACTTTTTGCGTAGTCTAATTAAGTAACGGAAGATTCAGACGATTATCGATATTGGAACTAGCTTCATTTTCGTACGACCACTCTGTTCTTACTTAACAGTCTTCAAACGGAGTCTACAAATAAACAAATAAAACGAAAAAGACTCTTGTCGAAATGAAAAGGTACGGCCTTTTGTTTTTGTTGCCATTCCACATGCCTAATTAAGTAGCTGCTCAAAGCGTTACCTTATATGAGATTGTTTACTGACCTAGGGCATATGCATTGCCAAGTTTTGTAATTAAATTTTAGATACCTCGATAATGAGGTATATGTTTTCTTGCTTTTAAACATAAGAAATAGATGCTAATGTGCCAACATCTTTCAATGTTCAAGAACTATTATCTTTAGGAAGTTCTGGAAAACAGACTCTGCATAAATGGGCGATCACTTGAAAACGTATAAATTCATAAAAGAATGGAAATGTTTTCCAAAAGCGATGTGAATTTTATTGAACTCCTACATTATGATAGCTTTAAATGTAAGCTGACAGAAGGAGCTTTCCCTTTATAAAACAGGAAGAAGAAGGTTTTGCATTCCCCGGAGTCTGGTCCTTAATGGTCTGAGCTTTCGAACCTTTATTGGGGGTCATTTTCAGGCAATTATAAAAGAGAACATCTGAGCTCTGTACGGCCGAGTCCATGCTGTGTCACGGCGTCACGACGGCATGCGCTCTTGGCTGACAAAAGGGTTACTCCACTTGTCCGCGCGAACGAAGCACGTGATAAAAAGGAGGGGATGTCAACGTGTCTGCTGATGGAGTTGGTTTCAGACACCCAGGCCACCAGCAGTTCCCGCAGTCATGTTGCTGGCTCGTGCCATCACTCGGGTGCTTGTAGAGTTAACTTCGTGGCATTCCTCCAGGGTGCGGGTAGCGATCTCACACAGTGGTCCGTTTCGCTGCACTACCCGTTTTTCGCTCCCTTATTCGGGAGCTAAGTCGTCGCCTGGCCTGTCCTGTATAATGGCAAAAACAGTCAAATGCATCGAATTTTATAAACGAAACAAGATTGCTCACCTGCGTCCATTCGGTCCTTCAGTTGCATGATTCGGATCCACATGGTAGCCATCGGACACTGGGCGATATCCTGTGCGAACTCGGCCGAAACCCATTCCGTTGCTTCTTGACTCATTCTTTATATACGGAGGAGTTTGCCAGAGTTTTGCTGGCCCTCCTCCGTTCGTCCGCTGTGGACACGTATCGAGGCAGCAACTAAAGACATTTTTTTAAGTATTCATTAATTATTAGTTGGTACAGAGGATACTTTAGTTCTTGTACTTGTCCCTCGGGTTAACTGCACCCTTCAGAAGAGTGCTTAAATATAGCCGCGTTTATGGGCCATTGGGTGTTTGCTATGGTAGCCGAGAACAAGGGTTGTGTTAGTTACCTTTCTAGACACCGTGGTGCTAAGTTCCTCTTTGGCTCTTCACATGATGACATCCACGAAAGGCAGTTGTCTGACGTTATCTTCTGAAGTTGCGAAATGAATGTCGGGGAAGGTGCCGTTAAGTAGATCTTGGAAGTCTGCTTGTTTGGTCCTTTCGATAAAAATAAAATTGTCATCCATATATTTGTGTTATGGATTAAAGTTGACTTTTTCCAGCTCTTGTTGTATCAGTTCTGCAAGTAGACTGAATATTAGGGAACCCATCGGGGTTTCTTTGATCTGCTCTTATGTTCAAACACGGAAGGTTAAAAAGTTTAGTTAGCAGATGGCAAACAGTTGAATTAGATGGCGAATCGCCGCCATTCATCTGACGATATCATATTAGTGCGCTTAAGTCGATTTAGAAGTTAATTTAACTGAAAGATCATCAATCTAGCCTGTGAGGCAGGCGTAGATCTCTAGAACTGTTGGTCGTCGAGTAGAGCTTTAGTCTTCTTGTTGTACGCGGCGCGGTTCATCACAACGGTGGCTTATCCTTTGTCAGCTGGTAGAACTAGTATATCTTTGTGTTTTTTTAATTTCTTCATTTCATCTTCCCTCGGGCTGACATGTCACGGCTAGGTCTATTCCTTAATAAATAGAATATGATTAGGTTCTTCTTTAATGTACTCCTGATGCGAAATCTCTCATTATTTTTTTGTCTTAAAATGCGTTACGATGGTCAAATTTCTCATCTTTTACTTAGGCAGCCAATTTAAATTTAACATTCAAATATTTTTCACATTTAGCTTGTTATATTTTCGGTTCCGTAAGTAAACTCGGTATCTGGTGACTACGTGGAAAAAAAAGACAGTGAAAAAAATGAAGCAGGTGTCCACTAGAAAATGACAGTTTTATTTCAGAACTGAATGTTCCCTTTTTTAAGATTTGAAATGCACTATGGTGACGCTGGTTATATACTAAAACTTTACGAACAATGCCAAGTTTCTGCCCATTTCGTTTCTTAATTACGCATTAGCAGAAATATTTTATAGAATTAGTTTCTTGCCACTCGTTGCAGACATAAGATAGTCCGTGGGCGTCCACCTCCAGAGCCTCATGTACACATGTTGGTTATGCTACCAATTATCGGCGGCGTGAACAAAATAAGGTGGAACAATTTAATTTCTGCGTTTTACGGGAAAACAACGTCTGGTATTTCAAAAACATTAATTCATCAAGCTGAATTCTTTTATTGCTTTAAGAAAACAATATGAATCCTAACGCATGCGTTCACGTGATTTTCATTGATTAAAGCTCAGACCTTTCAGCTTGAGAAAGATTTTTTGAAAAGCTACTTGCTGATATTTATACGCTATTATAGCTTAAAACCTCCACGTTTGCCCAAAATTCCGGTAGATTCCCATCAAAAAATGACAGAAGATGCAGTCTTTCTTATTAAAAAGCCTTTTGTGACTCAAACCCAAGCAAAATATTAAATTACTAGGACAAATTTAACAAGAAACTGTTAACCGAAATTTTGCCAGGACATTGCATGAGTTAGATAAGCTAATGTACTCGGCAAACATATTTACAAAATGACAATATTTGACTCAAAATATAAAAATCTTCATCTCATTTTGTGGATTCATGCTTTTCTATCACTTGGAATTTTTGATACTTGTTTTCCTAATTTTGACGGCTTTAGCGAAAAAGAAGGAAAATATACTTCTGTTATAGAATAGAATATTGAATTTTCAAAAGCTTGCAAAAATTGTAATAAAGAAATGGATAGTTTTTTACCTCGATAAAGGAGAGAAAAAATGGTAAGCTTAAGTTAAACCGCATAAATAATTAAGGTTTATATGGAAAAAGGGCGTCATATATGTGATCTTATCGTAATAGATTTGTCAATCCAACGGCGTATTATTACGTTTCCCTTAAATTGGAGTTACTTGTTTGGATATCCGCAAAACCGCAGGTGGAGTTATGCATAACCACAAGACCCTAAACGCTTCATCGAAAGAAAATTTTGGTGGCTTAATGGTTAAATGCTTCGCATATGTGCCATTGTTAATAACATAAATATTGTTGTAACTCAATTTATAACTGCTATTTAGCATCATGTACATACTTTTTGACAGTTCGCAGTGAAAAAGTGATAATTTATAAGTATTCTAGCAAAATACAACTATAAACGTAAGTATATTAAACTGTCAGAATATAACGCGAGATCTTTTCCTGATAAATAATGAGCTCCGCACGGTCCCATTTAGTGTACGAATTTAATTGGCTGTCATTTCTTTTAACTCGACGCATATCCCTTAACGGAATTAGTTATTCGTTTATTAAATAAAGTAGAGGAACCATTATGTTTGCCAGACAGCCTTCGTGATTTCTTATGCCTCACTTTTTTTGCTAATGACGTAAAGACTATATCGTCAGTTTTATGTAATTAAACTTTCTCAATGACAGTGTGCAAATTAGCAGATGATGAATATCTATGCTTGCTGGTTTCCATGATCAATACCATAGTTTTTTACAGACACCCGTCGTTATTTTCGCAGGGCCAGAATAAAGATGAAGAATAAATTCGGCAGGTTAAGCAGCTAAAGTTCAACCAAAGCTGCGTTACTCTAACAATTCGGGAGTTATTGAGCACAATGCTCAAACACAGAGCACAAAGGAACGTGTGCCTGTTTCGAAGATACTGATTGTTTGTAAATTGATTAAAATTGGTACGATAGAGAGGGTCGCAGTTATACAACACTGCTGTCTACTGAATGACTCAATCTCCTCATTTGTAATGCAGAGAAGAGCGTAATTGTTTAAAGTGTTCAACAGCTGCTCAATTGGTGTAGTACGCACCCAAGATATAACATTTTGTCAGGAGTGGCTCGAAACGATGAAACTAATTGCCGCAATAAGACCAAAGCGTAGGATGGTCTCATTGTTAATAGACAGAATATTTCCATAGAACAGGTCTGTCTTGAGAAACATGTATTTTTTGCCATCCCATTTCACCATAAATGCTTGGAGAGTCATACAAATTATGTCTAAAAGGCACATCACACCAAACTAGGCGAGGTTGGCAATGAAATACTTGGAGAATGAGTAATGCTATTTCCAGACAAGCTGAATGGTTATGTTTCCCTGATTGAAATTGAGGATGAGAACAGTAAATGTGTAAGACACTAGGATAAGGTCTTGGCTGGTCAGCAATGACACGTAATCGGAGCAAAAATGAGATCGGTTTGAACGACATGACTAAGTATAATGTGGTGGCAGATCTTAAAGTAATTGTAGAGGATAGCAGGAGCAGTTGGGACAAGCAGGTTAAGTAGAAATATTGTTTTCCTGCACTTTATAGATGGAGAAGCGCCAGCCAGCCAACATTAAAAAAGGACAGACTGGTAACGAGGATATGGATCACTGTAATTATATCTTTTGGAGTCGTAGCATTTGAAAACTTCCCGTTTTGTCTCTTATATTTGTTATTCGAGACTGATATATACATATGTGCCAATAAGTAATGTGCAGATAGGCATATATGTTTTTTTCATTAAGATAAAAAGGGCACGGGAATGTGTGATTTTTGGGGTGGTTGTGTCATTCAGACGTCCACTATTTGGAATTTGTCATTTGAGTTGAAAGTGCTCGGTTTGTGTTTTGTTTTCTTTCTGTGGCCACGCGTCTAATAACCCCGTCTAGCTGAAATATATTTTGCCTTAAAAACTTTTTTCTGCAATTGCCTTCATCATTAATATATCCTACGTTTCCCCTGAGTAAGAGTTCCACTCTGAACTCACGTTCTTCCTCGCCACATCATCATTCACTATTTTCCATGCAATATATCTCAACCCTTGGGATATAAGCAATTTTTGTAAAAAAAGTATGACCAGACATTTCATTGTCAATCTAACTTTGGTAGTTTTGTACGAAAGCATAGCAGAATCTTGGTCATTTTATCTGATTTTTTTGAATTAACACAGAAAATCATAGTCCTAAAAATTGATGGGTGACTTTAAAAGATTACAGAATATTTTTGCCAGACTATATAAAAGCATTTTCTTGTAAAGTTTATGAATTAGTAAGTTTAATTTCTTCCATTGATTTTCAATGCTCACATGCGTGCGAATGCATATGATAGGGGAAATGTAGAAAGACTGACGTCGTTTTATTTTAACTTAAGTAACAAAATAGCGTTCTCAATAGTAACGGCTATTTCTATAAGATTGTATTTCTTATTAGCGCGCACTACAAGCCAAAAGATTGAATCGCGATAGTGGACCAAGCTATGACTGTCATTTGTAATGCCTAGTGCAAAAGCTACACACGTTAAAAAAATGAACGTTTATCTTTTATGAATGTTTTCCCTGATTTTCGATAATTATATAAATTAAAGTGTTTTATATTGTTCTTGAAGAGAACAAAGAAAAATCGTAGTTAGCTCCCAGATCGCGCGTCATTCGACGGGATCCGACAACACATTCGATGTTTGTGAAGTCGCACTTCTTGCAGATGGTCACGATCGCGTGAGCTGCGTGCTATAAAAGTCAGGGTTTTCTTGCCTACACTCAGGTAATAAGCGCACTGAACTCCCTCCTCCATTTTTTGTAATGCAATTTTGCCAGGGAGGACGCGAGTGACCAACGGTTGCGGTGACGAGCCAAATTTCCGGAAATATTTCCACCCCAATAACCGACAAAGGGAATAAAATCTTAGCCATCAACGACTCGCGTACGGATTGACAGGCAATATTCGCATCAGCTGCCAAAACAGCGATGAACCCGAATACTACTGATTAGTGCAGGTGGATCACTGTTTGATTGTTATGTATTCACAAATAGGAAAAACATACTAATAAGATATCAACGCACCAAAAGGCCGCGTTGTTATAATGATTTGTTTACTGGAACATTCACTCTGGACACTACGTAGATTATGTAGTAAAGAAGGGATGGTGATAAGCATCAGCACAGCGATGGTATATTTGAAAATGATAAAATCACCTCGTACAATTTGATCTACTCGATCATCCAAGGGGAATCTGATAAATGTTCCCTGCTGTGTACAATCTTATTCCCAAATAATTATCGTTTTCGCCATTTTGTGCCTTCGGTAGATCGTGAGGTCTAATGATCTCAGCCTCTCATATTTTATGTTGGCCATTGGATGTCTACCAAATGTTTGGATACCTCATCGTCTGACATGGCCTTTCCGACGCATGTGGAAATATTTTCAATCACTAGGTGCGCAACTAGAGGATATCCTTGCTGTATGATTGACAGTTTAAAAAATCCGAGTATTAGCTCCTCTGCCAAAGGAAATTACCCAGGTGTCAGGGAGCATCTAACTGATAATCATAACTAATTGAATTGTGCGCATTCCCCACAACATGAAAATTTAAATGTAGAGATTGAAACGGACTGGCTTAGGAGAGACACAGAAATCGGCCACTTTATGTAGTTTGTCAATGCAGGATTTTGTTTTCAGTTTGGTTACGCATATTCCCGATCAGTGCGTACTTACATCTCAGAGTCTGAAATTGCCCGGTAGAAAGTTTGGTGGAAAAAGGTGAATTACGAAGTTGGCAAAAATTAACAAGCTGTGAATGCCAGGGATTATCTGAATATGATATTGATCACTGCGCGATTACTGAGCATTTTAACCTCAAAGTCGATGCTTACGGCAATCGAGGTATACGTAATGGTCAATACACAGGTATTTGGTTAAGAGAGCAACATGCATAACGCAGATAGCAGTTTCATGGTTGTTAACGATCATCAATACATCATGTGGTATGCGCAGTGGCCAATTAATGTGGTCAATTTATATGTTTTTTGATGTAAATAAGCGTGTTTTATGGCTGGCATTTCAGAATGGAGCCCGTTGTTATAATAACAAAGACTAACGAGGTTTTTAAAATCCCTAAGTTGTTACCCGGCTAGGTATTTATTTGTTCCGATAGCAATTTACATTAAAATCGAAGAACCCACTAAAAGAACCAAACTAACAAGTCAACATGTATTTTGAACTAATCAGCTGAATAAGGATTATGACAGTGTTTGTGTTAGGTCCTCTAAGGTATTTGAAACCCTCCACGTATCTTTAGCATAACGTGTTATTCAACCAAGTAAATGCATTTCTTTGACATTAACGCAACCATTAATTCTAGTACTAAATTATAAAAGCATGTCTTCTCCACTTGAAGCACAACATACACGTTTTCTGAGAAGTCTGCAGAATACATAAATGCATTTTTTAGGCATTTCGTTTTAATGAAAAGGTTTTCACTGCTAACGCCACCATCACTTAAGTGGATAAATCCTTGCTAAGATACCTAAACTGGAGTTAATGAAACGAAATTGACTGTTGTGAAAGAAGGCCTATATTGAAGCACCAACACACAGCAGAGACCGCCGTTTCCACTTCCCTTGCGGCCCTTGCGCATCCCCTCATCGCATGGGCCTATTCGGTCACATGCGCATCCATGACAGCGGAATTCACCGCAATGCCGACAACACCGATACACAATGGAAACCCTCCGCTCCTGCCATTCTTACCGCCATTGCAACGACAACTAACACGAATGACATCCTTCCAGCCTCTCCCGATTTCTCCTGCCCACAAAAAACCCGTCCAAAACGCAAAACTGACACCAAGAAGGAAAAGGTCAATGGACAACCGACTTCGAGAGATTCCTCAAAAAAGCGCGAACACGGGGCTTTGACCATTTCCTTGTCCTCCACAGGAATTACTGAGATTATCACACCAAGCACAATCAGTTTAATTGATTCCCAAACCGAAAATACCACCTGCGATTCACAATCGTCGAACCCGTGGAATTCGCCGAAACCCAAAAAAAACGGATCAAAGCCAACACATAGCTAATCAGCATCCGCTCCATCTTCACCAGTGCGCAAAGTGAAACCTTCCCACCGGGTAGTGGATGACAGTGTCGTAGGTACAAAAAATGCCACTGACAGAAACAATTTTTTTTCATAATACAGGGACTCCCTGAATCAATAGCAACGTTTCCCGTAGACAAATATCCGGAAGACATGAACCGCTTTAATGTACTCCTGAACCAAATGCTGGAACCTAATACGTCGATTGAACTGGAAAAAGCCTTCCGCCTTGGAATATATCCCAAAAGCCAATCTGAATCAACACGCCCTAGGCCTCTGAAAGTTATCTTGACCAGTAGCCAGGTAGCCAGTCTCATTCTGTCTTGGCACTTAAAATTAAAATATTCAAACCCTTGAGTTTTTTTCAACAGGACTTCTTACCTGCGGAGCGAAACAAACGCCATCAACTTGTCATCGAACTAAGACAGTGGCTCAGCGAAGGGGAAACAAATTTGGTTATTTACCACAACCAAGTGATCCATCGTCCATTGTTCTCCCCACGGAGAGGCCCGTTCCGGATTACCACGCAGTTGGCCCAGTAAACAGGGGCTCGCTCCCGACTGTTAGCACTTTCCGCGCAAATCGCAAACTAACATTCCTGTACACCAATGCACAGAGTATATTATCGAAGCTCAACGAGCTTAAAGATTTATGTCTGAGATCTATATCCAGATATAATTTCCGTAACAGAAACTTGGTTGTCCCAACACGTAGACGACCGAGAGGTTACTATGGCTGGCTACCAACTTTTGAGAAAAGACAGGAAAGAGCGTCAAGGAGGCGGCGTACTCACATACGTGAAAAGCGAACTTACAGTTTTAGACAAAACTTATAAACTCGCGTCTACTTCCGAGGCGATATGGCTAATTGTAAAAGTGCCAGGTTCATAAAGTCTAGATGTCCTGACAGTCTACCGCCCACCGAGAAGAGACCCCGTAGCTGATGCTTACCTGCAAGATGAGCTGGAAAACATTGCTACATGGTTAGATATCCTGATCATGGGTGACTTCAATGTGCCTCACATCGACTGGAGCTCAACCTGCGCACTTAGTTCTTACCTAGCCTTTGACTGTTGTCTTCTGAGCACGATGCTAAAGCTACTTCTCACACAGCACGTCACTTTTCCTACAAGGGTGTGCCAAGGACAACAGGCCAATTGCCTGGACCTAGTTCTCACAAAGTGGCAGGACAGCATCTACGAAGTGTCATGTCTACCGCCGTTAGGTAAAATTGACCACGTGGTGCTGCGATTGGAGTACTCACTATTTTCTATGCCAGCAAGACCCACATAAATCAGAAGGAATATATGGCAAGGCGAGGTTTCGGTGGAATGAGGGCCGAACTCATGCGCACTCAGTAGGAACCATTATTCTTTAAAACATAATCAAGGACTGGGAAACGTTCCTGGCCATACTGCACAGGCTCATGGAAAATCACTGTCCAATTTTGAGAAAATTGTTGACGAACAGACCGCGATGGCTTACGTATGCCTTAAAACTCGTAGTTAACAAAAAGCGGAGATTGTGGAGAAAATCGTTTACGCACGGAACTCCTGCATCTCTAAATGCGTACAAAATGCAGATAAATCGGGTCAAGTGCCTTATTGTTAGAACAAGACAGGCTTTCGAAGGGGACCTGCTGAACCGGGCCACCGTGAACCCGAAACTGATTTACGTTTACCTCAGGCAGAATACACGGAACAAGGATCCGATACCCCTACTGCGGACTGCCGCGGGCATAGACCTTACTGAAGACGGTGCGAAGGCTGATAATCTTTCGGAATTTTTCCAGTCGGTTTTCACAAAGGAAACGAGTTACAATTACCCTACCAATGGCTTCGAAGTGGATACAATAGTCGAGACTGTTCATTTCACCGAGACAACTGACCTCAATGAACTTTTAGAGTTAAAGGAATCAAAGTCTTCGGGTCCCGATGAAGTACCTGCCAAGCTGTTGAAAGAGTTAGCGATAGATTTGGCAAAACCAATCTCTACGCTTTTCCAAACATCCTTCCAGACCGGAAGTCTACCAGCCGACTGGAAATCCGCATGGATTACGCCGCTTTATAAGGGTGAATGCCGGGTTTCTGCAAACAAGTATCGACCGGTCAGCCTCACTTCTGTTTGCTGCAAAAATAATGGAAAAAATAATTAAGCAACAACTAATGCAGTTCCTAGAACATAACAATCTGCTATCCGAGGTCGAGCATGGTTTCCGTAGAGGTAGATCCTGCGTCAAAATTTTGCTCTACTGTTTAGAACGTTGGACTGAAGCAGTCAAAAGAGGACAAAACGGTACACGCAGTCTATATCGACTTCAAAAAGGCTTTTGATAGCGTGCCGCACCACCGCCTTCTTTATAAACTCAACCGCATAGGCGTAAGAGATAGACTTCTGAACTGGATAGAAAAAGTCTTAACTGGCCGCTCACAAACTGTCCATATCAGCGACAAACAGTGGACCAAGTTTGAGGTTGAGAGTGGTGTTCACCAAGGCTCTGTTATCGGCCCTATTTTGTTCATTGTCTACATCAACTATTGTGCCAACGAACTGGACTTCGATATTGCTATGTTTGCCGTTGATCTCAAACTTTGGCGCGTCATTCTAACTGCGACGGACGAAGAGAACTTGCAGGCAAACGTACATCGACTCCAGAAATTGTCAAATGACTGGCTCTTGCCGTTTAATTATAGCAAGTGAAACATCATACGACTCGGGAAAAGCAATCCTTCGAACCGTACGGTTAACAGTCTGCATGGCATTCCGTTGAAAGAAGTGGATGCCAAAAAGGACCTGGGAGTCTGGATCACGCGCTCGCTTAAACCCTCCCTACACTGCGCAAAGGTAGCGAGGTCAGCCATGTCGATTGTATACCTCGTTAAACGAGCTTTCGCAGCCTTCACTACCGACTGCTTCGCTTAAGTCTTCAGAACATTCATGCGGCCACAGTTGGAGTCCGCTATCCAAGCTTGGAGACCCTAGTCAGCGAAAAACATCAATATCCTCGAAAAGGTCCATAGGCGAGCAAACAAACTTGTCCTATGACATCGCTCACAGCCTTAAGAAACATGGCTGTCGAATCTTACTGTCTTTCCCTTGCACTACAGACAGCTTCGGGGGGACCTGATACTAACATTACGCATACTACGCGTCTAGGACTGTTGTCTCGTCCCAGGTGATTTCTTCGAGCTAGCCAAAACAACGAACTTGAGA
Organism: Schistocephalus solidus; assembly: GCA_017591395.1. Lineage (NCBI taxonomy): Eukaryota > Metazoa > Platyhelminthes > Cestoda > Diphyllobothriidea > Diphyllobothriidae > Schistocephalus > Schistocephalus solidus. The sequence continues at coordinate 64,048 of WEDG01000329.1, read as the reverse complement.
GGAGCAAGGCTAGACACTCGGAAGTACTTTCTTCTCCAAAAGAGTAGTCGAAGCTTGGAATATTCTTCCTCTGGATGTTGTTATGTTGGACTCCTTGGAGGTTTTTAAGCGAAATTTAGATCGATATAATGGTGCGAGCTACAACACTAACTGAAAGCTGCAAGTGTGAACTCATAAAATAAGGCATTCATAATACTACTAGCTATATGTAAGTAGCATTTCTTTGTGTTTGTTATTTTCCTGTGAGGTCTTGCACTCTCCCATAATTCCCATGCTGGGGTCCTAGAGGTCTTCGCTGCTAAATTATTCGCACACCTTGGTGACACCGTGAGTGTTCACATTAGCTGGACCTGGCGGCCGTCGTCCATGAGGTGTATGAACGTTCTCTCTTGGTTCGAACCGCAATGGACCAAGGATGATCTGGGCATATATTTCCGCCTTTGAAATCCCAGAACGGACTCTGCAATCAGCAAGGGAGCATCTGGCTGATTCATGTAACCTCCGCAATGCCCCTCGTTGGACCCCCCAAGGGTGACAGTTTTTTTCTCCTAAATATCACCGGGAGTTTTTTTTACTGTCTGCTCTTTTCAACTATGTTGGCCTCGCCACAACTCGCATGTACAAATAGGGAATTCAAAGGTGACTTACTTCATCTCCCTCAAATATACTTAATCTGATACTGATACGTATTGGTGCCAAAATGCAGGCTCTTAGTGATTAAAGGCGTATTTTGCCAGCTCTTGTTATAGCAGTTCTGCAATTAGACTGAATATTGGGTAACCCATCGTCGTTTCTTTTATCTGCCATTATGTTCGACCACTGAAGGCCAATGTTTCGATGACCCCTAATTGCATCGTTGTTCTCACCAAGTCATTTGTATAGAGTATACCTAATAGTGGACCGCAATTTGGAGGCCAAATTGATGGAGGTCCACGAGCACTCTCGAAAAAATTGAAGTTATCAGGTCATATTTTTGGATAGATTTCTAGTTTGAGCTGCCTTTTAAGACAACGATTGGCCGAAGGGGAACGCTGGGCTTGTGTATTTTGGGTTATTCATAGGACTGCGCCAGTGCAGTGTCAGTTGCTTTCAACTGGTGCCATTCGTCTGGCGATACCATATAGGTGCGCTTAAGTTGATTTCGATGTCCACTTAACTGAATGATCATCATTTTAGCCGGTGAGGCAGGCGTAGATCTGTAGGACTGTTGGTCATCGAGGAGAGCCTCAGCCTTCTTGAGGTACGCGTCGCCGTTCACAATGACGGTTGCTCATCCTTATCCGCTGGTAGAACTGGTATATTTTTTCCATTTTTTAGTTCTTCATTTCATCTTCCCCCAGACTGACATGTCATGGCTAGGCCTATTCCTCAATAAAAGGAATATGATAGGGTTCTTTTTAATTGTACTTCTGATGTGAAATAACTTATAATGTTTTGTAAAAAAATAATTTACGATGGTCGTGTTTCTCATCTTTTACTAAGGCAGCAAAATAACATTGAGCATTCTTATATTATTCGCATTTAGCTTATTTTATTTCCAATGTCGTATTTTAATTTCACAACCGTTGATTTTGCGGAAAAAAGGACAGTTAAATAGAAGCAAATGCCCACTAGAAAATAACAGTTTTATTTTTTAGAACGGAATGTTCCCATTTTTAAGATTGGAAATGCTCTGGCATGACGCTGGGTTTATACAAAATCTCTACGAAAATTGCCAGGTTTTTGCCCATTTCGTTTCTTAATTATGCATTAGCGGAAATATGTTATAGAAATAGTTTCTTGCCACATGTTGCAGACATAAGATAGTCCGTGGGCGTCAACGTGAAGAATTCGTGTACATATTTTTGTTATGCTAACTATTCTCGGCGGCGTGAGCAAAATACGGTCACTTAAGTTTATTTTTGCGTTTTGCGATAAAACAGCGTAGTGTATTTCTAAAAAATTAATCCATTAAGCTGAATTGGTTTATAGAACCTAAAAAACAATGTTTTTCCTTACGCATGCGTTCACGTGATTTTCATTGATTAAAGATCTGATCTTTCAGCTTGAGAATAATATCTATAAGGCAATTTGCTGAAATTTTTGCTCTATTATAGCCCAGAATTATCCGATTTTACCAAAAAGTCTGATCGATTCCTATCAAAAAAGGACAGAAGGTGCAGTCTTCCCTATTAAAAAGCCTTCTGAGACTTAAATTCAATCAAAATATAAAAGCACCAGAACAACGTTTTCAATAAACTGTTCGCTCACATTTTGCTAGGGCATTGCATGAGTAAGATTATCTTCTATACTCCGCGAAATAATTTATGAACTATTGATACTTGACTTAAAATAAAAACTCATCTTCAGATTTTTCGGACTAGTGTTTTTATATCACCTATTTTCCTTTTCTGCCAGCTTTGATGAAAATAAATGGAAATGTACTTCTGTTATATAATAAAATGTTTGATGTTTGAATGCTTACAAAAGTTATAATAATGAACGGGTTTGTTTTTTTACCTCGAGTTAAAGGACAGTAAGTCATTAGGCTGCAGTTTAACTGATAACATAATTGTGCTATAGATGGAAACAGGGCTAAATATATGTGATTTTTTTAACATGTATTTGTTCAATCAAACGGCGTGTGATTGCCTTAAAAACATTGTCTAGCTAAAAACCTTTTGCCTTGAATACTTTTGTCTGCAATCTCCTTCATCAAAAATATATAAGTCCTCTACCTTGAGTAAAATTTCAACTCTGGACTAACGTTCTTCCTCGCGAAATCCTCATTTACTATTTTCCATGCATTATATCTCAACCCTTGGGATATTAGCTATTTTTTAAATATTGTGTATGCCCAGATATCCCATTGTCAATCCAGCTATGGCAGTTTGGTTCGAAGGCAAAGTATAATCTTGGTTATTTTATCTGATTTTTTGAAGTAAAGCAGAAAATCATAGCCTAAAAATGGATGGGTGACTTTAAAAGACTACATAATATTTTTGCCTGACTACTTAAATGTTTGTTGTTATAAAATGTATCAATAAGTTAGTTTGATTTCTTACATTGATTTTCAATGCTCCAATACGTGCTGATGCAGATGATAATAGGAAATGAAGAAAGAGTGACGTCGTGTTTTTAAAAACTTAATTTACAAAATGGTGTTCTCAATAGTAACTGCTATTTCAAAAAGATTTTGTTTCTCATTATAACGCACCATATGCCAAAAGAATAAATAACAATAGAAGGCCGATCTATGACTGTCATTTTTAATGCCTAGTGGTAAAGCTGCACGCGTTAAAAAAATGTCTCTTTATCTTTAATGAATGTTTTCCTTGATTTTCAATACATTTTTAAAGCAAAGTGTATTTTATTGCTCTTGAAGAGAAGATCCATTTTTGCACTTTAAAAAAATGCATTTATTTCAAAATTGGTTAAAATCTGTATGTTTTTTAAAGATGCCACAAGTAATATTTGTATTTTTTGTTAATCATAATCAACATAAACTGCAAGGTTTCATGTTTGCAACATGGAATTTTGACCGTCGGATTCGACAAGGTCGACCGTGTGCCACCAGCAAGTTGACGCAGAGACGGTGACGTGAGTGTGAATAAGATAATAAAATGAATGTGTAATTTTGACGTGAATGGCTATCCCTTCAAGTTAAAATAATATGCGTATTTTCCAATAATAAAGAGCAATAAGAAGAGTACAATACCAAGATTATAGTGTATAAATGATAGTGTAGCTTCCAAACGTAGCAAGTATTACCTTTAATTTTGAATAAAAACTATAGATAGGCAACACATAGGACACTTGCTTATATTAACTGAATCTATTTAATAACGGTATTGACCAAAAGGACAAAATAAGCAAGGAAGTGTGATCAGTCACTTCATTCTTGTAAACATAAGACTTCTGATACGGAGACAAGAACCACAGTTGAGTCGCGGCCCAAGGCGGAAAGGGCACGTGATGACGCACGCCTAAGCAGGCAAAACCGAATGAGAAATACGCAGGGAAACGAAGCGATCAATCAATGTGCGCCGCTGCACCGAGCACGCGTGAAGTCCTGACGCATGCGTGCGGCCCAAACTTTCGAGAAGTTTCCACGAGGGGTTTCCAGCGTGAGATGCGACCAATCAATGCGAAACAGGTTGCAGGCGAGAATGTTCCAGAGAGCTCTCTGCTATCGTCACGCCATTGGCCGGAACGTTCGAGATCACCCAGAACTCAATTAATAGACGAGAGATTATGAGATAGAGTTCCGATGTCTTCTGTCGGCCCAGAATAAAGTGGTTTTACCAGAAACCGGCTTTGCCTTCTCCTGAATCACTCCGTTTGGAATAGAACAACCTCAGTATTCAATGATGGAAACGCTGATTATTAAATGGAGACAAACTGATGCATTCGGGGAAAAATGTTTATATTTATGTTCAAGGTACATCAATGGTGCGTATCAATGACTTAAGCTAGGTGTGCTAACCCGCAATACAGGAGAAAGTTTGGACAAAGAATTTGTAACTTCGAGGCGTGCTTATAGTGAATGACTACACGTGCAAATTTACAGCCGATGGCATGACCGAGCGAGAGTAGGAATCGTAAACATAAGCCTCAACCGTCCTTGTGTGCTCCTGTAGATCAGGAATTGGCCTGTTTTACACTTTTCAGCAACTGCGTTCAATCTCACCTCTCTTCTTGTTAACTAAGTCATATGCGAGGCCGAACGTTGTGAGGAAAGTGAGCACGCTATTAATGCAACGATAGTTTCACCATGCTTGTGCACAGCGTGGACTGCGGAACATGGAACGACTGTTGACGTGCCATTCATCTCACGCCTACTGTATGTCTTCCGATTATTTATGTTTTCTTCGGAGTTTTTGTGTTTCAATAAATATACGCACACTCTCCTTACTTCAAGTAATGTTCTACTATAAGGTTAAAACTTTGACTGGAAATATCTGGGGTGGATTTTGAAAAAAAACAGTGTCAACTGCCAGAAATGCTTTGAAGAAAAATTTAGTTAGCTCCCAGATCGTGCGTCATTCGACGGGATCCGACAACACCTTCGAGGTTTGTGTAATCGCACTTCTTGCAGATGGTCACGGTCGCGTGAGCTGCGTGCTATAAATGTCAGGTTTTTCTTGCCTACACACAGGTAATAAGCGAACTGAACTCCCGCCTTGTTATTTTGTACTGCAATGTTGCCAGGGAGGACGCGAGTTACAAGCGGTTGCGGTGACGAGCCAAGTGTCCGTAAATATTTTAACCCCAATAACCGACAAAGGTGATAAAATCACAGCCATTAACGACTCGCGTACGGATTGACAGGCAATCTTCGCATCAGCTGTTAAAACAGCGATGAACACGAATACTTCTTATTATTGCAGGGGATCACTTTTCGATTGTTATGAATTCACAAATAGGAAATAAGTACTTAAAAGGTATCAATGCCCCAAAAGGCCGCGTTGCTATAGTTATATTTTATAAGAACAGGCATATTTACGATCAGTGCGTATTTTGATTCCCAAGTCTGAAATTGCCTGGTATGCAATTTTGTGTAAAAGGGTGAATTACGAAGTAAACAAAAATTAACTAGCCGTGAATGCCAGGATAATCTGCGAATCGATCGCATGGAGGCTGGTGAACAAGTGCCTGGGACTCAGACATACAGTCGACGCGCCCGCCTCCACTGCCCTCACTGCTCCGCACATTTACACACCACAAGGGCCTATTAGGGCACATGCGCCTCCACGACAACCTGCGGTTAACCCCCAGAGGCTAACCCACATCAGCACAGACTACCCACACCAATACATACACAACACGGTCACCAGCATCACGTACCTGAGAATATCACGGTCTCCTAGAAATCGTGGGTTGAAAGGCTGCCAATCTGACGCTTACACCAATATATGCCATCGGCCCATTGTATGTGCTGTGTGGGTCGAGTGGCTGACCAGTGGACAGGGAGTCAGACAGCGATGGCTCCTACATATCCCATGATTTAGTGAATACTGGTGTGTGTTATGGAGGCCAGGTTGTGCCGTGGCACGCGAAAACGGGTACGCCGACCCGTCAGCCAATGCACCCACTCCCATATCTCACAACTGACCGGCTCGGACGGCGGTCTTATTGTGGGGGTGTTGGAAAGAGTAAGGTCGACATGTCAGCGCATTTTCCTTACTAAAAACAATGTGAAGCGCTTGAAACTATCACAATGCGTTAAAAGCCGTGGCTTAGAAGGTTGCCAACTGACGGGACCACAAGGTCAACCCAATGTGTGTTTTGTGTGAAGTGGCTAAGTGGTGGCCTGAGAGTAAGGCTGCAATGGCTCCTTCGTAATGTGCCCATTATGGCACTCCCACTCCGTGGGAACTGAGCCAGGTGTGGTGGAACGCCGAGTGGCGGATCCAGCCGCTCCAGCCACCTACGTCCTCTCCCATCTCCGGTCTTCTTAACTCTGCCATGACACCGGTGTGAGGTGTGGGAGGAGAGAGTGCGGGTAATGGAGCGCAAGTCTACTTTCACATTAAACTAAATCAAGCGCAAGTCATCATCTCTGCACCACCCTTCCGGGAAGCATACGTTGGACATTGTTTAAATCGACGTTCGAAATATCATTTGTAGAAGCTTTAGTTGACTTAATGAAAACTGTGGGTGACAATGCTGATCAAAAATGAAAGCTTGTTTATCATTGGCGATACATCGGATTCAGCCGTCAGTAATGATATTAACAAACGTTGCGAGAAAAAAGCAAACGGAAAGACATGAAAGGCATCGAAAATATTGTATGTTGCCCTTGGGTGGGGAATTAAATCTAAACGTAAAAGTGGATGAGCCAAAGCCAGACAGTCAAAACAGGGTTTAGGGAGGGAGCACGCAAATGCACGACCTGTGTAGCAAAGAAATTTTTCTCATGGAGAAATCTGATGAGTTGAGGGTAATTGCAAGAAATCAGATTTGGTAGACTGGTAAAAGCAGACAGAATGTACACAAAACAACTTCCTTTGAATATAATGATAGATAGATTAGTAACAATACCTAGAGCTGTAATCATACACCTCCACCAGCTAAAGCACCGTCTCGGACGCCATGTCAATTCTACCGGAATCATGTGCCCGTCCCTCTCACCCCAGTTTATTGTTTTTTTTTGTCTGTCCTGTAACAGGAAATGGTCATCTGACCATTTTATTTTCTGCTTTGTTAATTTCATCTGACGACGGGTTGGTATGACCAACTTGTAAATTTACCAGAACAGCTCTATTTTTCGATGAGACTTTCTTTTTCACTCTATCCTCTGGGAATGCACTGTAACTCAGCTATTTAATATATATATATATATATATATGTTTATATTTAATATTTGAGGTAGTGGGCATTTCGAGATGAGTCATGAGGAAAATAAAGGCAAGTCGGAAAATTGAGGTTTTTTCGTGAATTGTCCAGCTTGTAACACCAACCCATCTTCAGGCAAAATTAGAAGAGGTAGTTGGGATTGCCACGCTGGAGGCTTAAGAGGCACAGAGGTTACATCAACAGACTGACGCCATGGGGGGTTGGAGGCCGTGAGTCGTGCAACGATAGAAGGCGCAGGTAAGGGGAGGGGTGCCAAAGTTGTGATAGTAAGTCATGTGGCGGAAGATGCAGAATCAGTTTGGTTAAACTTGGCTGGGCACGAATAAGAACTTGTTGTTAAAGGGTGGACGCAAGTCGGTGGACCGTGCACGCATACATTCGTAATGCGCAATCAGATTGACAAGCTTCGAGGAATTCGCGTGCCTGTTTGATACTAGCCATGGTGACCACTTCAGCTCCCTCCCAATTGAAGTGGTGGCCGCCATCAACGGCCTGTGCAAACACTAGAGGCAATGGATCACGTCGGCAGATGACCTGTTTGTTTTCATTTATTTGGGTCCCAAGCCATCAGCCTGTATGGCTTACGTAAACGCAAGAGCAATTAGCTCATGGAATGCGGTAAATAACATTGGTTTGCTGCTTTTTGGGTATGGGGTCTTTAGCACGTGATAGTGTTGCCCGCAAGAAGGACGCTGGCTTGGACTCAATGCAGATGCCAAATTGGTCTAATTGTTGGGCGATTTTTTCCGAAATGCCCTGCATGTATGGCAATGAAAAGAATATCCTCGGTACTACTTCTCCATAAGAACTCTGAGATTGTGGTTTCCTGTAACTTCGGAGACGGTTTCTCACGAAGCTCATCGGGTATTCGTTAGCTCGAAATAGTTGGTAAAAAGGCAAGTTCTTGCTTAAGTAGATGCTTCCTGTTACAGTACCGGAGGGCATGTGAAAATAAGGTTGAATACAGCTGCTGTTTGGGCAGCAGGTTAATTTCTCCCATAGTTGAGAATTATTTTGTCATTGGAGTCTTTTCTTTGGACGCTGGTTGCGAGCTTGCCAGCACTCAATCTTCGCACGGTGCCATCGAGAAACGGGAGTATGTCACCTTGTGCTGCTTCGCGATTCAATTGTATGGCGGGGAAGACATAATTAAGTTTTTGTTGCAGCCGTTCCACTTTTAAGTTATTTATGACCACAAAGGTATTATCTACGTAGTGGAGCGACATTCTCGGCCTAATGTTTTGAACCACAGCTTCTTCTTTACGTTGTAGGACTAGTTCGGCAAGTTGCCCCGATATCATTGAAACTATTGGAGTACGCTTGACTTGTTGGTAACGCTTACCATCGAATTGACAATTATTCTTATGGCAGAGCTACAGCATTCTAAAACGTGCTGCGTTGGAATGTCTATTGGCAGTTCTTCTAGGCGTCGAGGTACGCTCTCATTTGCCAGGTTACGTGGTATTGAGGACAGTAGAACAAACACATCAAACGATAGAATGCATTCATCAGGACTTACAGTTAGGCCTTAAAATTCTTTGAAGAAAGCATGTGAGTTGCTGACCTAGGTCCTTTAGTTGATTGTTCAACCACTTGGCAGGGCTATAAGTAAGCGATCCAAGGAGTGACACATATGATCCTCAATGATTCGTCCACATTGCTGAGGATCCAACGCAAATAACAGGCCGCATCTGTAAACAAGAAGGAAAATGAGCTCACTAAACTGAAGCTCATAAATCCCGTGTACTCCTAATTCCTAACACTCAAAGGTCCGTGCATCACACGTGCCTATGATCTTCCAACAATTCACAAAACGGACGAACCATTGAATTGACACATTATCACATTTTCGAATACGTCTTATTATTTTATAAATTGATAATTGTAATAAATATCAGCTTAAGGAAAGCAGTTTCATAAGATACATATGCAGTATATGACCTAACTACTGGACCTGTATGCCGAATATTGAGAGTAACAATTGCGTTCAAATAAATCCAGCACATTTGATATTTATTTGCTTATCCTTCTCCTCAACTGACTTTTTTGCATTCACGATAGGCGAATTAATATTTTAATCCATTAAAATGTCTACAAATGTGAACGGAACCCTAACTTATGCGATATATGGGTGGGATCCTAGGCCATTAGCTAAACTTGGTTTAGTTTGCGTTTCAGCGCGTTCGCTATGAACATAGAGTAATCAGTACTCTAGACTTCTACCGTACGCAATTTGTTGCACTTTAAAAATATAATTTTCTTCATGGATATTATGTGAAGCAAGGTGTGGATTTTCAGGCTTTTTCTCATAAACAAAACAATTAATCAATTTGGATGATGTTAACTTGTAAATCTGTAAGATTTCATGCACCACCCAGACAACCGTACGATTTGTTCTACTTACTCACATATTTGACTTAGTTACACAGTGTTAAAAAATGTAAAGTGAGGACGAGAATTTTTTCGAAAGCTAGCATATCTTTCACCAATTGTCTTTCGAATTTCTTAAAGGGATATTTTCGCTTATCTTATAAAATGGCATTTGGTGCAGGAATGCAGACTATGTTTTAGCGAATATTTTAACTCATCCGAACCAATTGGTTCGTAAGATTTTGTAAATGTTTCTTTTATTTCCTAGGTTAATAAAATTAACGAGTTAAAAATTTGATCTGTTTAGTATTTAGCATTAATTAAGCTCCCTGCAATGATAATTCTGCTAGAAATGGTTTTATTATATTTTTCCTCTAGCGTTTCTTTTTTGTTAAAATAAAATCTACCTAGGTAAATAATAAGTCTTGGTTATACCAGCACAAATTGGGGCTGTACGCATGATTGGTCCGCTTTATTGCACTTTATATTTAATATCTACAATTTGTTAGCATACTGACCTCCTCAATATTAAAGTAACAATCAAACTCTATAAACAAGAAAGTATGAAGCAAAACAAAATTTGAATACGTCAAATGCATGACTTTATAAGCAGGACCGTTCGAATTTACATATTCAACATTTGCTAAGTTCTTGAAATAAGTAGTTAAACCGAAAGGAAATGGATAAAGTCGTTGTTTGAGGGAATTTAATTTGGCCATTTGCCTTCACGTTACTGTTTATGCTCAACTCTGGCCACAAATTTCAATATGAGACCAGATTCTTGCACGAATATCCCACCACCTTAGTTATCAGTGGTTCATTATCATGATTTTCATATAAGTATACTGTAAATATTAAATGTACAGGGAATGCGCAGTCAATTTTTTTATTTTAAAAGCAAACAGTCTAAAATAACTGTCATCGCGAGTTTGACCGTGGATTTTTCCATTTACCGCAGTGCGTGTAAGACGGAGATATTGTAAAATTGCGCGAAAATAAAGGTATGGTAATGTTATATGTGCACGTCATCCAACGCACTATCTCTCCCCTATTACCCAAATGGACCTGGATTTACGACAAGATCAAAAGGACCGGATGGGCTATTGGTTGCCGTTGGCTGACGTTGTATGAAACGGAGCCAAGGCGTGCCACCATACTTCATGTGTGCCATTTTCTATCGGTACGCATACCTAATATCCTCTGTCCCGCATCAGTCACACACCCATGCTATGCCAGCGCACCTACCACGTAGCTCCTGATAGGGCACGCACGCATATGACATATTCAGGCAACCAGAATTTATCGAGTATAAAGACATTGACATACGATTAAGAATAGATAAAAGAGTTACGGACCTATCTACTGCAATGTGCTGACATTTCCGAATGATAAGTATTCAGTTACAAATTGACACCTACGAATGTAATAAAATGTTTAAGAAATAAACAACAGACCTATATAAATTATAACCTTAAACGTTTTAGTAAAATGAATATTATTTTGCATAAAAATACAAACGTTCTTTAAAAGGTTGCATTTATCTAAAGTACGCTATATCGCCGTCACTGTGCCCCATTACTTGCAATAGAAGTTCTAGAGAAAATTTTAAATATGCCGTTTTGCGTATATAGGAAGAACTTTCATTTTAAAAAAAATTTATTGTTATTTTCCTATTTGGTTTTTTATTTTCTTATTGAAATTACGTGCTGAAATTAATTTTCAAATTAAATTTACAATAAGTGTCAGCACGTTATTGAAATGCTGTTCAATACTTCAATGATTTCGGTGTTTTCAAGAAACTACCTATACATTTATTTCCGTTCGATATTTTTCCAACACTTCAAATATGAATCTTTCTTACAATAATTTACCGAAGTAGTGAACTCTTAGATGTTTTATAATATGGATGGTTATTTGCGTCTTTTATCTTTATTCATCTAAACATGAAAGCGCATTGCAGATAGAAACGAATGCCCAAAGCAACCGTAGCAATTAATATGCCTAAGACTTATAAAACATCTTCGCATGATGGGTAATATACAAGATGATTTTGTGCAAAATACTTTTATATTCCCAAAGCGTTTCTTAATGCAGTATTTTGTAGAACATATATTATGGAAAAAGTACATAATCGCATATTTGCACTTACCCGTTAGTTGTAATATGTTCCAATATGCACAGTGTTTTGTGCGTATTTTGTGTACGGTCGAATTTATGGCATGAAAGATAAAAAATACCGTTTAATTAGTTTATTTTTCAGTTTCATAGAAAATCAGCAGAGATTTTCACAAAATACTTTTTTCAACTTTATTAATTTCTTGTTTCCGGAAAACACTGTAATTCCTTAAACCTGCCTACAACTTAGTTTTACCGAATTAAGATCATATATTTCAGTTCCAAAGGGGTTATTTTTAAACCTTTCTCGCTTATATTAATGATATTTTATAGTACAAGGCAAATAAGCATTATATTTTGTTCTGTGTCATTCATAAGCATAGACAATTTTTTTAATTTCAAGCACCCTCCGAGTTTGATCAAATCCTGCTTGTTTACCTTATCTTTAACATGCAGAAGCCTTTATAAAATGCATTTCAGCGCATTGAATCCATTAAACAAACTGAACCTAAAGTATTAAAAGAACTCTAAAATGCTCATTCAAATTTTGATCACATATTGCCTTTTTTAAATAATCTAAATTTAATCAAATCTTTTCACATTAACACCTTGTAAATTTAAATAAAGGCTTTTTTAAAAAATTATAGCTCTCATCGTATTCGGCAATTCGTGAACTCTTCTCCTGTTCTGATTAAACATCACCCAGCCGTCACAATTACAACCAATCCCAAAAATTTTATTCATATGAAACGAGAGCCGTTGGTAACCAGGATGTCTAAACGGTGTTTGAAAGCAAATATGAATTCAGTCAATACGAACATAAGAAGTAGTTTATTCATTACACAAGAAAAAACAACAACTTGTATTTACCATAAAGTAAGAGGTCACTGTGTTGTCATATTCAGTCCGTGCACGTATACAGTATGTGGACTATCTAATGAGAAGATCAAAATGTGAACGTAACACATTTATTCTATTGCTAAATACATTCATTCATCAGCGATGACAGGTGAAACCTGTGCCATTGTATAATAAAATTCATTTCTGCAGAAGACGTGAAGGACTTTCAGAGTTCCAACACCTCACTGCGCGTCGCAATGCACTGACTCTTGTTAACCAAAGGGAGGCGTTAAAAAAAGCAAAATTGACTGTCGCAGCGCTGGAGTGTACACGAGGATGATGATGGGCATGAGGAGAAGCTGAAGGTCTACTAGAAAACGGATTGCCCTTAAAGTTGTAGAATTTAAATCTTTTTTGCTCAATCCGACAGCACTTAAGAACTCGTAACCAATTTGCAAGCAACTGACTACTATATAATTCATAGAAAGTGGCAAACTGCACACGGATGTCGTCATCCATCTTCGAGGTCGACTTAATGCCACAAGTTGTTGCATTTTCATTCCAGGGAAAGCCAAGCTGTTCCAGGTATCAAAAAGCTGGTCACTTGGTGTATAACTCATCCAGAGGATAATCTTGAAACATGAAATGCTAAGGATAATGGCACTGAGTACTACGGCCAGGCCGAAGCGAACGAAGACTTCCGTGAAGAGAGCATCGAGAAATTCATTTGACACGTCTGTGTCACGACACTGACAATATTTGCCATCCCAGCTCACTATGAGGGCTTGTGGCAGCATTATTGTTATACTAGTTAGCCCCATTACACCCAGGAAGGCGAGATCGGCAATTACGGAGTTGGAGAAAGAAAACTGGTATTTAGCAGGTTATCTGAATTGCTCTATTTCCCACAATAAATTTCAACACCAGGACGCCAAAGTTTTAAGAAAAACAGGGGAATTAACGGCTATTCCACGTGTGACACAGTATTGGAGAAAGGAATTGATTTGTAGGAAAAAGGTGGTATGGAATGAAAAAAAATAAAAATATCAAAAAAGTTGAAAAATTATGCAGAAGCAGTAAGGGCATGCAGATGCAAAAGAAATATTCTAGTTTTACCCTTAAGAAGACAGAAAAAGGAATAGCAAACCAAGATTAAGACCAAGTCAAATACAGTTTATCAGGATCCTCATGATAAACGAGCATCTTTTAACGGGGCTCCATCACGAAATTCCCAATAAATTGATTTCAATTTGCTCATAGCTATTTCGGCACAGATCCGATGTTGATGTGCGTTTTATCTAAGGGACAAGTAGTTTGGTATTGTACAGTGGAGGCTTCTGGCTTAATAAATGCTGGCACCTGGTCCAAATATCTTCAGTTGAATGACTTCTGCAATCCCAATTTTAGCCTAACTTCTTCCGTCTAATGATGCGTGTCTTTTGTTTAGCACCTTTTGAATGCAAACGGGCCCAACCTGTCAACTATCAATTGTTGCGATTTGGAACATTGGCTTTCGATGCATCAAGGCCTACCTTGAGGAGTGCAATGACAATCATCAGGTATATATATATATATATATATATATATATATATAAAAGGATAAATAATTTCTGAAAAAAGTAAGTGCAGGGCATGGAGTCAGGTGGTTCGGACATGACTTTTTAAGGTCAGACGCAACATTGCACTGAACATCTGGGTCGAAGACAAACATATATATATACATATATATATTTAGGCAGAAAATAGTTAAAGACAGACGGCTTCCTTTGAAATTACAAGTACAACGCGGCAAACAAATTCATTTTAATTCATTATTAAAAGTGGCTGAGATACAGGTATCTAAATTATCGTATTCTAAATGGGATCTTCTCTGTTAAATACTGATTTTTTTCTGAGTGTTGTTGCATAGCACTTGTGTCCTTTTAATACTGCGCTTTGTGTTGGTCCACAGGTTTTTCCGATACTGCTTCTATGGAAGTTATAATGAAAAATCAGGTGAACAAAATTGTCCTTTTATACGCTGAGAACACTTGTTACCTTCAGTTGCAACTTTTATAGCAAGTTACATCTGTGTGCAAGAGGCACTCATGCAATCGCTCTTTAATAATAACGTGTTAAGCTACATTGTATGTTACCTCAGGTTATCAGATAATAAAGTTAAAATTGCTTATGAAATACAAGTGCGATGAGGTTACCTAATGTACCACAAATTTGTTTCAACAGAAAACGGATGATCACAAATGGGTTTTTGTATTAAAAAACATTAAAATATGTTGGGCTTATAAATAAGTAATAGTTCAGGTTATATTCGAGACATTTACGTCACCTCTGAATGACATATTTTCAAAGATTTGTTTAAGTCGCCTAAAGAAGCATTCTTTGTAAAAACGTTCTACCTATGGGGTATGCACTTTATATTTCATAGAATGTATGCATGACAATTTAGTGCTTGTTTTGTGGAAAATCATGTTTTCCTTAAATTGTTTACTTATCAAATGAAGTCTTGCAGTTTTCAAACATTTTTTTCATTATCAAACGTTTTCATACCGTGAAACTTCCGTACAAAAACATAGTATCTTTACTTTTTAATACTTTTTGTAAATTATTTAGCATGCTGCATCTTTGTTGAAATGGTTTATGAGTACTATCCAGTCTCTTATTAATAACGTAAAAAAATTGATTCTTTCACTTAAATTAAATGCATACTGTGTGCATTGCTAACGGCTGGATGAGGTCAAAATTCTTTGGAAAGTGTAAAGGTTTATTAAAACCACAGGACACATCATTTCAATATAAAATTTAAAGGTGTATTTCACTAGCCAATGAGTACAGGGCAGAATATTTTTTGCATGTTTTGTATACAATATAGATTGGAATTTTTAAGG
Organism: Schistocephalus solidus; assembly: GCA_017591395.1. Lineage (NCBI taxonomy): Eukaryota > Metazoa > Platyhelminthes > Cestoda > Diphyllobothriidea > Diphyllobothriidae > Schistocephalus > Schistocephalus solidus. The sequence continues at coordinate 48,500 of WEDG01000329.1, read as the reverse complement.
CCATCGAAAAGCAATGGCACAAAGTCGTAGTACATAAGTTGTTGTTTTTAAAGAGGGGATTTTAGAATTTGGCCCGATAGAAGCTTATTCAAACGCCGGAATCCCGGAGATGTCATGAAATCTGTATACCACTTCCTTAGTCCATTTTATAATCGGAAAACTGTTTGCCCACAAATGTAATCTATAATTGTAATTGTTGGGTTCGTAACCTTACTGAAACCAATTTTTGTAAACATTACCATCTCTTATTCCGAAATCACATAGGCCATAAGGATATAAAGTGGAAGTAATTGCCGGCTCTTCTATCATTAATAAAGTAATATTTTAGACAAAGGTGAAGGAATGAGGTAGAATTCGCTTGTTTGAGGTAATTTGCAATTACACCATGCGTGATATCCAAGAGTAATTCAATGCCTATAATAGGTAGATCGTGGAGGTAAAATGTGGCGTCATGTGACAGCACACGACTTTAAAATTGCGGCCCGAAGTAGACTTTGCCTCCGTACTATAATTACGAAATATAGAACATCGTTTTACCGCTTTTGAGTTCTTTCAGGTTTTCTGGCCACATTTTAAAACATTCGGCACTTCAGAGTTCCCCTGGATGTGCAATTGACTCGCAGTTTGCTCGAAGTGATTTCTAAAACCCAGATATGATCTTTTAGGGCATAGGACTTCAGACAATGGTACATAGTAGAAAATGAAACTTACTGGAATTAGCCGTTACCCAGAGGTTGAACAAGCTTTCCCATACTGCAGATACGGCCCAATAATGTCATCGGTGTGTTTTACGCAGTAACAACTGATAATTCTTTTTCACCTTCCTACCACTATCCTTTATGCTGCCTTTCTAGACGCTTTCGACCTTCTTGTTGATTACAGATAGCTTCCCCTTCATGTTCGTATCCCTACCATCTCTATCAAGGGTTTTCATCCATTATCATCGTGTCACCGTCTATCTGTCCTTGACTTAAACCCTTAATGTCCCTTTCGCGAACTATTCGACAAATAGCCGGGTCTAACTGAATCTCACTATTCTGACAACTCCTTGCCCAATGATATTGATAATTTAAGAAAAATGGTTGGTTGCCCCCTTTTCTTGCGCCTCGGTGTTTTTCTACCGCCCGTCTAGTAGCTGCCAAAGCCGAATTTGACCACATATTGCAGCTATTCCTTATTAGACTGTGTGAGTATTCCTTGACATCCCCATTGCACGTTGTTTCTTAACCAGAGGCGGCATATTGGCGTCTTTGCGGTGATAATAGAGCCCTAAGAGGTATCCAAATCCTCATCTTCTGTACTTTGCCCATGCTTTTTCCCAAAACTGGTTCTCTGAGAATGATTTCATCCGACCCTTTTCATCAAAATCCAATTGTGGCTGACTATATTCCCCAAAACTGCAGTGACGACAACCTTAGCACAATTCTAGTTTCTCCATACGCCGCATGTTCTGAAAAAAGCTGCTCAGACATTTTTAGCGTACCACGGACGTTTTCTGCACATCTCTTTGTTTATGCTTCTATCAATGGTCTGCTTGACACCAGTCTGGATTTTACGCTGAACATTTTAAATACTTCACTCTTCTCTTCAACCGATTCCAGAAGTTTGATATGCCACTGCATCCTGTCAAATGTATTCTTGGGTTACTGTGATCGACTCCAGTTGCATTCATCATCTTCCTTCTAAGGTCAGTGTTATTTTGAGTCTTTCATCCTCCTAACTCCAAATGTCAGCTGCAGCGATTTCTCGGTAAAGTCAACGTTTATCGACGGTTTGCTGCCAAAATCTGCCGACACCATCCTTCAGCCCTAGTAGCGTCACCTCGACGGTTTTATTTGCACCGTTGAGCTTTTGTGGAGAGTAGCATGAAGGCTATTAAAGCAGTTACGAGTCCTTTTGGTCGCTTTCGTTCCTGATGGCACACCCATATCTCTGATGGTCGATTTTTCCAAGATAGCCCTTTGCGTGAATGTGGTACAAACATCTCTTGCAACCTGTCGGGCCAAGAGCTGCTACAGCACGTTTGGGCGTGTAATTGTTGTCGCTTATATTTCTAGAAGCACTTCTAGCATTACCGAATTTCGAGGAGTTGACAAATCTTCATCGATCACAAATCGATAACCTCACTTTGTTTTTGTAATCCAACAAACAGTAATCCCATAATAAATTCGCAAATGTATAAAATTTTTGCGGTTTCACTCTACAAATTCGCCACATTGATAGGTCATGGTAAGAATTGTCTAACGCTCTGTCCAGGTCCTCCATCACTCACCTCCAGCTTTCTCCCGGTTAGAACTAGGCTCACATGGCTACGGTAAAACTCCGTTTATGTTCAACTTATTCCTAAGATGTTCCCGCTTTTATTAAAATCTAGGATGGCACTTACTACTGATAATGGCACCATTCTATGTGACGGTTCAACTACATCCTATCTTCTTTGAGCGCTGCAAGCACTCTGGTAGTCGGCTACCGATAAGCTGGTTTCCAATCACTTCGTCTGCCCTGGGGTTCACGAGGACCTGAAAGATTGGACATGAGCTTGTTTCAGCTTTCAACGGAGTAAAGTCCAACGGCACAACATGGCCCCCATCGGCAACGTCTCGTGACCTAAAACAAGGTTCAGCTACGTTCAGCTGGACATTTTTAGGCCCATCTTTCTGTTCGATAATTGATTATTTATTTCTCGCTTGTGTCAGTGATTTTACCCTGTGGCCAGTAGCTATACCTCCACCTACGATGCCAGTGTATCGACGGTGATAAAAGTGTCTTTCGATCTTTTGTTTTGCTATCTTTGTGCCCCTCTCTCTAAAAATGACTGACCGTAGTGCCCAATTTTAAATCAAGCCTCGCTACATTCTTCTCAATCAATTTAGAGACCTCTCTGCGATGCCTCGGAAGATCCGTACAATTCGACGTACCATCTCCCGTTAGTCCCACTTCTCTTTCTAGCCTTGCCTTGACTTTTCTGCCACTGAACGAATGTTTTGTGTTAAGGTCCAACTTTCTGATAAAACATCACCCAGCCGTCACTATTACAACGCGTCCCTACAAATGTTTTTGCATACGAAACAAGAGCCGTTGGTAACCAGGGATGTCTAAACGGTGTTTAATAGCAAATATGAATTCAGTCAATACGAACAGAAGAAGAAGTTTATTCATTGCACAAGAAAAAAAAAACTTGTATTCACCATAAATTTGCACGTCACTATGTTGTTATATGCAGTCCGTGCACGTATGCAGAGTATGTGGACTATCTAATGAGAAGATCAAAATGTGAACGTAACAACTATATTCTACTGTATAATGCATTCATCCATCCGCGATGACAGGTGAAACCTGTAGCCATTGTATAATAAAAATTCCTTTCTGCAGACGACATGTAGGATTTTTCAGAGTTCCAACACCTCACTGCGTGTCGCATTGCACTGACTCTTTGTTAAACAAAGCAAGGCGTTGAAAAACTGCAAATTGACTGTCGCAACGCTGGAGTGTGGACGAGGATGATAATGGGCATGAGGAGAAGCTGAAGGGCGACTAGAAGTTTGATTGACCTTGAAGTTGTTGAAGTTTCATCTATTTTGCTCAATCCAACAGCACATAAGAACTCGTAACCATATTGCAAGCAACCGACTGCTATATAATTCATAGAAAGTGGCAAAATGCACACGGATGCTGTCATCCATCCTCGAGGTCGACTGAATGCCACAAGTTGCTCCGTTTTTCATTCCAGGGAAAGCCAAGCTGTTCCAGGTATCAAAAGCTCGTCACTTGGTGTATAACACACCCAGAAGATAATCTTGTAACAGGACATGATAAGGATGATGGCGCTGAGTACTACAGCCAGGCCGAAGCGAACGAAGACTTCCGTGTAGAGAGCAACGAGAAGTTCATATGACACGTCTGTGTCACGACAATGACAATCATTGCCATCCCAGCTCACTATGAGGGCTTGTGGCAGCATTATTGTTATACTAGTTAGCCACATTACACCCAGGTAGGCGAGATCGGCAATTACGGAGTTGGAGAAAGAAAACTGGTATTTGCAGGTTATCTGAATTGCTCTATTTCCCACAATAAAATTCAACACCAGGATGCCAAAGTTGTAAGAAATGCAGGAGAGATAACGGCTACTCCACGTGTGACACAGTATTGGAGCCAAGAATTGGTTTGTAGTAAAAAGGTGGTATGGTATGACAAGCATACAAATCTCAAAAAAGTTGAAAAATAATGAAGAAGCAGTAAGGGCACGCAGATGCACAAGAAAACTCCTTGGTTTACCCTTTTAGAAGACAGAGAAGAAATAGCAAAAAGATTTAGCCCAAAAGCTTACACAGTTTATCAGGATCCCTCATGATAAAAAGAGCATCTTTTGGCGGGGGCTCCATCAGGACATTTCCAATAAATTGATTCCATTGAGCTCATTACTATTTCGGCATAGATCCGTTGTTTATGTACGTTTTTATCTAAGGTGCAAAGCAGTGCCGTTTTGTACAGTGGAGGTTTCTGGCTTAATGAATGCTGGCACCTGGTCCAAATATATTCAGTTGAATGACTTCTTCGTTCCCAAATTTTGCCTAACTTCTTCCGTCTAATGATGCGTGTCTTTTGTTGAGCGTCTTTTTAATGCAGTTTTTTTTTACTTCAGTTATTTCTTATCCTCTGAAGGTTTCTTTTATTTACGAGCCTCCCTCTGATGTTGGCTTATATATTTGTGTCTTTAACCACAAATCTTGGGCGTCAACCAACCAAGTCACCGTATTTGTCCACACTCTATAGCATCTGTCTGACTTACATTTTGCTTCCCAATTGATGCGGTTATTTGTAATGTCTGCCAAAAAAATCCTCTTTTGAATATGTATTGCTGTTTACGTTAATAGCTGGTGAATAAACTATCTTTTAATGTCTACCGTTATTTTCAGACTAAAATCTGTGCAATAAACATAATCTTCAAAATCGTCAAACGCGGCATCGATGCCACTAAAGAAGTTCTAAAGTGAGGACATTGCCATCTGCTGTATTGCATGTTGGCAGTGCATTATCTTTGCAATGACTACAAATATCTGAAAAATAAAACAATCTTCAATACCTATACCTGGATCATTTATTTATATAAACACATCTCTCTCAAAATTGTGAATGGTTTGTCACAGCCACTTAAATAATAAACCCTAAATTTTGGTTGATTATTATAGATGAGAAATGTTTGCCATCAAAATATTAATTTGAATTATTTAATTATTTTGCCAAGATTTGCATTTACACTGACAGCGGAGTTTAAAAACGTCCCGTTTCAGATGCATCGAAGCGTGCAAGTCTTACGTGATAATCCATTTGATAAAACTCAATCTTGTTTTGCGTCGTTCTTTAAAAGAGCTTTCAAGAACATATGATATCGTGTAAAAATACATCTGGGACGATAAACATTATGATATAAATATTTATCACCTGTTGAAAATTATTTCTCAGAAGGGTTATCTTGAAAAATTCATGGATCAATAAAAAAACAACACAATATGGCAATCAAGAAAATTATATGTCACCATGGAAAACGTTTTCTCAAAGTTAACCTTCTATTTTTTCCATCCTATTCACCTGAAGTAACCTACCCGCGTGCAGGAAGAACTCAATCAAGTTCACATTGGAATACTTGAATAAAAATCATATGTGTGCTGGTAGAAATATGTTTATAGAAGTAAATTCTCTAGCATATTATTTGGATTTCATCATTATACTATGTGGTTTCATGCGAAAAACAACAAAACACAAAGGACATTGGTTGATTGGTTGATTGGATCCAACATATAAACTCTTTAGCAGGTAAAATTACTGTGATACGTCATAGCTGACACATTAATGGCTCAACATCAAAAATGGGCATTAAACTGCCAATAAAAAGTCACGTTTGTAATCGCTTTACATTCATACATTTACGAATATTTAGTTGATGTTCCTTGCTGTACGATAACTTCTTCGGCCACCTCATAACTCCTGTCTAGACATCTCGTGTACATTTATTTTTATAAATGTGCCTGCACGGGCATCTATCATATAATGGGCATATATAAGTTTATTGTTCTATTAAGATACCGGCGCAAGTTTTTTACTTATTTGAGCGCACCATCCCAAGCATGATGTCATTTTGACTATCAAGCGACTATTATCTCGTTTGATTGGCGAGGGAATTTATGTGCGGAACTGGAGGTTTATAACTTCAAAAGAGGATTATAATGCTCTGTTCGAACGTGGATATTACTACTTTATCCAAAATTCACTAGCTATGGACAGCCAAAAAGCCTACATGACCAAAATGCAATTTTCGATATTCAAAATTCTGAAACAACCATTTAAATATTTCTATTAGTTTGTATCTTCTCAAAGCGCAATTCCCTAGCTTTCGATTTCCTTGTAATCTTACCTTTGGATCGTGAACGTTTTATGCAGAAATCTATCTTATCTGCTCTGACTGGTTTCGAATTTCCCGCAGTGAACAATTAACAGTGTTATTTACAAAAAATTTTCGCCCGGCGGATATATCATCAGATTTTGACTACAGTCATCATTCATGTTCTCATCTGTATATCTAACGTACGGCTAGTTTTTAATGCCTAGAATACTATACTCAACGACGGCGTCCCTTTCTTGCGAAAGTATTTGTCTCTTGAGTGTAAACATTTTGCGAAACATACATTCAGTAGGCAATATTTAAATTTTACTCGAAGACCCAGGGAGCTTGGAAGTTTAAATGCAGTTGACAAACTTAGGAACCATTGCTCTTTGCATGCAGTTCTAGGTTTTAACATCTTAGAGTTATTAGATTATGGAATGCACTGATTTCCTTTAGAGATGGAAAAATCATTTTTGGCTTCACGTTTTATATCCAGTTAAGCAGCAGACGGGCCTAACCTGTCAACTTTCAACTGTTGAGATTTGGCACATTGACTTTTTCGTTCATAAAGCCCACCTAGAGGGGTGCAAGGACAATCATCAGGTATATAAAAGATAAACGTGTATTCTGCAAAAACCAGATTTGCACTGACCGTTAGCCAGCTTACTCTTGTTTTTAGTGAGCGCATCTGCAAAGCAGCCAATTTGGGGACCGTCAGTCCTAACTGTCATCGTTTTTACATTTGTCACCAGTTCCTTTCTGGAAAATGTTACTGGTAGCCAACTTTTTAACCATGGATCGGTTTAGTTATGACCTTATGATCGGTTATGGGTTCTTCGTATCCTATAATTAAACCAATGTGTTTTCCTTACTATGGGATATAAAGGTATTTTTAATTACTTAGAAAATCAAGGCAAGCACGAGTGTGCTTACGAGCCATAAACTGATACTCTACGTTCATTAAAGGCTGATGAAATAGCTTTGGTCGTACAATGGTGTTAATATTTTACTATTTGGGATAAGGATTATTCAACTGTGTGCCGCTATTAAACCTACAGACCCACATGATTTATTCCAAATAATGGTCGATTCATTCGCAATCATATATTTTTCAAATTTCAGAAAACACACTTTGACTTATTCCTTATTCAAAATGGTATCATCTGGGTCGCACATTGGAACATGTCTTTTCTCATGATTATATTCCGCAAGAGAGACTTCATAATTTTTTTTCGGCCAACATTTTGAATATTTAGGTTTTTGCATTATTTCGAGACATTGTGGTATACGATGCTTGATCGTTTGATCTACAATCCTATGGGTGGGTTCAGGAGCAGTGTCTTATAAATCTATACAGATCATTTACGCGGATCTTACGCACCTGTTCCACACGATGGAATGTGGTGCGTCTCGGAATGCAACTGATTGGGAGCCCCATTAATGAGGAGACGTTATAGCCTGACCCGCCATTTAGAGAAAAAAACCGAGTTGTACCGCCACTTTGTAGCATTAAATTTCACGACCTTTAGCACACCGTGATATTTTAAGTATACGTTAATTAATTTAAAGGTTAGAATATATACTGAATGCCTTTGTGACGTAGTTCCCCAGAGTCAATCTAACTCAGCTTTTATCCGCACTGACATCAGCTCAGACATCTGGTGAGGCGATGGACGCAGGTGGTTTACTGGACTATTCAGTCAGTTTGCCACCATGTGAATTGCCATTGCTCTTAATTTCGATTATGTATGGAAATTCCCAGTAATTATTAGCTAAAACAGAGTTTTCATAAGATTGTCGCCTCAGTTCGAACCAGGAACAATTTCTATATGTCCATCTGTGTCAAAGTCTTTTTTTTCTTTTTTCTTCGGTGTGTTAATAGGTAAAATCGGATTAAATTATCTTCTTTTCTGTAGGCAAGTATCAGCTCGCATAATAAAGCTTATTCGAAGTATAAAGAACCTGATATGTCTGGAACGAGCTCTAAACTTCAACTGAATGGTTAAGGCATCTAATTTTCTCAACAAATAAATCAAAAGAAACTTCCATATTTCAAACTTTAAGGGGAACCAGTAGGAAATATCTAATTTGCACGTTTCATGATGCTCACTTTTCTAAAACTCAAATTCAGGGAAATTCAAGTTAAAAGCTTATGCATTAGATGGACCCATTTTTAATCTTTATTAATGACAGAACAGACATTTGAAGATAATTTTGGCTTCTACAAGACAAATTTAATATTCAGGTAGATGTTTGCTTAATTGGAAAAAAAGTTACTTTAAAGAAGTAGACATTAGCAGAGTCGTTGGCCTCTGAATAATTTCTGAACAAAAAAATTCCAAAAAGAACAAAGATTGGGTGGGAATAATGGTGCCATGTAATCTCAAAAACCACGCAAATGCTAAAAATATTAGAAAGGTTAACATTGGTGGGCCAAATTAGCGATGTTGTTACGGTTTTGTCATTGAAAATTTGGTTTGCGCGCATTCGACGAGGTGACGTTGTCAAATGAACACATATTTTTCATTTTTATTCGGTGACCATCATGTAACGATTGAACGGCAAATATATGCATTACAAAACATACACTTTGTATGATCACACGTCTTTTTTTATTTTTTTCGATGTTAACGTAAATATAATGACTTACACTCATTACCCTGCAAAAATTTAGATACCCTTTTCTATCAAAGCAATTATCAATCCGCAATTTTGAAGCCCGTCTGACAAATAAACTGGTCATTTATGATTAAATATATATATATATATATATATATATATATATAAATGTAGGCAGGGGCAGATAAAGACAGACGGCTTTCGTTGACATTACAGGTACAACGCGGCAATCAAACTCATTTAAATTCATTACTGTTAGTGGCTATGATAAAGGTATCTAGCTTATCGTATTCTAAATGAGATCTTCTCTGTTTAATACTGATCTTCATTCTGAGTGGTGTTGCATAGCACTGGGAAACCCCATTTATTTAAAACCCCTTTATTAAAACCGCAGGATACCTCATTTAAATATAAAATATAAAGGTGTAATTCACTAGCCAATGAGTACAGGGCAGAATATTTTTGCATATTTTGTATATAATCAAGATTGGAATTTTTAAGACCATCGAAAAGCAATGGGACATAGTCCTAGTACATTAGTTGTTGTTTTTACAAGGGAATTTTTGAATTTGACCCGATAGAAGCTAATTCAAACGCCATAATCCCTGAGATGTGATGATATCTGTATACCACTACCTTAATACATTCATTATAGGAAAACTTCTTGCCCACATATTCCATCCATAATATGAATTGCTGGGTTCATAACCTGCAAGTTCCAATTTTCGTAAATATTATCATGTCTAATTCCGGAAATTCATAGGCCATAAAGATGTCAAGTGGACGTTGTTGCTGGCTCTTCTATCATGCATAAATTATTTTTTTAGACAAGGTGAAGGAATGAGGTATAATTTGCTAGTGTGAAGAAATTTGCAATTACACCATGCGTGTTGTCCAAAAGTAATTCAATGGCTATAAGAGGTAGATCGCGGAGGTAAAAGGGTGATGTGGCGTCATTTGACAGCATACGAAGTTAAAATTGCGGCCCGAAGTAGGCTTTGTCTCCGCACTGGAATTACGAAATATAAGATATTGTTTTACCGCTATTCAGTTCTTTTAGTATTTCTGGCCACATTTTAAAACATTCAAAACTTCAGAGTTCTCCTGGATGTGCGATTGACTCGCAGTGCGCTTGAAGTGATTTCGAAAACCCAAATTTACTCGTTAAGGGCATGTGACTTCAGACAATGCTACATAGTAGAACAAGAACATACTGGACTTAGCCGTTACCCAGAGTTTGAACAAGCTTGCCCATACTGCAGATACGGTCCATGAATTTCATCGGTGTGTTTTACGCAAAAACAACTGATAATTCTGTTTCACCTTCCCACCACTATACTTTCTGCGGCCTTTCTGGACGCTTTGGACCATCCCTTTGAATACAGACAGCTTCCCCTTTATATTTGTGCCCATACCATCTATCAGCGACTGACCGCGGTGCCCAATTTTAATCAAGCCTCATCCATTCTCCACTGTCCATTTAGACCTCTCTACGCGCCTCAGAATATCCTAAGAACTGGACGTACCATCTCCCGTTAATCCACTCCTCTCTTTAGCCTCGCCTTGAATTTTCTGCCCCTGAACGAATGTTTTGTGTTACGGTCAAACTTCCTGGTCAATGACGTGGGTCTCACGCACCTGTTCCGCACATGATGGATTGGGACTTCTTGCAAACAAGAAAGAGATGCGTCTTGGAACGCAACTGAGTGGGAGCCACTTTAATGAGGAGACGTTTTAGCCTGACCCGCCATTTAGAGTATAAAACCGAGCTGTACCGCCACTTTGTAGCATTGAAATTCACGACATTTAGCACACCGTGACATTTTAAGTGGACGTCAATTTATTTAAAGGTAAGAATAAATACTGAATGCCTTTGTGACGTAGTTCCCCAGAGTCAATCTAACACAGCTTTCATCCGCACTGACTCCAGTTTAGAGAACCGGTGAGGCGATGGACGCAGGTGGTGTACTAGACTACAATGCCCATGAATGTCATCGTTGTGTTTAACGCAGTAACAGCTGATAATTCTGTTTCACCTTCCTAACACTATCATTTATGCTGCCTTTCTAGACGCTGTCGACCTTTTCGTTTAATACAGACAACTTCCCCGTCATGTTCGTTCCCATAACATCCATCAACAACTGACCGCAGTACACAATTTGAATCAAGCCTCATCAATTCTCCTCTGTCCATTTAGACCTCTCTACGCGCCTTGGAAGATCCGAAGAACTGGACATACCATCTCCCGTTTATCCACTACTCTCTTTAGCCTTGCCTTGAATTTTCTGCCCCTGAACGAATGTTTTGTGTTGCGGTCCAACTTCCTGGAGGATTATCACGCAAACCCCTGAAGGCTCGGTTAATGATCCTGCAATTTCATGCACTGACTCCGTCAATTATGCGGAAACTCTCCCCGGTTCAGCACAGGCCATTTGTCTCCCAGACTTTTATCCCGGAAGACCTGGTGACATGATCCTACGTCGATTCAAAAGGAGGTCGAGTTCATCAGCCATTGGGTCGACTCTTTGTTGCCCCGTTCAAGATTACCTTTCGAGGGGTGAATACATTCCGCATTCACTGTAGGCAGTGAGCGTGGACGCTTGTGTCCACTACATGTTTTTGAACGTATCAAATAAAAAATCTATTAAAAGTGCGCGCTTGTTTGAAGATATAAAATACACTTTCTGAGGGTCAGTGTTGAGTATCCAAAAATTGTTATTTAAATTGAATTACAATGCTAAAAAGGCATTACTAAACATAAAAGAACACATAATTGACTCATCGCTGTTTCGACCTTAAATACCAAAGATGCAACCGAACAATGTAACACATGTAGCATGCGATCTGTTTATTTCCAAGAGCGCATTATAGACTTGCTTTGCGGTTTTATAACAGTGCGAGAACATGTTACCGTTTTACAATTTTTGCTGTAAACTTGCTTATATTTGATTGACTTATCGTATTTCTGGAGTTCTTGTAAAGATTTATTAATAGATAAATACTTCTTTTATATAGAAATTGCATGCAGACGGGTTACATAGATACTTCAAAAAATTCGCCAAGGCAGTGCATCATGGTACCAACAAATTAACACTAGCCTTCATAGTAGCAGGTGGTTTCATGCATTCTTGATTTGCATTTTAGGGAAGTTGATAATCTCCTTGTTCATTGCGAGCCCACTTTCTTATTTTATCAGAAAGCCTAGAGATGAGCCACGTGGAACCTTGTACACATGGGTCATGCAGAGCCGGAATGAAGACAGTGAGGATGATAGGTAAGAAGAGCAACTGATTGCACAGAAGCAGTTTGCTTACCCTATACGTCACACTGTTGAACACCAACGTGCACAGTGCCACTGCATAACGGAATTGGTACGTATTAATGAAGATACTGAATGCCACAAAATTAACTGAAAGAGGAAAAGTGCACAAAGACGCCGTCATCCATACACGCAGTCGACGTTTTTTGGCCACCTGCACCTCTGTTGCTCTAGGAAGTAACAAACCAGTCCAGGTGTCCAAAAGCTCATCTGCTGGTGTGTTACGCACCCACTAGACAATCTTACAGCAAGAGACGCACAAGATGATGGGGCTGACGATTACGGCAAGACCGAAACGGACTTAGACGTAGGCAGCCACGACAATTTTGTATGGCAGGTGATTTTCAGGGCACCTGCAGTATCTGCCATTCCATTTTGCTAAAAATGCCTGGCATAATACACTTAGGACGCTTCCCAATCCTATAATTATTAAATACGTAAGATCCAAGCACAGAGATGGATTGAAGACATCCTCGTTTTTTCCGGTAATCTGAGTTGCCCTTTCTCCCACCAAGAAGATGAGGGTCAGTGCTCCGAAAACGTAAGAGGCCTCGAAGAGATAGTTGCTCTTCCACACATGGCAGAAGATTTCGCTAAATATTAGGTTGGTTGGCATGAATCGTCTCGGGATGATGTGATTACAGCAACAGATGAAACTACAGAAAACAATTGAAACAGTTAGGGCCCGCAGCTGAACTAGACAAGTTTTTTTTCCGTCTGGATACATATCATTACAGGCACACTAAAATTTAGGACCAGGCTCGCACAATTCACTAATGCGGTGACGACGACGATGGCATCTTCTGGTGGTGCAGTTTTTAGCACATTTCCGTTTACATTGGCATTTTGGGATTTTCATGAAAATTTGTACTAATTTTTTAATATTTTAAAAAATTATATCGGAAACTTACAGGAAGCCCATTGAAAATGAAGTCAGCCGGCCAGCACTCAAATGGTGCATAATATTTACCTAAAAATAATGCTTTTCTATGAAATTACAACTTTATATTTAAAAAACGATATCCCCAGGAGTTTTTTTAACATGAATGCAGCATCACTATTGGTTGGATTTTACTGCGCTGCCAATATCACCAGTGGTTTAATGTACTTTGCTTGCAAACAAATTCTACTTTACTTCAAACCTGTCAACATAGAACTCAATACTTTTATTCCCGACTCCCGATTTCTTCTGGCAAGTTTGGTCCTGATATGTCAGATCCATGGAGTCGAAACATTTCAACTTAAGGCTGATCTTACGTCAGCATCCGTCGATTGTGCATTTGTTCCTGGAGTGCTTTGCAAATGGCAAAAACGTTCTGTACGCCGTCAATGCATCCGCTTAAAAACACTTGACCTCCGTATTTGACCCTGCAAATTTCAGAAAGCTAGAGTTGAATGTTTTAACTGTGACCGAAACAGCATACTTGATAAATAGTACTTGCTAACAACTGACAAACATTTTGTTCCCCATCAAATCATTTTGAGAGCCATCTACCTATTTAATTAAACTTGATGAGGCAGAAAAAGAAAACTTTCGTGTTTGTGACTACAATGCGGCAAATCTTACGTATTTTCTTAGCCAATTAATGAACGCGTTGTTTATTTTTGCAGAATATATTCAGAAAATGATGCTTGGCGTCAAAGCGTTTATAAATGTGATCGAAAATCCATGTTTCCTTGTTTTCCGGTGTTTTCCTAGGCTAGAAGTCCTAGAGTTTTTAAATGCAAAAATAATAATTTAAATCTAAAAGTATTGCCATGTGGAATTTGAAAATCGATTTTTATCTCTACTTAAATCAGAGGAAGTATGGTGCGAGCAAACAGGTTATTTATAAAAAACCCAAACGTGTTGTTGATTTTACAAAATCAGCTTTGCAAGTCCTTGTGATTTCAAGCCTCTAACAGCAGTTAAATGCCTTTTGGCAATCCTAGCATTTGTTTGCCATTTTTTTCGACCGCGTGTATGTCTTCCTGCCGGTCGGTTTAAAAAAATAAGCTTTGCTAAAATTGAAACAAGAAATAAGATACTTTTTGTGAAGTCTAAATTAGTAGCGGAAGACACATGCAATGATAGATATTGGAAATAGTTTCTTTTTCGTACGACCACTCTGTTTTAGCTTAACAGTCTTTGAACGGAATCTACAAATCTACAAATAGAACAAAAAAGAAACTTAACGAAATCGAAAGGTTACACCTTGTGTTTCAGTTGACATTCTTTAACTAAATACCTAATTACGTTGATGCTAAAATCGTTACACTGCAAAGATTTGTCATTGGCGTTCAGATACCTCGATAATTAAGTTAAATGTTTGTCCACGTTTATACATATGAAATGGATGCTTATTTGCAAACATCTCCCAATTTCAAGAAATATTATCTTTTGAGGAAGTTCTGGTTAACAGACTCTAAATCTATGGGCAATCAATTTGGAAACGTATAAATTCATAAAAGTATGTTTATGTTTTCTAAGGATAAAGGGAAGTTCGTCGAACTCCTACATTATGATTAATTTAAATGCAAGCTGACAGAAGGACATTTCCCTTTATAAGTAAGGAAAGAAGAAGGTTTCACTCACCAGAGCCATGTCCTTATAGGTCTGAGCATTAGAAACCCTTATTGGTGATCATTGTCAGAGCTAAAAGCGACAGAAAAAGCTAGCAACAGGTAAAAGGGTAGTGGCAATCGGGCACCATTGATAACTGTCCGAAGTTGATTGCGCAGGCCTCTGTATGACGGTGCCAGCTCGATAAAGCGATTAACCTTTTTCTACTCGGAGGCAGGGACCAATCAATTCTCGGCTCGTCTTTCTTCGGGTGCGGGCCGTTATCTTCGTAGCTATGAATTTAAACTCTTGCCCAGTTTCGTAGGTGTGAGCAGCCACTTTTGGATTAACCATCATCCCGTCCCACAGCCAGTTTATGCTCGTGGATGCGTGATCCAAGCATACGTCAAGTTTGTTTCGAGTAGTTATGGGAACAGTTTGTTTGTGTTGGAAAAGCGTAATATTACTTTTAGTAAGAAGCATCATAGTCCCTAACATTCCGGCCAGGAAGCACATTGGTATGTTACTATGATCTGCTTGAGTATGTAAAAAAACTATTTAAATGATCTTGCTGCATAATCTTTTGTCATTTCAGTCATGTCAGGATGTCGTCTCTTAAACAAGTTTCTGCGCCCTGCCAAAATGACGATTAAAACTTTCTATGATTTGCTTTTGGTATTCAATGCCCTCATAAAAACAATTTACAGAAACAAACGTTATTGTTATAAAGTCAAAATGATAAGTGTCCTTCTATCCGTAATAAGTGGAATCCTGTTACCTATACCTTCGCTTTCGAGCTTTCTCAATCCACTTTTGAGTTTAGCAGTTTTCATGAAATATTATTGTTTGACATGCCCTTCACATACTGTAGTATAAATCATAACACCGTCCTACTAAATATATTATTTTCCTAATTTACCCGCGTTTACTGCTTCATACGATGCCAGATTTTCGACGCAGTTCTTTATTTATACTAGGACGATCAATGGTCCGATGCCTGAAAACATCTATAGCAAGCGTAAGGATTGCCATATAGATGTCATAACAAATGGTTCTGCTTACCCTTTAAAGTCACCTGGGAGTGCATGCTAACACATTGTTTCACATCAATCTTACCTTAGAGTTGCAACGTCAGGAATGTTAATTGAAGTAATAAAATGTGCTCTTGCCTTTAAGATATTAAACAAGTAGTTTTTAACGGTTATTGTTGAGCAGACTAACTGCAAACCATTTTATTCACCAGAAGATACCAGTTTTTAAATGCGCGGTTTTTGTCCACCTGAAAAGCTGGGCTCTGCAGAAAACGACTACGTAAACAGCACGCTTTGTTTTCCACGGATGATTTATGTGTTCACAAATTTAATTTTGCATTATATAAAACTTGCAAAGATATTCTTATTTCATTTATCTGGTGTCAAATTATATCTTTTTTCAAATGATATGCTTCGTAACTATACTTTTGTTTTATGACCACTTTCGAGTGAATTTGTTTTGCGCTTGCCCGTTTCCATAACCTTGTTCTCCTTAATGATATCTCTGACATCAACTTTAAAAATACCCAATGAAGTGGAATCTGGTATTTATGTCCGTACTAGATTCTTAGTATCTATCAGTAAGCATCAGAAAATATACGGAAAAATCTCAGAGGAAATTTGCATTTAAACGCAAAACCTTTAATGAGGGTTTGAGTTTTCTGGTTAGATACGCTGTAAGAGTGTTAGGTAAGGGAGCTAAGCACACTATCTTATTTCCTTCATTCTATTGACTGCATTGCTTGAACGAGTATGCTCACAAAGTTTTAAACACACAGTTTTATGCTTATATTTGTAAAAATGCTGCGCTATATGTTTATTTTACAAAACACATATGCAGTGTATATATTTACGCCTTACACCAAAGTAGGAACTTGATATAGCAGTTGTCATACAAACGGATAAGTTCAATTTTAATATTAAGATGGTTTTTATACCCTTTGTAAAATATCGATGCATTCATTTATAAAAGGCAAAGATTTTTCAAGTGATGAGTACAAAAGAAAGCTTTAGAATGTTGGCTATGATTTATTATAAAAGGAACAAGGGCAAATCCGTTAAGCCAAAGTGCGGTTTTAAAAAGCTTATAATATCAACATTTAATATTTATGAGTAAGCGCATAATGGAAGCAAATACGTTTGGTGACACTTATCTGTTACTAGTGAATATATTTATAGACCATATCAATACTTTACCATTTCAATGTTCAAGCTGTGCCATTCCTTAACGGTTATACCGTTATTTTCATTTCTACAGACCTTTTGTCTATTTGCTGTACAAATTATATTAATAATG
Organism: Schistocephalus solidus; assembly: GCA_017591395.1. NCBI lineage: Eukaryota > Metazoa > Platyhelminthes > Cestoda > Diphyllobothriidea > Diphyllobothriidae > Schistocephalus > Schistocephalus solidus. The sequence goes on along the minus strand of WEDG01000329.1, from coordinate 31,307 downwards.
GGCATCTATGTTCAGGAGATACGTTGAACAAATGTCTCTGAAATGAATGTTTATATTAAAAAAGTTTTACCTAGCTGATTTAAAAATGTAATAAACTTACTGCATAATCTTTAAGTCATTTCAGTCACATCAGGATGAGGGCTAATAAAAAATCTTCTACGTAGTCGCTAGCAGAAACGACGCCATGCCAAAATTACAAATAACACGTTTCACTTTTGCTATTGGGTATTCTTTGTCCTCATGAATTCAAGGATATTTTTATATAAAATACACTTAAAAATATTCTTCTGTTTGAGTAAAGGAAAAGTCTGGTCCAGTACACAGACCGATTATTGTATTTTTCCAGAGATTCGGAAATCTTGCAAGTGTTAATTGTCAGAGGTAACAACAGCAATAAGATGGGTACAAACCAAACAAGGATCACTGACGCAAGGCTGAAGCTGACTGCAACGCACTCCGTCGCTTCTGAAACGTCTTTAATGCATGGCAGAGCGTGTCATATCCTTGGTGGTATTTCTTCGTTAGTAGTTCGTGGCCTAATGTGCAGGCATCGGTTAATAAATGCTTTCAGATAGGTATTCTGCCTTTTCGATGGAGCCTTGCACGACTTCGAAAACTCCGAACAATACAGAAATTGTTCCTACGCTTAAATATATTTTGCCTTTAATTTTGCCACTACCTGATATTCGAACACTTCTCTGTAATGTTTGGGCAGATAATAACTTATACTTGTAGGCCATTTAATCAAGAGGTCGCGAATTCAGGCCTTTAGTGACTTAACACCTGGGGTTTGCGTGCTGCTGACTAATAATCACTTAAAAAGCCAGAAAATAACATTAAAATTTCTTTTTTCGTTCGTTAGTAATATCATTCTGCCTAAAATCCTAGCCTCTCCGCAGCTGCTGGTGTGGATGTGGCCACAATGCTCTCCTCACTTCTGATAAGTCGAGCTCTGCAAGAATGCTGTCAACGCTTCTAGAACTTTCTCTACAGAAGGTAGACAATCTGAACGGGATACTGAAAACTCATGCAGCTTTTCAGTGAGAATGACTTACAAGTTTTGAATTCACTTTTTTTCCTGGCCGATCGTTTTCCTTTTTTTCCGCCGCGTTTTTATTCATGACAACCGTCGTTTAAGCGTACGCTTCGTGCGAATTCTAAGTATCACGACAAGTCATATTAAGTGACATGTCAGAAAGTGGCTATTTTTTTCTTGTGCATTTGTGAGACGTTATACCAAAATATATAGCCTGGGGACGGGAGTATGAAAGAGCAGACAAAGGATGTATGTGAGTTGTTTTGTAAGTGCGCAATCGGGCATACACAGCTACCTCTTGAATGTGTGCTTACTACAATCGTGTAAATGCTCATGTTAAATTATATGCAGATTATAAAGTAGTTGGTTTGAAATTTAAATATATTTAAGATGTCGTAAGGTATATTGGTTTTTCTATGTGCACATCATAATCTACACAAACTGCAAGGTTATATGTGTGCAACATGGCATGTTGACCGTCGGATTCGTCAAGGTCAACCGTATTCCACCAGCAAGTTGGCGCAGAGACGGTGACGTGAGCGTAAATAAGATTATAATATGAACGTGTAATGTCAACTTGAATGGTTATTCCTGCAAGTTAAAATAATATGCAGATATTCTAATAATATAGAGTACTAAGAAGAGTAAAATACCAAGATGGTACTGTTCAAATGATAGTGTAGCTTCCAAACGTAACAAGAATTTCGTGAGGTTTGAATAAAAAATATAAATTCTTAACGCAAAAGGACACTTGCTTATATTTACTGAATCTATTTAAAATTGGTATTGACCAAGAGAACAAAACTAGCAAGGAAGAGTGATCAGTCACTTCGTTTTTGTATATATCATACTCTGTGACTGAGACGGGAACCACAGTTGAATTACGGTCAAATGCGGAAATGGTACGCGATGACGCACGCCAAAACAGACTTCAAACCGGCAGAAATAGACGCGTGGAGTCCAGGCGACCAATCAATGTGCGCCGTTGCACAGAGCACGTGTGAGCCCTGATGCATGCGTAGGCCTAAACGTTCGAGCAGTTTCCACTAGGGGTTTCCAGCGTGAGATGCGACCAATAAATGCGAACCACGTTGCAGGCCAGCAGGTTCCAGAACGCTTTCCGCTTTTTTCCACGCCATTGACCGGAACGTTCTAGAGCACCGATTTTTAAATGGAGACGAACTGATGAATTCGGGGAAAACTGTTGATATTTCTGTTCAAGGTACGTCCACCTTTTTGTGCTTATCAATGACTTAAGCTACTGACATAAACGCCCTACATGTGTGCTGAACCGCAATACAGGAGAAAGTTTAAACAAAGGTTTGTAACTTCGAGACCTGCTTAGAGTGAATGGGTACCCGTGCACATTTGCAGCCGACTGCATGACCAAACGAGAGTAGGAATCAAGAATATAAGACTCAATCGTCATTGTGTGCTCCTGTAGTTCAGCAATCGGCATAGTTTAACTCTTTTCGGCCACTGCGTTCGATCTCCTCTCTCTTCGTGTTTACTCAGTCATATACGAGGCCCAGAAGCGTGAGGAAAGTGAGCAAGCAATTAATGCAACGTGAAACTCGCCATCCTTGCGCCCAGACTGGACTGTGGAGCATGGACGATATCCTAAGCAAACGACCGTGGAAATGTTGTTCATCTCACGCATACTGTATGTCTTCAGATGATTCAAATCTTATCCGAAGTATTTTGTTTCAATAAACAAAAGCCCACTCTCCTAAATTCAAGTAATTTTCTTCTAGAAGTTTAAATTTTTTAACTGGAATTATCTGGGTTGAATTGTGAATACAAACAAAGTGCCAACTGTCAGAAATGCTTCAAAGAAAATTCGTAGTTAGCTCCCAGATCGCGCGTCATTCTACGGGATCCGACAACACCTTCGAGGTTTGTGAAGTCGCAAGAGGTCACGATCCCGTGAGCCATCAACGAATCGCGTGCAGGCAATCTTCGCATCAGCTGTCAAAACAGAGATGAACTCGAATAGTACTGATTACTGCAGGTTGATCACTGTTCGATTGTTATGTATTCACAAATAGGAAATAAATACTAAAAAGGTATCAACGCACCAAAAGGCCGCGTTAGTATAGTAATTTTTTTATTAAAACAGGCATATTCCCGATCAGTGCGTATTTATTTCCCGAGTCTGAAATTGTCCGGTATAAAATTTGGTGCAAAAGGGTAAATTACGAAGTTCGCAAAAAGTGACTATCCGGAATGGCTGACTGGTGGACTTAGAGTCAGGCTTCAATAGCTCCTTCTTAATGTGGCCATTATGGCACGCCCACTCAGTGGGATCCGAGTGGGCTTTCGGTTGCCGTTGGCTGACGTTGTATGAAACGGCACCAAGGTGTGCCACCATACTTCATGTGTTTCTTTTGGTAGGAATACCTTATATCCTCTGTCCCTCACCAGTCACACACCCGTTTTATGCCAGCGCTCCTACCACGTAGATCCTGATAGGGCACGCACGCATATGACATATTCACGCAGCCATAAATTATCGATTATAAAGACATTGACATACTTTTAAAAATATAAAAAGAGTAACGGACCTATCTACTGCAATGTGCTGACATTTCCGAATGATATGTATTCAGTTACAAATTGCCACCTACGAATGTAATAAAATGTTTAAGAAATAAACAACAGACCTATATAAATTATAACCTTAAACGTTTTAGTAAAATAAATATTATTTTGCATCGAAATACAAACGTTCTTTAAAAGGTTGCATTTATCTAAAATATGCTAAATTGCCGTCACTGTGCCAAATTACTTGAAATAGAAGTTCTTGAGAAAATTTTAAATATTCCGTTTTGCGTATATAGGAAGAACTTTCATTTTGAAACATTTTCATTGTGATTTACCTATTTTGTTTGTTTAATTTTAAAATTAAATTTTACAATTAGTTTCAGCACGTTATTGAAATGCTGGTGAAAACTTCAAAGATTTTGGTGTTTACAAGCAACTACCTTTACATTAATTTCTGTTCTATTTTTTTCCAACCCTTCAAATATGAATGTTTCTTTAAATAATTTACCAAAGTAGTGAACTCTTAGATGTTTTATAATATGAATGGTAATTTGCGTTATATATCTCGATTCATTTAAAAATGAAAACGCATTGCAGGGAGAAATGAATGCTCAAAGCAACAATTGGCAATTTATATGCCTAAAACGTATAAAACAACTTCCCATGATTGGTAATATACAAGATTATTTGTGCAAAATACTATCTATTCCCGTGGCGTTTATAAATGCATTATTAGTAGACAATATTTTATGAAAAATGTAGATAATCGCATATTTGCACTTACCCGTAAGTTGTAATAGGTTCCAATATGCACAGTGTATTGTGCGTATTTTGTGTACGGTCGAATATCTGGCATGATAGATGAGAAATACCGTTAAATTAATTTTTTTTCATTTTCATAGAAAATCGTCAGAGATTTTCAAAAAATTATTTTCGCAGCTTTATAAATGTCTTGTTTCCGAAAACACTGTAATTCCTTAAACCTGCCTACAACTGCGTTTTACCAAATTAAGATCATATATTCTAGTTCCAAAGGGGTTATTGTTAAACATTTCTCGCTTATAATAATAGTATTTTATAGTACAAGGCAAATAAGCATTATATTTTGTTCAGTGTCATTCATAAGCATAGACAATTTCTTTTATCTCAGGCACCTTCCGAGTTTGCTCAAATCCTGCTTGTTTGCATTCGCTTTTAAATCTTTAAAATGCAGAATCCTTTATAAAATGCATTTCTAAGTATTAGATCTATTAAACAAACTGAAATAAAATTATTAAAAGAACTCTTAAATGCTCAAATTTTGATCCCACATTGCCTTTTTTAAATCATCTAATTTAAATCAAATCTTTTCACATTAACACCATTTAAATTAAAACAAAAGGCTTTTTTTAACAAAGTTAGCTCTCATCGTATTCGGAAATTTGTCAATTTTTATTCTGTTCTAATAAAACATCACCCAGCCGTCACTTTTACAACGCGTCGCAGAAATTTTATGCATACGAAACAAGAGCAGTTAGTAACCAGTATTTCTAAACGGTGTTTGAAAGCAAATATTAATTCAGTCAATAAGAACATAAGAAGTAGTTTATTCATCGCACATAAAAACAAAACGACTTTTATTCACCACAAAGGTGGAGGTACGGTCTTTTCGTATTCAGTCCGTGCATATACAGAGTATGTTGACTATCTTATGAGAAGATAAAAATGTGTCGATAACAACTATATTCTATTGTTAAATACATTCATCCATCCGCGATGACAGGTGAAACTTGTGCCATTGTATAATACAATTCCTTTCTGCAGACGACATGTAGGATTTTCAGAGTTCCAACACCTCACTGCGCATCGCAATGCTCTGACTCTTTTTAACCAAATGGAGGCGTTAAAAAAACTGCATGAGGAGAAGCTGAAGGTCGACTTGATGTTTGATTGCACTTGAGGTTGTAGACATTTAATCTATTTTGCTCAATCAGACAGCACTAAAGAAGTCTTAACCAATTTGCAAGCAACCGACTACTTAGTAATTCATAGAAAGTGGCAAAATGTACACGAATGCCGTCATCTATCCTCGAGGTTGACTTAATGCCACAAGTTGCTCCGTTTTCATTCCAAGGAAAACCAACCGTTCCAGGTATCAAAAGGCTGGTCACTTGGTGTAATAAACATCCAGAGAATAATCTTGTAACATGAACTGCTAAGGATAATGGCGCTGAGTACTACGGCCATGCCGAAGCAAACGGAGACTTACGTGAAGAGAGCAACGATACATTCATATGATAGGTCTGTGTCACGACATCAACAATATTTGCCATCCCAGCTCACTATGAGGGCTTGTGGCAGCAGCATTGTTATACTAGTTAGTCCTATTACACCCAGATAGGTGAGATCGGCGATTACAGAGTTGGAGAAAGAAAACTTGTATTTGAAGGTTATCTGAATTGCTCTATTTTCCACAATAAAAATTTAACATCAGGATGCCAAATTTGTAAGAAATAGAGGAGAATTAACGGCAACTCCACGTTTGATACAGTTTTGAAGCCAAGAATTGGTTTGTAGGAAAAATGTGGTACGGTATGACAAGAATTTAATCTCAATAAAGTTGAAAATAATGCAGAAGCAGTAAGAGCATGCAAATGCACAAGAAATATCCTTGGTTTATCCTTTAGAAGACAGAGAAGGAATAACTTAACAAGATTATACCCACGGCTTAAAGAGTTTATCAGGATCCTCATGATAAACGAGTATCATTTGGAGATGATCCATCAGGACATTTCCAATAAATTGATTTCAATTTGCTCATAACTATTTCGGTTCAAATCCGTTGTTGATGTAAGTTTTATCTAAGGGACAAGTAGTGTGGTATTATACAGTGGAGGCTTCTAACTTAATAAATGCTGGCACCTGGTCAAAATATCTGCAGTTGAATGACTTCTTTGATCCCAATTGAAGCCTGACTTCTTCCGTCAAATGATGCGTGTCTTTTGTTTAGCACCTTTTGAATGCAGTCTTCTTTTTCTTCAGTTATTTATTATCCTCTGAAATTTTCTTTTATTATCGAGCCACCCTCAAATGTTAGGTTATATTTTTGTGTCTTAAACCCCAAATCCTGGGCGTCGACCAACCAAGTCACCGTATTTGTCCACACTCTATAGCATCTGCCTGACTTTTATTTTACATCCCAATTGATGCGGTTATTTTTAATGTCTGCCAAAAACAATCCTATTTTGATATTTTTTTTCTAATCACGTTAATAGCTGGTGAATAAACTATATTTTGATTTGTACCGTTTTTTTCAGACTAAATCTTTGCAATAAACATAATCTTCATAATCGTCAAAAGCGGCATCACTGCCACAAAATAAGTTCTTTAGCGAGGAGATTGCCATCTGCTGTATTGAATATTAACAGTGCATAATCTTTGCAAAGACTTCAAATATCTGAAAAATATAACAAGCTTCAATAATTATACCTGTTTTTTTTATTTATATAAACACATTTCTCTCAAAATTGTGAATGGTTTGTCACAGCCACTTAATTAATAAACCCTTAATTGTCGTAAATTATTATAGTTGAGAAATGATTGCCATCAATATTTTTATTTGAATTATTTAATAACTTTGTGAAGATTTGTATTTACACTGAGAGCGGAGTTTAACAATTTCCCGTTTCGGATACTTTGAAGCGTGCAAGTCTGATGTGATAATCCATTTGATTAAACTTAATCTTCTATTGCGTCGTTCTTTAAACGAGTTTTCATGAACATATGTTATCGTGTAAAAAAATACTGCTGGGACGATGAACATTATGATATAAATATTAATCAACTATAGAAAATTATTTTTCAGAATGGTTAACACTCAGAATTTATGGATCAATAAAAAAGCAACACAATATGGCAATCAACGAAATAATATATCACAATGGACCATTTTGTCGCATTCTTGCTATAGTAAAAAATATTTTAGCGTTTGGAAAAAAACTTTCGATTCGCAAACATTGCATGAACGAGCCTGTAAACTTTTGGGAACTTAAAGCCAATTTTAAGGCAGGACGAAATATAATTAAGTTTACAAGCGCATGAAATTGGATTTATGGAAAAAAATCAGCAAAATCGGAAAACGTTTTCTCAAAGTTTACTCTCAATTTTTTCCATGCTATTCAACTAAAGTAACCTTCCTGCGTGCAGCAAGAACTTTATCAATTTCACATTGGAATACTTGGATAAAAATAATATCCGTGCTGTTAAAAATGCGTTTGTCAGAGTAAAGTCTCTTGGATATTATTTGGATTTCATCATTATATTATGAGGTTCCATGCGATAAACAACAAAACTGGTAAAATCACAGCCGATTGCTTTCCTTATCAGTCAATTTTATAAGCCTAAATTAAAGAATGCGGCCTTGGCCTTTGATTTTCCTGATATGATCCAAAATATAAACTCATCATTAGGTTAAACGCCGGCAAAACGTCAGAGCTGACTCATCAATGGCTCAACAACGACCAAAAATGGACATTTAGCTGCCAAAAAAAGTCACTGTTGTGAACGCATTACATTCATACATTAACGCATAATAAGTCGATTTTCCTTTGCTGTACGATAAATTCCTTGGCCGCCTCATAACTCCTGTCTAGACATCTCGTGTACATTATTTTTTATATATGTGCCTGCACGGGCATATATAATATGATGGGCATAGAGAAGTGTTTTGTTCTATTAGGAGACCGGCGCAAGTAATTTACTTATTTGAGTGACCATCCCAAGCATGATGTCATTTGACCATCAATCAACCATTATCTTGTTTGATTGGCGAGGGAATTCATGTGCAAACTGGAAGTTTATATCTCCGTAGGTGGATTATAATGCTTTGTCCAAACGTGGACATTACGACTATATTTAAAATTTACCAGCCAAAAAGTCTACATGAGCAAAATGCTGTTTTTCGATATTCAAAATTCTGAAACAACCGTTTATATAATTTGTTTTGTTTTTTTATCTCCTAATAAGCGCAATTCCAAAGGATTCGATTTTCTTATAATCTAACCTTTGGATTGTGAACGTTTTATGCATAAGTCTTTCTTATCTGCTCTGACTGGTTTTGAATTTCACGCAGTGAACATTTTACAGTTTTATTCATTAGTTAAAATCGCCCGGCGGAAATATCTGTGGATGTAGACTACAGTCATAATATATATTCTCATCAGCATATATGACGTACGGCTAGTATTTAATGCCTAGAAAAAAGTGCTGAACGACGGCATCCGTCTTTTTGGAAGGAGTTATCTCTTGAGTGTAAACATTTTGTGAAACCTACATCAGGTAGGCAGAATTTCAATTTTACTCGAAGAATCAGGGGGCTTGGAAGTTTAAATGCAGTTGACAACCTTAAGAACCATTGCTCTAAGCGTGTAGTGCTAGGTTCAAACATCAACGAGTTATTAGATTGTGGAATGCACTGATTTCCTGTTGAGATGGAAAAACAATTGTTGGCTTCTTTTTTTCTAACTGGTAGCCGACCTTTCAACCATGGATCAATTTAGTTATGGCCTTATGATCGGTTATGGCTAATCTGTCTAAGGAAAAAGAAAGCCACTGTATTTGCGAACAAAGTCATAGCCAGAAAACAACCAAATAATATCCCTTGTGATCGAACGATATAAACGCCCTTTGGTCAATTGCGTATTTCACGCATTTAGGCGTGAATGCTCTGAATCCCAAATGTGTTAAAAAGAAGTTTTATAGCCCAGAGAAGCTTCTTTGCATCCTTTAATTAAAACAATGTGCTTTCCTTACTACGAAATATAAAGGTACTATAAATTACTAAGAAAATCAAGGCAAGCACGAGTGTGCTAACGAGCCATAAACTGATTCCTGACGTTAAAAAGGCTGTTGAAATAGCTTCGGTCGTTCAATGGTGTGAATATTTTACTATTAGGGATAAGGATTATATTACTGTGTGCCGCTTTAAACCTACAGATCCGCATGACGTATGCAAAATAATGGTCGATTCCTTCGCAATCATATATTTTTCAAATCTAAAAAAAACGCACTTTGACTTATTCCTTACTCAAAATGGTATCATCTGGGTCGCACATTGGAACATGTCTTTTTTCATAATTATATTCCGCAAGAGAGACTTCATAACGGTTTTTCGCCATTAATTTTGAAGATTTAGGTTTTTATCTTATTTCGAGACATTTTGGCATACAATGTTTGATCGTTTGATCTACAATCCTATGGGTGGTTTTAAAAGCAGTGTCTTATAAATCTATACAGATCATTAACGCGCGTCTTACGCACCTGTTCCGCAAACGATGGATTGGGACACCTTGCAAACGAGAATGAGGTGCGTCTCGGAACGCAACTGAGTAATAGCCACATTAATGAGGAGACGTTTTAGCCTGACCCACCATTTAGCGTAAAAAAACCGAGTTGTACCGCCAATTTGTATCATTTTAGTCACGACCTTTATCACACCGTGATATTTTTAGGGACGTCAATTTATTTAAAGGTAATAATATATACTGAATGCCTTTGTGACGTAGTTCCCCAGAGTCAATCTAAATCAGCTTTCATCCGCACTGACTCCAGTTCAGACATCTGGTGAGGCGATGGACGCAGGTCTTTTACTGGACTATACAGTCAGTTTGCCACTATGTGAATTTCCATTGCTGTTAATTCCGATGATTGTATGGAAATTCCCAGTTATTAACAGCTTGAACAGAGTTGTCATGTGATTTTTGCCTCAGTTCGAATCAGGAACAATTTCTATATGTCCATCTGTGTCAAAGTATTTTTTTCCTTTGGTTTGTTAATAGGGAAAATCGGAGTAAATTAAATTCTATTCTGTAGGCAAGTAACAGCTCTCTTAAGAAAGCTTATATGAAGTGCAAAGAACCTGATATGTCTGGAACAACCTCTTAACTTCTACTTATTTGTTAAGGCATCTAATTTTTTCAACAAATAAATCAAAACAAACTTCCATATTTCAAATTTAAAGGGGAACCAGTAGGAAATATCTAATTTAGCACGTTTTATTTTGCTCACTTTTCCTAAATTCAAATTCAGGGAATGCAAGGTAAAAGCTTATGCACTGGATAGACCCGTTATCAATCTTTATAAATGACTGGGCAAACAGTTGAAGATAAGTTTGGCTTCTACAAGGCAAATATAAGATTCAGGTAGATGTTTACTTAATGGGCAAAAACGTAACTTTTAAAAATGTACAAGAAGAACAAAGATTGGGTGGGAATTATGGTGCCATGTGATTTCAAAGACCACGCATATGCAAAAAATATTAGAGACGTTAAAATTGGTGGGCCAAATTAGCGATTTAGTTACGGTTTTGTCATTGAAAATGGGGTTTGCGCGCATTCGACGAGGTGACGTTGTCAATTGAGCATATATATTGCTTTTTTATTCGGTTACAACCATCATTTTACGATTGCACGGCAAATCTGTGCATAACAAAAAATACCCTTTGTGTGATCACACGTCTTTTATATTTTTTCGTTGTTAACGTAAATATAAGGACTAACACTCATTACCCTGTAAAAATGTAGATACCTTTTTCTATCAGAACGAATATCAATCCGCAATTTGGAAGCCTTTCTGATAAATAACTGGTCAGATTTGATTTCAGTGACGATGGGTTGGTGTCACCAACTTGAAGATTTACGAGTAAAAATCAATTTCCCGAAGAGAATTTCTCTTTTCATATATATATATATATATATATATATATATATATATATATATATATATATATATATATATATGGAAGGAGAAAATAAAAGGCGATCTCTGGGGTAGAAGGTCGCTATATCTTCTCCTTCCATTTCAACACCTAGGGGTCCGTATTTTTCTCCTATATCCATATATATATGGGCAGAAGCAGTTAAAGACAGTCGGCTTCCTTTGAAATTACAAGTTCAACGTGGCAAACAAATTCATTTAAATTCCTAAATATAAGTGGCTGAGATACAGGTATATTACTTATCATATTCTAAATGGGATCTTCTCTGTTTAATATTGATCTTTTTCTGAGTGCTGTTGCATTGCACTGGCGTCTTTGTAATACTGCGCTGCATGTTGGTCCGCAGGTTATTTCGATACTGCTTCTACGGAAGTTATTATGAAAAATCAAGTAGAGAAAATTGTCCTTTTATACGCTGAGATCGTTTGCTTCCTTCAATTGCAACTTTTTTAGCAGGTGACATCTTTTTGCAAGAGGCCATCATGCCATCACTGTTTTATGATAGCGTGTTAAGCTAAACCGTATTTTATCTCAGTTTCTCAGGTAATCAAGTTAAATTTGCTAATGAAATGCAATTGCGATGAGGTTTCCTAATGTATCACCATGCCAAACATGAGTTTCAACAGAAAATGGATTATCATATAATGTGTTTTTTATTACAAAACATTATAATATGTAAGGTTTATAAATAAATAATAGGCTAGGTTATATTCGAGACATTAACGTTACCTCTGAATGACATATTTCCAAAGATTTTTTACAGTCGCCTAAAGAAGCATTTTTATAAAAACGTATTACCTATGGGGTATGTACTTTATATTTCATAGAATGTCTGCATGACAGTTAAGTTTTTTTAAGTGCTTGTTTTGTGGAAAGCACGTCTTCCTCAAATTTTTAACTTAATAAATTAAGTCTTGCAGTTTTCAAACATTCTTTATTATCAGACTATTTCATAAAGTGAAACTTTCGTACAAAAAGCAAAATGTCGATACTTGTCTAATACTTTTTGTAAATTATTGAGCATGGTGCATCGCAGTTGAAAGTTTAATAAGTTCAATCCGGTCTCTTCTTATTAACTTAGAAAAATTGATATTTAACTTAAATTGAATGCATACTGTGTATAGTTTGGAGACTCTGCATGCATTGCTAACGGCTGGATGAGGTCAAAATTATTCGGGAAGTGAAAAGGTTTATTAAAACCACAGGAACCCCATTTCAATATAAAATTTAAAGGTGTAATTCACAAGCCAATGTGTACAGATGTAAAGCAATGAGGTAGAATTCGTTTGTGTGCGGCAATTTGCAATTACACCATGCGTGATATCCAAGAGTAATGCAATGGCTATAATAGGTAGATCGCGAAGGTAAGATGTGGCGTCATGTGACAAGCCACGAAATTAAAATTGCGGCCAGTGGTAGGCTTTGTCTTCGCAGTAGAATTACGAAATATAAGACAACGTTGAGCTATTGAGTTCCTACAGTTTTTCTGGCCACATTTTAAAACATTCGGCACTTTAGAGTTCCCCTGGATGGGCAATTAACTCGCAGTGGGCTCAAAGTTATTTCGAAAACCCAGATTTGCTCTTTTAGGGCATTTGACTTCAGACAATGCTACAAATTAGAACCAGAACATACAGGAAGAAGTCGTTACCCAGAGTTTGAACAAGTTTTCCATACTACATGCAGATACTACCCATGGTTGTCATCAGTGTGTTTTACGCAGTTACAACTGATAATTATGTTTCACCTTTCTACCACTATCCTTTATGCTGCCTTGCTAGACGCCTTCGACATGCCCGTTGAATACAGAGAGCTTCCTCTTCCTGTTCGTGCCCATACCATCCATCAACGACTGACCGTGGTGCCCAATTTGAATCAAATTTGCTGAAAATTTTGAATGATACTTCAAAATAAAGCGTATTCCTCTCTCTCTCTCATCTATTCTCCTCTGTCCATTTAAAACTGTTTTCGTGCCTCGGACGATCCGAAGAACAGGACGTACCATCTCCCGTTAGTACACTCTTCTCTTTCGCCTTGACTTGAATTTTCTACCCCTGAACGAATGTTTTGTGTTACGGTTCAACTTCCTGGAGGATGATCACGCAAACCCCTAAAGGTTCGGTCAATGATCCTGCAGTTTCCTGCACTGACTCCGCCAATTATGCGAAATCTCTCCCCGGTTCCGCCAAGGCCATTTGTCTCCCAGTCTTTTATCCCGGAAGACCTGGTGAATGATCCTACGTCTATTCAAAAGGAGGTCAAGTTCGCCAGCGATTGGGTCAACTCTTTGCTGCCTTCTTCCAGATTACCTTTCGAGGTGTGGATACATTCCGCATTCAGTGTAGGTAGTGAGCGTGGACCGCATTAAAGCTGCTAACCCAGACTGGCGGAAGAGCCCTGTGGTCACCTTCCCCCTGCTCTCCAACCTTCTACCTCTCCCTTTCGTCTACTGCCTCTTTCACCCATGCCCAATGACATCAACTCCAACCCCATCAAAATTAAGCACTCCAACTGCAGAACAATCACGCTTCTCTGTTACTCGTGCTTATATCACCCGCAGTGGACGTCACGTTTAATTCCCTGATGCCCTTATTACTCGTTGTGTTTAGACTATTGCTTCTTCTTCGGTGTGATTTTTGCGATGCCCTCCGGGCTCGGGGGTACTGTGCCCAGGTGCCAGATTAACTTGCCATTAATATTCTCCTCCTTTTTCTTAGCTGTCTGCTTTGTTTTAACGCTGTGCACACAACTTAAAAGCATGTAAAAGCACGTAAAATGCATTCGGGACCTTTATGATGCTTCTCTCATTAGACCAGCGGACATAATTCATGGTGTCGTCTCACGATACTTATGTCGTTTTTAGTGACGATTGTGTCCGTTTCTTGTTTTTAAACGTATCAAATAAAAAATCTTTTAACTGTGCGATCTTGTTTAAAGGTTCTGAGGTCAGTATGATGCATCCAAATATCGTTATTCATATTGAATTAGAATGCATAAAAGCATAACTAAACATCATAGAACACGTAAAAAACTAATCACTGTTTAGACGTACATACTTAAGACATAATAAAACGAGATTTGACGTGAAAAGCACACGTAAACAACTTATCGCTGTGTAAACTCAAATACAAAAGACACAATCAAATGAGTTTATACATGTAACAAGTGATCTGTTTATTTCCAAGAGCGGATAATTGACTTAATAAGCAGTTTTACAACAGTGCAAGAATATTTTACCGTTTTTACAATTTGGTCTGTAAACTATCTTATATTTGATTTAAAAATGGTATTTATCGAGCTCTTTTGAAGATTGATGAATGGAATGTTAATTCTTTTATAGGGCAAATGTAAGCAGACGGGTTACACAGATACTTCAAAAACATTGCCAAGGCCTTGCATCATGCTATCAACAAATAAACACTAGCCTTCATAGTAGCAGTTGGTGCCATGCATTCTTGATTTGCATTTTAGGGTAAGTCGAACATCTTCCGCTTCATTTCGAACCCACATTTGTATTTTCTCAGAGAGCCTAGAGATGAGCCACTTGGAACCTTGTACACATGGGTCATGCAGAGCCGGAATGAAGACATTAAGGATGATAGGTGAGAAAAGCAATTGATTGCACAGAAGCAGTCTGCTTACCCTTTACGTCACACTGTGTAACACCAACGTGCACAGTCCCACTGCACAACTGAATTGGTACGTATTAATGAAGAGACTAAATGCCACAAAGTTAACTGAATGAGGAACAGTGCCCAAAGACGCCGTCCTCCAGCAACGCAGTCGACGTTTTTCAGCCACCTGTGCCTCTGTTGCTCTCGGAAGTATCAAACCATTCCAGGTGTCCTAAAGCTCCTCTGCTGGTGTTTTACGCACCCACTGGGCAATCTTATAACAAGAGACGCACAAGATGATGGGGCTGACGATTACGGCAAGACCGAAACTGACAAAGACTGAAACGTAGGAAGCCACGACAATTCTGTATGGCAGGTGATTTTCAGGGCACCTGCAGTATCTGCTATTCTATTTAACTAAAAATGCCTGGCATAATACACTTAGGACGCTTCCCAATCCTATAATTATTAAATACGTAAGATCCGAGCACAGAGATTGAATAAAGACATCCTTGTTTTTTCCGGTAATCTGAGTAGCCCTTTTTCCCACCAAGAAGATGAGGGTCAGTGCTCCGAAAACGTAAGAGGCCTCTAAGAGATAGTTGCTCTTCCACACATGGCAGAAGATTGTTTCAAATATTAGGTTGGTTGGCATGAATCGTCTCGGGATGATATGATTGCAGCAACCGATGAAACTACAGAGAACAATTGACACAGTTATAGCCCGCAGATGAACTAGACAAGTCTTTGTTTTTTTCCATCAGGATACAGAGCATTACAAGCTAACTGAAATTTAGGACCAGGCTCGCACAATTCACGAATGCGGTAACGACGAAGATGGCATCTCATGCTGGTGCAGTTTAAGCACATTTCCATAAACCCACTTCCATTTTACATTAGCCTTTTGGGATTACGCAAGCCTCTGTATGCCGGCGCCAGCTCGATAAAGTGATTAACCTATTTCCACTCGGAGGCACAGACCAATCAATTCTTGGCTCCTCTTTCTTCGGGTGCGGGCCGTTATCTGCGTAGCTATTAATTTAAACTCTTGCCCCGTTTCGTAGGTCTGAGAAGCAACTTTTGATAAACCGTCATCACTTCTCACAGCCAGTTTATGCTCGTTGATGCGTGATCCAAGCAAACTTCAATTTTGTTTCGAGTATTTATTGGAACAGTTTGTTTTGTGTGTCGGAAAAGCGTAATATTACTTTAAGTAAGAAGCATCATTTTCTCTAACATTCCTGCCAGGAAGAATATTGAAATGTTTTTTTTATCTGCTTGAGTATGTTAAACAATATTTTAATGATCTTGCTGCATAATCTTTAGTCATTTCAGTCATATCAGGATGTCGTTTATTCAACAAGCTTTTGCGTCGTTGCTAGCGGAAACCGCGCCCTGCCAAACTGACGATTAAAACTTGTATGATTTTCTATTGGTATTCAATGCCCCTATAAAAACAATTTACAGAAACAAACTTAATTGCCATTAAGTCAAAATGATAGGTGTCCTACTATCCGTAATAAATGGAATCCTGTAACCTATAAATACCTTGGCTTTTGGCTTCATCGATCCGCTTTAAGGTTTATCAGTTTTGCGTCAAGTATTATTTTTGACATGCATTCCACATACTTAAGTATAAATCATAAAAGCTTCCTACTTAATATATTATTTTCCCAATTCACCCGCGTTTACTGCTTCATACGACGCCAGATTTTCGCCACAGTTCTTTATTTATACTAGAATGATCAATGGTCCGATGCCTGAAAACATCTATAGCAAGCGTAAGGATTGCATTAGAGATGTCATTACAAATGGTTTTGATTACCCTTTAAGGCACCTGGGAATGCATACAAACGCCTTGTTTCACATTAATCTTACCTTACAGTTGCAACGTCAGGAATATTAATTGAAGTAATAAAATGTGCTCTTGCCTTTACGATATTTAACAAGTAGTTTTAACGGTAATAGTTGAGTAGACGACTACGTAAACAGCACGCTTTGTTTTCCACGGATGATTTATGTGTTCACAAATTTAATTTTGCATTATATATAACCTGCAAAGATATTCTTATTTCATTTATCTGGTGTCAAATTATGTCTTTTTTCAAATGATATGCTGTCGTTACTATACCTTTGTTTTATGACACCACTAACGAGTAAACGTGTTTTGCGCTTGCCCGTTTCCATACCCTTGTTCTCAGTAATTTTTATCTCTGACATTAACTTGAAAAAACTCAATGAAGGGGAATCAGGTATTTTATGCGTACTTGATTCTTTGTATCTATCAATATGCATCAGAAAATATACTGGAAAATCTCAGAGGAAATTTGCATTTAAATGCAAAACCTTTGGTGAGGGTTTGGTTTTTCGGCTTAGATACGTTAAATAAGCTAAGCTCACTATATTGGTTCCTTCATTCTATTAACTATATTACTTTAACGAGTATGCTCACAACGTTTTATTTCACAGTTTTATGCTTATATTTGTGAATATGCTGCGCTATGTGCTTATTTTTCACACACTTATGCAGTGCATATCTTTACGCCACACGCCGATGTTGGAAATTGATACCAGTAGTATTTGAGCATATGATAGCAAATCAAATCTATTCTAAAGCCAACAAAAAGTATAAAGGGCGCTCTTGGAATTATGCAGGATAGCAGTTATGAATCACAAAGTATAATTTGATAGAAACCTTTAATTTTACAAGGGTGTACACAAGTTATACATTTTGCTTTCCCCATTTTGCGCAATTTTTAAAATCATATTGCCAGCAGATATGCATTGTTGTACATTTGACCCTTGTATATAAAAACCCTTAAACAGTTTCGAGTGGTACCATCCATTTTAAGATAAACTAAAAACTATTTGCTTGTCCGATGGCCATAATCATTGTTTAGAATGATAACCGCACTAATAGTGGTAATAGTGGTGAGTTTAAATCACTACGCAAAGACACGCCTCTGGTTTTTGCATGGATTTACAGCAGTTTTCATACAAATGGATATGTTCAATTTAAATATTAAGATGGTTTAATGCCCTTTGTAATATTTCGATACATTCATTTATAAAAGGCAAAGATTGTTCAAGTGATAAGTACAAAAGTAAGCTATAGAATGTCGACTAGGATTTATTATAAAATAAACTAGGGCAATGCCGTTAGGCCACATTGCAGTTTCAAATAGCGTATAATATCGATCTTTGCTATTTATAAGTAAGCGCATCATAATAGCAAATACGTTTGGGGTTACTTACTTGTTACATTTGAATATATGTATAAACCATATAATTAGTGAGCTATCTTAATGTTCAAGCTATGCCATTTCATAATGGAAATACCGTATTTTTCATTTCTTCAGACCTTTTGTCCATTTGTTTACAATTAAATTAATAATGAGCATCTATGTACAGAAGATACGCTGGACAAATTTCTGAAATGGGATTTATATTAGGAAAGTTTACTTAGCAGATTTGTAATTTTAATAATCTTACTACATAATCTTTTGTCATTTCAGTCACATCAGGATGAGGGTTTTTAAATAAGTTTCTACGTACTCGCTAGCAAAAACGAGGCTCTGCCAAAATGACGAGTTACACTATTAACTTTTGCTATTGGTATTCAATGCCCTCGTAAAATCAAGTATATCTTATACAAAATACACTTTAAAATACACTTCTCTTTGAGCAAAGGAGAAGACTGGTCCAGCACTCAGACAATTTTTTTTTCAGAGATTCATAAGTCATACAAGTGTTAATTGTCAGAGGTAGCAACAGCAACAAGATGGGGACAAACCAAACACTGATGCAAGTCTAAAAACTGACTGCACAGGGGCCAAATCAATCACCTAATCAGGCAACAACGCGGCCCGTCGCTTCTAAAACGTCCTTAATGCATGGCAGAGCGTGACATATCCTTGGTGATATTTCTGTGTTAGCAGTCCGTTGCCGAATGTGCAGGCATCGGTTTATCCATGCTTCCAGATAGGTATTCTGCCGTTTCGATGTAGCTTTGCACGACTTCGAAAACTCCGACCAATACAGAAATTGTTTCTACGCTTAAATATATTTCGCCTTAAATGTTTGCCACCACCTAATATTGAAACACTTCTCTTTATTTTTTGGGCAGATAATAACGTATACTTGTAGGCCATGTAATCAAGAGGTCGCGAGTTCAAGCCTTTAGTGACTTAACACATGGGGTTTGCATACTGCTGACTAATAATCACTTCAAAGCAAGAAATTAACATTAAATTTTCTTTTGTCTTCGTCGGTAATATCATTCTCCCTACAATCCTAGCTGCTGATGTGGATGTTGCCAAAATGATCTCCTCACCTCTGATGAGTCGAGGTCTGCAAGAAGGCTGTCGACGCTTCTAGAACTTTCTTTTCAGAAATTTGACAATCTGAACGGGATACTGAAAACACATGCAGCTTTTCAGTGAGAATGACTTACAAGTTTTGAATAAACTTTTTCCTGGCCGATCGTTTTCTCTTTTTCTGCCGAGTTTTTATTCATGACAACCGTCGTTTAAGCGTACGCTTCGTGCGAATTCTAAGTATCACGACAAGTCATATTAAGTGACATGCAAGAAAGCGGCTATTTTTTGTGCATTCGTGAGACGTAATACCAAAATATGTAGCCTGGGGACGGGAGTATGAAAGAGCAGACAAAGGAAGTATGTGAGTGGTTTTTTAAGTGTGCAATCGAGCATACGCAGCTTCACTACAATCATGTTAAATTATATGCAGTTACTTAAGTAGTAAGTAGTAAGTAAGTAGTAGTGTATGTCGTAAAGTTTAGTAAAACATTGCATGTGTTTAATCATCGCTGGATGAATAATTTTACAGGTATATCGTACCATTTCCATTGTCCAACCCATTATAAAAGAGATAATCTGAGCTTGGTAATACATAAGCCGCTATACGTCGTCACATTTCATCAGACGGGTGACTACCTGTATTTTCGACACTTCAGTTTTCGCTGATTTAGTGCTGTTTTATCCTGAGCGGTAATTAGGTCCATACTAGGGATTTAAAAAAGGTCTAAGTGAGATCTCTGGTGACGCACCTGTCTTCCACAAGACCAAATACGTTGAGGGGAGTCAGTAAGGTTAAACTGAGGTAATCGAAGTCCCAAAAGCAAGCTTTTGCTCTTAAGAACTTAAAAAAGCTACCAATCACCGAGACCACTCTTGGCAATTATTTGCAATGTTTCAAACAAGATAAGCATGCGATGACTGAGACAATAAGTGTATCTGCCCAAGCTTTCAGCTTCGTACGAGAAGTCATCATCCGAGACTGTGGGCATGCAAAGACAATTTGAAGTTTACAAAAAGGAAGAGATTGGGGGCTGGGTGTGGTGTTCGCGACATGGCCGAGTCCACGCCGCGTCACGGCGTAACCACGCCATGCGTTATTGGCTGAAAAATGGGCCGCTTCACTTTTCCGCGCGAATAAAGCACGTGATAAAAGGGGGTATATCAACGTGTCTGCTGATGGCGTTGGTTTCAGACACCCAGCCCTCAAGCAGTTCCCACAATCATGTTGATGGCTGGTGCCATTACTCGGGTGCTTGCGGAGTTAACTTCGTGGCACTCTTATATTATTCACATTTATCTTATAATATGTTCGTTTATGTATGTTTATTCGGCATCTGTTGACTATACGGAAAAAAAGACAGTTATAAAATGAAGCTGATGTCCTCTTGAAAATGCCGGTTTTATTTCAGAACTGAATGTTCCCTTTTTTAAGATTGGAAATGCACTAGAGTGACGCCGGGTTTATACTTAAACTTTACGAAAATTGCTTCGTGTCTGCCCATTTCGTTTCTGAATTACGCATTAGCAAAAATATGTTATAGAAATAGTATCTTGCCTCACGTTGCAGACATCAGATAGACCGTGAGCGTCCACCTCCCGAGCCTCATGTTAAGCCAGCTATGGCAGTTTGGTACGAAGGCAAAGTAGAATCTTGGTAATTTTATCTGATTTTTTTGAATTAACGCAGGAAATCGTCGTCTTTAAATGAATGGCTGACTTTAAAAGATACAATAGAGACAAACTGATAAATTCGGGGCAAAATGATGATATTTCTGTTCAAGGTACATCCACCTTTTGGTGCGTATCAATGACTTAAGCTAGTGACATAAACACCCTACAGGTGTGCTGAGCCACAATACAGAAGAAAGTTTGGACAAAGGTCTGCAATTTCGAGTCCTGCTTTGAGTAAAAGGCTTCCAGTGCAAATTTGCAGCCGTATGCATGACCGAGCGAGAGTAGGAATCAAGAATATTGGACTCAACCGTCATTGTGTGCTCCAGTAGTTCAGGAATCGGCCCGTTTAACTCTTTCGGCCACTGCGTTTGATCTCGTCTCTCTTCTTGCTTACTTAGTCATATACGATGCCCAGAAGCGTGAGGAAAGTGAGCACGCAATTAATGCAATGCGAAGCTCGCCATCCTTGCACCCAGCCTGGACTGTGGAGCATGGAAGATATCCTAGGCAAATGACTGTCGTAATGCCGTTCATCTCACGCATACTGTATGTCTTCAGATGATTCAAATCTTATCCGGAGTTTTTTTGTTTCAGTAAACAAAAGCGCACTCTCCTAAATTCAAGTAAGGTTCTACTAGAAGGTTACATTGTAGACAAGCCAAATTTCGGTAAATGTTTACATCCCAAAAACAGAAAAAATGGATAAAATCACAGCCGTCAATGACTCGCGTACAGGCAATCTTTGCATCAGCTGTCAAAACAGTGATGAACCCGAATACTACTGATTAGTGCAGGTTGATCACTGTTCGATTGTTATGTATACACAAATAGGAAATAAATACTAAAAAGATATCAACGCACCAAAAGGCCGCGTTGCTATAGTATTTCTTTATTAGAACAGGCATGTTCACGATCAGTGCGTATTTATTTCTCGAGTCTGAAATTGTCCGGTATAAATTCTGGTGTAAAAGTGCGAATTACGAAGTTGGCAAAAAGTAACTAGCCGTGAATGCCAGGATAATCTGATTATGATATTGAACTTTAAACAATGTGACGCATTTTTAGAAACTATCACAATGCGTTAAAAGCCGTGGCTTGGAAGGTTGCCTGCTGATGGGAACACTCGGACCGCGTGGTCAGCCCAATGTGTGTTTTGTGTGGAGTGGCTGACTGGCGGACTGAGAGTCAGGCTTCAATGACTCCCTCTTAATGTGGCCATTATGTCACTCCCACTCCGTGGGATCCGAGCCAGGTATGGTGGTACGTCGAGAGGTGGCTCCAGCCGCGCCAGCCACCTGCGCCCTCTCCCATCTCCAGTTTTCTTGACTCTGTCATGACACTGGACTGAGGCGGGGAAGGAGCAGAGAGTGCGGTAAATGCAGCACAAGTACGCCGAGAGGTGGCTCCGGCCGCACCAGTCCCCTGCAGCCTCTCCCATCTCCGGTTTTCTTGCCTCTGTCATGACAATGGAATGAGGCGGGGAAGGTGGAGACAGTGCGGTATGTGCAGCACAAGTCTACTATCACTTTTAACTAAGTCACGCACAAGTCACCGTCCCTGCAGCACTCTTCTGTGGAGCATACGGTGGACATCGTCGAAATCGACGTTCGAACATTCGTCTATTGAAGATTTATTTGACTGAACGAAAACTGTGGGTGAATAGGCTGTAAAAAAAGAGCAGCTGGTTTATCATTGGTGGTACGTTGGATTGACCCGTCAGTAAAGACGTTTACATACTTTGCGAACAAAAAGCGATAAAGGGAGACATAAAAGGCATTGAACATTGTGGATGTTGCCAGGTGATGGGGAAAGATATCTTATCGTAAACGTGGATGAGCCAAAGCCAGAAAATCAAAACAGGGTTTGCGGGAGGGGCACGCAAATGCACGACCTGTGTAAACAAAAATAATTGTCTCATGGAGAAATCTGATGAGTTGAGGGTAATTGCAAGAAATCAGTTTAGTAAGACCGCTAGAAACAGACAGAATGTAGACAAAACAACTACATTTGCATATACTGACAGATAGATTAGCTACAATTCATAGAACTGTAGTCATACAACTCCACCAGCTTATGCGCCTTCTCGAACGCCATGTCAATTCTACCGGAATCATGTGCCCGTCCCTCTTACCCCAGTTAATTGTCTGTCCTTGTCTGTCCTGTAACATGAAATGGTCATCTGACAATTTCATTTCCCCTTTGTTTATTTCATCTGAAGACGGGTTGGTGTGACCAACTTGTAAATTTACTAGTACAGCTCTATTTTCCGATGAGGCTTTCATCTTCACTATATCCTCTGGGAATGCAATGTAACTCAGCTGTCTAATATATATATATATATATATATTGAATAATTTAGGTTGTGTGCATTTCGGGATGAGTAATGAGGAAAATTAGGGCAAGTCAGCAAATCAAGGTTTTGTCGTGAATTTTCTAGCTTGTAACGCAAACTATTTTCAAGGGAAATGAGAAGAGAGAGTTGGGATTGTCACGCTGGAGGCTTATGGGGCACAGAGGTTACATCGACAGACTGACGCCATGGGGTTGGGGGCCGTGAATCGTGCTACGATAGATGGCTCAGGTAAGTAGAGGGTTGCCAAAGTTTTAATTGTAAGTCATGTGGCGGAAATGCAGAATCAGTGAGATTACACTTGGCTGGGCACGAATAAGCAGTTGTTGTTATAGGGTGGACGCAAGTCAGTGGACCGTGCACGCATACATTCGTAATGTGCATCCAGATTGCCGTTGTGGTTGATACTGTAGTTGTCGGAGTGCCACGCTTCGAGGAATTCGCGTGCCTGTTTGATACTAGCCATGGTGACCACTTCAGTTCCCTCCCAATTGAAGTGGTGGCCGCAATCAACGGCCAGCGCAAACACGACAGGCAAGGGATCGCATCGGCAGATGGCCAGTTTGTGTTCGTTTATTTGGGTCCCGATCCATCAGCCTGTATGGCCTACGTAAACGCAAGAGCAATTAGCTCATTGAGTGCGGTTAATAACATTGGTTTGCTGCAATTTGGGTATGGGGTCTTTAGCACGTGATAGTGTTGCCCGCAAGAAGGATGCCGGCTTGTACTCGATACAGATGCCAAATCGGTCTTATTGTCGGGCGAACGTTTCTGAAATGCCCTGAATGGATGGCAATGAATAGAATGTCCTCGATACGACGTTTCCATTAGAACACTGAGATTTTGGTTGCCTTTAACTTCGGAGACGGTTTCTCACGAAGCCCATCATGTATCCTATAGCTCGGAATAATTGGTATAAAAAGGCAAGTTCTTGTTTAAGTAGATACTTTCTGTAACAGTACCGGAGGGCACAGTGAAAAAGAGATTGAACGCAGCTTCTTTTTGGGCAGGATTATTTTGTCATTGGAGTCTTTTCTTTGGACGCTGGTTGCGAGCTTGCCGTCACTCAATCTTCGCACGGTGCCATCAAAAAACGAGAGGATGTCATATTTTGCTCCTTCGTGATTGAATGGTATGGCGGGTAAGACAACATTAAGTTTTTGATGCAGCCGTTCCACTTCGTAGTTATTTATGACCACAAAGGTATTATCTACGTAGTGAAGCCACATTTTCCGCCTAAGGTTTTGAACCACAGCTTCGTCTTTACTTTGTAAGACAAGTTCGGCAAGTTGCCCCTAATCGGTGAAACTATTGGAGTACCCTTGACTTGTTGGTAACGCTTACCATCGAATTGACAATAATTCTTATGGCAGAGCTCAAGCATTATAACACGTGCTGCGTTGGAAAGTCTATTGGCCTTTCTTCTAGGCGTTGACGAAGGCTCTAATTTGCCAGGTTATGTGGTATTGAGGAAAGTAGAAAAAACACAGCAAACGATAGAATGCATTCATCAGGACTTACAGTAAGGCCTTGAATTCTTTGAAGAAAGTATGTGAGTCGCTGACTCTGTACTGTCATCCATTACCTAGGTCCTTAAGGTGATTGTTCAACCACTTGGCAGGGCTATAAGTAAGCGATCCAATGAGTGACACTATGATCCTCAATGATGCGTCCACATTGCTGAGGATCCAACGCAAATAACAGGCCGCATCTGTAAAGAAGAAGGTGAATGAGCTCACTAGACTGAAGCTCCTATATCCCGTGGTCTCCTTATTCCTAACACTCAATGTTCCGTGCATCACACGTGCCTATGGTCTTCCAAAAATTAACAAAACGGACAAACCATTGAATTGACACATTATTACATTTTCGAATACGTCTTATTATTTTCTAAATTAATAATTGTAATAAATATCAGCTTTAGGAAAACAGTTTCATAAGATACATATGCAGTATATGACCTTTTTCCTGGACCGGTATGCCGAATATTAAGACGAACAAATGCGTTCAAATGAATCCAGCACATTTGATATTTATTTGCTTATCCTATTCCTCAACTGAATGTTTTTGCATTCAAGAAAGGAGAATTAATATTTTAATCCATAAAAATGTCTACAAATGTAAACGGAACCCTACCATATACTATAAACGGTTGTGACCCTAGGCCATTAGCTAACCTTGGTTAGGTTTGCGTATCCGCGCGTTCGCTATAAACATAGAGTTATCAGTACTGTAGATTTCTACTGTACGCAATTTGCTGCACTTGAAAATATAATTTTCTTCATGGATTTTATGTGAAGCAAGGTATGCATTGTCAGGCTTTTTCTAATAAACAAAACAATTTATCAATTTGGATGATGTTAACTTGTAAATCTGTAAGATTTCATGCACCACCCAGACAACCGTACGATTTGTTCTACTTACTCACATATTTGACTTAGTTACACAGCGTTAAAAAATGTAAAGACAGGACGATAATTTTTTCGAAAGCTAGCATATCTTTCACCAATTGTCTTTCGAATTTCTAAAGGGAAATATTCGCTAATCATATATTTTTCAAATTTCAGAAAACGCACTTAAACTTATTCCTTACCCAAAATGGTATCGTCTGGGTCGCACATTGGAACATGTCTTTTCTCATGATAATATTTCGCAAGAGAGACTTCATAACGGTTTTTCGTTAAAATATTGAAGGTTTAGGTTTCTTCCTTATTTCGAGACACTGTGGCATTCAATGTTTGCTCGTTTGATCTAAAAACCTATGGGCTGGTTTAGAAGCAGTCTTATAAATCTAAACAGGTCAAGTTACACGTGTCTTATGCACCTGTTCCGCACACGATGGATTGGGACTTGTTGCAAACGAGAATGAGGTGCGTTACGGAACGCAACTGAGTGGGAGCCACATTAAGGAGGGGACGTTTTAGCCTGTCTCGCCATTTTGAGAGGAAAACTGATTTGTACCGCCACTTTGCAGCCTTCAAGTTCATGACCTTAAGCAAACCGTAATATTTTAAGTGGACGTCAATTAATTTAAAGTAAAGAAAAAAGACTGAATGCATTTGTGAGGTAGTCCACCTGAGTCAATCTAACTCAGCATTCTTCTGCACAGACTCCAGTTCAGACATCTGGTGAGGCGATGAAGGCGGGTAGTTAACAGGACTATAGAGTCCGTTGGCCACCATGTGAATTTCCATGGTGGTTTATTCGGATGATTGTATATAAATTTCGAGAACTTAATAACTTAAACAGAAACTTCATAGTATTTTCACCTTGGAAGAAACCAGGAAATAATTCATATATATATCCATTTTTCAGGGTGTAAAAAAGACAGTTGTAGATAATCTTGGCTTTCACGTGACAAATAAAAGAGTCAGGTAGGTGTTTTGTCGATGGGCAAAACAGGTACTTATACGTAGTAGACATTTACAGAGTCATTGGCCTCCAACTAATTTCTGAACAGAAGATTAACAAGAAGAACAAAGATTAGTTGGTATTTATGGTGCCATGTGATTTGAAAGACCACGCATGTGTGAAAAATATAGGAGACGTTTAAATTGGTGGGTCAGATTAGCTATGAAGTTATGGTTTTGACATTTAAAATTGGGGTTTTGCGCATTCGACGAGATAAAAATGTCACCTGAAAAATATATAATAAGTTTTTTTTATTTGGTCAGTATCATATTATGATGACATGGCAACTCTACGCATTACAAAAATTACCTGTTTTATGATCAAACGTTTTTTTATTTTTGTCGGGAAGATAATGATTTTCACTTACTTCCCTGTAAAACAACAGATAATTTCTTCCCTCAGAGCGAATATCAATCCGAAATTTGGAATCTTTTCTGACAAATAAACTGGTCAGTTTTGATTAAATTTCACTATTTAAGAGGCTAAAGCAGCAATGCCCAGAAATACCGGTAGCATAGCGCTGAAATTATAGAAAGTATTAATATTCCCGTTTACGAACCCTGATACTTTCCTTTAACTGTAACCCTTACCTCAATGTTTATCCCAATTTATTCGGATCAAGGATCGATCAAATAAAATATAACTGAGTTTATGCTGCGGCGTTTAGTTTAGGAGTTGCGATGCTGAGTGCAAGAGCATGCTGATGGATCTACCCACGTCAAAAATTCAGCTTCAAAAGTTTTTTTCATTATTCTCGCTCTTAACCATCAACCCGATAAAAAACTTCCTCCGGCAACCAATATTGATCCCTTCACTTTCTTCCATGTGGACTTAAATAAGGTAGATAGTTTCGAAGATTTTAAATAGTTCACATAAGCAACCATTTCTACTTAATGATTGTCTGGGACTCTTGGTCCCAAAATACAAGTCCAAACGCAAACGTCTGCTTCCGTCCAATGTTAAGGGTTGTTTGGTCTCGTCATTCTAATAACCCTTCTTCAGTTTCACTTGTGATACCCACCACAAAGATTTAACATAAACATTCAATCCTTGCATTATTTTAAGAAAAGGTG
The DNA here is from genome assembly GCA_017591395.1 of Schistocephalus solidus. Classification (NCBI taxonomy): domain Eukaryota; kingdom Metazoa; phylum Platyhelminthes; class Cestoda; order Diphyllobothriidea; family Diphyllobothriidae; genus Schistocephalus; species Schistocephalus solidus. Next base: position 3,533 of record WEDG01000329.1, on the reverse strand, counting down.
TTTATGAATAGTTGTAATAGGTTTCATGGTTTGTACTTTAAGAATAAGACATAAATTATACACCCATGTTTGCGTGCCTTCATCAGTTTTCTGGCATGAGCTGTAATTTAAACTGCGGAAATTGAAACATCTGTTCCTTGACGCACGTGACATTCACAGTTTCCTTCCATCGCCTACATACTGCACTATGGTACGATTTATGTTACATAGAAATGTAGTCATATCTGTGTGCTCCGACTGTAATTTAAGACCTTTGCCAATCTCCCTTTCGGCAGTTGATTTCAGTCAGCTTTTCATCACGGATGGCTTTTCTTGTCTATATTATTTATTTGTTTTATGCGATGGCCTAATACACTTCATCATAAGACGTCGTTTCCTTTTTTGGACTGTAATTATCTGCTGATAAATGCTTTACCCATGTCGTGTATGCCTGCCTTCCGCATAGAGCGGAAAAATATTAACGCACTCATGTTCGTCTAAAATGGCCTAGCTGGCCCTTATATCTTACTAACACAAGTTCATGGAATGCCATTTCCCATATATCACTCTCATAATGGATTGCGATTAAACCAGAAACAACACTACGTGGGTAGTGTTTGCAACGGTTTTCCATTAAAAAAACGTCATGCGGTATCTTAAATCAGGCAATTTGCCAAGTCCTTTGTTAATTTAAGAACATACACGCTCTGATCTGGCTACAAATGTGAGTGTTTAATCTTCCTTTGATGTAACGTGTTCCAAATCTGTCAGTTTAATAGTCTACGTTGGTATTACCGAGAAGATTGACTTCTATAATATAAATTTAATGGGCCGAGACCCGCTACAGCACGTTCGGTCTTTCAATTTTTGCCGCTTATCTTACTAGGAAGCACTTCCAGCATTTACTGGAAGTTCGAGAGTTGACAATCTTCACTGATCACAAATTGATAATCAGTTGTTATTTTTACAGAGGGAAATGTTGAATGTGGCTCGATAGCAGCTAGTTCAAACGCCTGACTCCAAAATATGTGATGACATATGTATACCACTACCTTAGTACATTCATTATCGGATAACGTTTTGCCCAAAAAATCCATCCATAATTTGAGTTGCTAGGTTCATAACATTCTAGAATCAATTTAAGTGAATAATGTCATGCCTTATTCCGGAAACACATAGGCAGTAAATATGTAAAGTTCACGTAGTTTCTGGCTCTTCTATCATGTATCAATTAATGTTTTAACAGATTTGAACAAAAGGGTTGGAATAGGCTTGTATAATGCAATTTACAATTACAACATGTGTGATCTCCAAGAGTAATTCAATGGCTATACCAGGTAGATTGTGGAGTTAAAAGGATGATGTTGCGTCATGGGACAGCACATGACATTAAAATTGCGTATCGAAGAAGGCTTCGTCTCCGCACTTAAATTATGAAATTAAAGACATCTTTTAACCTTAATTTATTTCTTTTAGTTTTTCAGGCCATCTTTAATAACATTTGGCACTTCACAGTACCTATGGATATGCAATTGACTAGCAATGCGCTCGAAGTGATTACTAAGACCCAGAGTTGTTTGTTTAGAGCATGTGACTTCAGATATTGCTTCTAAGTAGAACCAGAACATACTGGAATAAGCAGTTACCCAGAGGTTGAGTAAGCTTCCCCATAATGCTGACACGGTACATACATTTAATCGGTGTGCTGTATGCAGTAACAGCTGATAATTATGTTTCACATTCCTACCACTAAACTTCATGCTGCTTTTCTAGACGCTTTCGACTTTCTTGTTGATAACAGAGAGCTTCGCCTTCATGTTCGTACCCCTACCAGCTCTGTCAAGGGTTTTCATCCATTTTAATCTTGTGACAGTGTATCAGTCCTTGACTCAAACCCTGAATTTCCCTTTCGTGAACTCTAAGACAAATAGCCTGTTCTCACTGAATCCCACTATTCTGACTACTCCTTGCCCAATGATATTGATCATTAAAGAAAAATGGCTGGCCGTCACCTTTTCTTGCGCCTCGGTGTTTTTCTCCCGCACGTCTTGTAGCTGCCAAAGCCGAATGTGACCACATTTTGCAGCTATTCCTTATAAGACTGTCTGAGTGTCCCTGGGCATCCCCATTGCACGTGATTTCTTAACCAAAGGCGGCTTATTGACGTCTACGCTGTGATAACAAATCCCTGACCAGTTAAACACCTAACTCTTCTCTTTAACCAATTCCGGAATTTCGATATATCACTGCATCCTTTCAGATATATTCTTAGGTTGCAAGATTGAATTCAGTTGCATTCATCATCTTCCTTCTTAGTTCAGTGTAATTTGGTTTTTTCTCTTCCTATCACTAAATGTCAGCTGCAGTGGTTCCTCGGTATAGTCAACGTTTATCGACGGTTGCTCCCGAAATGTGCCGACACCATCCCTCAGCTGACTAGTCTCCACGACGGTTTTATGCGCACATTTGAGCTTGTGTGAGTAGCATGAAGGTTATTGCAGCAGTTACAGCCCTTTTGGTTGATGTTAACATCTTCGCTAACTTTCCTGATGGCACACTTATGTCCCTGATGGTCGATTTTTCCAAGTTCGCCCTTTGCGCAAATGTGTAACAACGTCTCTCACAACGTATTGGGCCAAGAGCCGATACAGCACATTCAGGCGTGCAATTGTTGCCGCTTATATTACTAGGAAGCACTTCCAGCATTTACTGGGAGTTCGAGATTTGAAAATCTTCACCGATCACACATTGATAACCTTCGCTTTGCAATTCTTATCCGACAAACAGTAAGCCGTTATATCTGAAAAATTGATCACATTTTGCAGTTCACTCCACAAATCCACCACATTGATAGGTTATGGTATGAAGTGTCTGACGCTCTGTCCAGGTCCTTCATTACTCACCATTAGCTTTCTCCCGGTATCGACCTGGCTCACATGGCTACGGTAAAACTCCGTTTATTTTCACCCTGTTCTAATGATAACGGCAACATTCTGTGCCACGGTTAAACCACATCCTATCGTCTATTAGCGCTGTAAGCACCCTGTGAGTCGGCTCCCGATATGTTGGTTTCCGATCAATTCGCCCTGCCCAAAGCAGAGGAACTCGAAAGATTGGGCCATGAGCTTGTCTCGGCCTTCAAAGGAGCTTAGTCCAACGGCACAACATGGCCCCCATCGGCAACGTCACTGGACCTGATACAAGGTTCAGTTAGTTCAGCTGGACAGTTAAGGCCCTATCTCTGTTCGATAATTGCATTTTTTTCCCCACTTGTATAAAATTGATTCACCTGGTAGCCGAAAGCTATACCTCAACTTGATGTCAGTGTTTCAATGGTTATCAAAGTGTACTTCGATCGTTGGTTTTCCGTCTTTTGTGTCCCCTCCTCCATATCTGAAAGTGCTCCGAGCCTTTTATCCAGAAAGACCTGGTGATATGATTATACGTCTATCCCAAATGTGTTCACGTTCGCCAGTGATTGGGTCGACTCTTTGCTGCCTTCTTCCTCAGCTTCTCGAGGGGTGAATACATTCCGCATTCAGTGTAGGTAGTGA
>WEDG01000328.1:0-47369 GCA_017591395.1 Schistocephalus solidus | reverse complement strand
TTATTTATTTGTATGCAAAACACAGGTGCCTTAAATTTATTGCCACGAAATAATGGTCCGCGACCTGGTTGTGAACCTGCGTCACAAAATTACGTAGGACTGACCGTTGATGCCTCTAACCACTCGGCCATATCGACAGGGGGTTTCAACTAGCAAATTAATACACTGGCAGAAAATAATTACAACTAGAGCTAGTCTGCTATTTGTTCACCTCAGCGCTTAACAGTCAAAAAGTCTAGCAAGCTTAATTAATGTAGCTTTTCGCCCGGCCTGGATAATACTAGTCACCCCGCATGGTTAACAAGAGAATTTAACAGGCAGTTAAAGAAGAAGAATAAAAATGGAAGATTTGAGGAAACAGGGTCAGCAGAGCATCTCAAGGAATTTCGTCATCAAATAAATGCTGTCAAAAAGATTATTCGTCAGGCAAGGAAGAACTATGCATAAAGAATTATCCGACACACTGAATATAAACCAAAACGTTTATTCCATTAGATCAATAGACAATTAAAAAAACAAGGACTCAGTCGCAGTACTTATGGATGGGAACGGTGATGAAGTCGTTGAAAATTTCGAGAACGCCGAGCCTTTTGGCCGGTTATTTGCCTCAGTATTCACTAAAGAACCGAAACTTCAGCTTGACCACGTCAACAGTGCTGTTATAGACGCCAATACAGTGCTTGAATATATACTCTTCGCGAAACCTTTCATGGAACGTTAACTGCAAAATCTGAAAGAAACTAAGTCATCCAAACGATGAAGTCATTCGGAAGTACACATTTGGTGGTCCACAGTCTAAATTGCTACCGTTTCTTTTAATACTAACCATTATCAGAATTCAATTCTGGATCCTATGATGCTGAGGAATTAAGTTCATTGACGCATTTTCGTGCGATTTTGTTTCATACGCCTAAGTGATCACGAACGAATCACCTCGACGTTTCATTATCTCATTCTGCAATGCTACTACCGTATTACCCTACTCTACCACCTGACCATTTTTCTTTAGCAGTTTTTTCTCCTACCTTCTATTCAAAAATGAAGGCCTATTGAACTCTGCCTCCATTTTTATGGTAGGAGTTCTTTTCACTGCCTATTTTTCTAGTTCACCATTAATTTTTAAAACATCGCTAACTGTTGAGCATAGCAGGTTACGTTATGTATTTGTACATTTTATCTGCACATATTTTCATAACTTTATTTCGTTACTAATGTTTGCTTAGACAGTGCCTTGCCGGTGCTGAACAAATATAAATTCTAAATAAATTCTAAATTCATATGTTCCTGATGATTTACCGGCAAAGTTCTTGAAAGAACTGGCTGGCGAACTCTCCGAACCACTAGTGCATATATTCAATTCAGAAGTCAACACCTACTCCGGTTCTATGTGGTGTCCTTCAGGGCTACGTCTTAGGGCCGTTACTATTCTTAGTGTGCATCAACGACTGTGTCGACGACCTGGGTTGCAGCGCCATCACGTTTGCAGACGATGTTAAACTCTGGAGGGTCATCAGATCTGATTCCGATAGGCACGCACTTCAAGTGGATATCAACCATCTTAGCAAATGGTCTGCTGGTTGGTTCTTAAAGCTTAACGTTGAAAAGTGCGCGGTCATAAGACTGCGTACAAGAAGGACCAGTGAGGAGGATGATTCCTACAAAAACCTTCTCAATGGACAGTACCTTTCAATTGTTGAGGGACAGAAGGATTTCGGTGTTCTAAAAAACTCCACACTCAAACCATCTTCACAGTGTTTAAAGGGAGCTTAAAGCGCTTCAGAGGTCTTATTTGCTTTCGGTCATTGATTTGTGCAGATTGATAAGGAAAAATTCTGAAAAACCTACGAGGCATTTGTTCGATCTCACTTGGAATATGCCGTCCAGGCCTGGCGTCCGTAGTTTAAGAAGGATTATCTACAGCTGAAACGAGTGCAGGCGAGGGCTACGAAGATGGCTAAGAATCTTTGTCATCTGCCTTACGAAGCCAGACTGGTAGAACTTGATTTGTTTCCTCTCAATTGCAGACAATTACGTGGTGACCTCATCCGAACCTACCGGATTATCAGAGGTAGCGAGTGTGCCCTAGAATTTGCTGACTTCTTTTAATTGGCTGAGACGGAAACATCTGCGGGGTCATCCCTTTAAACTGCAGAGGAAATTGGTTCACAAGGACTTCCGTTGGAACGCCTTTTGGCAGAGGGTCGTTGGAGCATGTAACGGACTCCCTGACGAGGTGGTCCTTTCAGAAACTGTTGACACATTTTAATGAAAACTAGATACTCATTTTGCTGAAAAATGCTTGTTCATATAATGAAGATTGTGTCAGCAGCGGCAGCTTGCGCCTGGCCCACGCATATCGATGATCCAACAATTTCATTTGTCAGATTTATTACTGTAAACGTTTATTCTATGGACATTTTTGAATGTGAATAGGGAGCTCAAGGGTGAAAGCTTACTTCCCTAAATAAAGTGACTTAAGGTGACTTCCTCTGTTATACTCTGGAGGAATATTAAACATCTCACTGGTCAATGTAGTAAACTGACACATCTTGATTCTCATTTAGACTCTTTAACTGAACATTTTATCCATACCTCTAATGACTCCACTCCCACCCCCCCATCAAAAAACCTTTCGCTTCGACCAACTATTTTTTTCTCCTGTGTCAGTGGCAACAGTGGAGAAGCACCTGAAAAAGGTCCGTAGGTCAGTTGCTGCTGGGCCGGATGATGACTCACCATCTATTCTAAAAGATTGCAGCCCTCAGATTGCTCCAATTTTAATTCACCTTACAAGCATGTACTTCATGTAGTCTAAGATTTATGATATTTTGCGTTCAGTAAGAGTCACCCCTTTCCCTAAAAAGTCCCCCAACGTCGGTCCTTAGTCTTTTCGTCCAATCGCCTGCTCATCCGCTTTACTGAAGCTTGCTGGGAGAGTCGCCTTCGATAAAATTTTGCCATTTTCCTCCAATTTCTCCGACTCATTCCAATTTTTATATAAGACCAGGCATAGTACCCTAGAATCCGTTGCCTTTGTGGTATATTCGGCTTTAAGAGATTAAGATAAGGGCGGCCGTGTATACGCATGTGCATTTCTTGACTACTCCTCTGCATTCAACACCATTCCACACCATCTCCTCCTTAAAAAAACCTGCGCGCTCCGTTTGCCCTTTCTTGCCCACTACCACAGGCGTGAGGAGACTGAAATACAAAAGCTAAGATTGGAAATGTCTCCCCCACTACATGTCCATTTTTGACTTTTTGATTCTTGCATAATATGTTGACTTATCCTATTCTCTTAGTGAATAGAGCCCCTATTGCTGAAAATTTTGAATTATGCTTCAAAATAAAGCGTATTCCTCTCTCTCTTTGGGCAATGATCTGGCAGCTTAGTTATAGGCAGTTGCGTGGAGACTTGGTACAAACCTTCCGCATCGCGCATGGCTTGGGTCGTGCCCTCATGTGTGATGACTGTTCCAACTTGCCACTACGACTTATATTCGATGGAATAGATTCCAACTACGTTGCCCAAAGGAAGATTGGATGAGAGGAAGTATTTTTTTCTCTAAGCATGTCGTGGACCCGTGAAATAAACAACCTGTGGCGATTGCAATGTCCCGATCTGTGGAGGCATTCAAACACTGGCTTGACCTACAATTTTACAGCACCATGAGAACTATGCGACTGCTTCACCTTAAAAATGTGAGTTTACTACGTTTCTCTGCCTCTATGCACTTGACCATAACTTCTTTACATTGCTGCTTATTTTTGTGATCTTATGTGACAAATAATGATTTCAATGGCGTAAGCCCATTTCCTTCAAATACACTGAACTAAATTGCACCTAGAATGACCAGTTTAAGTGGGCAATCTGGTAGATTTTGAGGGAGAGCAGCTAAGTAATCCAGTGGTTTAAGGGCCACAAAACATAGAGAACGGATCCTTTCACCCGGTTCTCAAAAAACGTTGGTACATATCGAACGCTTGATGTATGAAAAGAGGATTAAGCTATAGAGGAGTAAATTATAGGCAGGGAAACTGAGCACTACCGCTGGCTACCTGAGTTTGTCTAGAAAAACCATGAGCTGAATACTGCAATGAATTGACGTCGAGGTGACACAGAGGACAGGGTAAGTCTACAAGTCCAATTGGACCATTTTTATTAGATATCCACTGGGAAAACGATCGTGGAGGGAATTAGCCGAGAGCTGAAGGCGCACTGCTGTGAAGGGAATAGGAGTGCCATTCCTATATGAGGATAATTGCATATTTGGTTGAGCGGCCTCGATATAGGTGTGGTTCATAGTTGGAAATGCGAGGAAGTTGGATTGTCTGTTTTTTGGGGAAGCCGGTAATATTACAGGACTAGTTTCGTAGAAAGCTGGACTTCTTCGATTTTTGAAAGACTGAGACTTCAGTCGAACTTGCTCTTAAGCTAAGAATCCACCTTGGTTTACTAGAAGTTGTTGGTGAATTCGGTATGGAAATGGGTATAACAGAAGTATTGTTGTCTTGAGATCCCCTAAGTTTACTCAACATCGGATTCCGTGCAGATTTAAATGTGGTTTGAGATGGTGAGGCCGTACATGACATTAGCTGCGACTCGTTAAACATGCAAACAGGAGTAATAATTTCTGTGCTGCTTGTCAACATTTTAAATTTTTAAGGTCTATCTGTGTTTTGTTAAGGTCAGAAAAAAACTAAGCAATAATATTGTTGATAGAATCTCGTATAGTCTCCTTCTTTGACAGTATAGAGTCAACTTCTATCGAAGGGAAAGAAAGTAACTAATATTGGGGTATCACGAATTAACAAGCGGACGGAATCCCAAGCCAGAGCGTTGCGGAAACAGATGCGCAGCATCGACAGCAGATATAGGATTTAGAATATTAATAAGTAAAAAATTATGCTTGCGTGTTATCCGTTTCTCCATTTCAGAGCTAGTGGCTTTAAATGTTTGATGGATAACTCTCTCTGAGATACTACTGATAGTTTCAGGTAGCAGGAAATCTAGTATTTCGTCAGATAAAGTTCTTTTACTGCGCAATGAGGTGTGCGCTAGACCGACCAGAAGATCAAGATGTTCATGGTGCATTAAAAGAATTTTATAATTTATAATATCTAGAGAAGGCTGCGAAGTCTCACAGGTGCCAGATATGTCTCTTGTCATGAATCTAGTACTCTAGGATCGTTGGGAGGCTGCAAGATTGCGTCTATTTACAAGTCGCTGGCGTGATTTCGTAAATTACTGAACTGGGTTTGATTCAATTAGCAGAGATAAGTAGTTAGCGATTTATTATATTATGCATAAAAATGCTAAAACGACAGCTTTTTTCCGCAGTTAATAGGAAACTGTGGTCGAGCATTGTTTCAATCCTCAAGATTTGTACAAAGTGCAACTAATTTGTCCAACTGTCTATTCCGGTGTGTTAAAATAATATGAGACAGTAAAAAGTACGTTGAAAACTGATAATTAATCGAAAATTTACAGTTAATGCTAAGAAATGTGGCAAAAAATAAAAGCTTCGCTTATTTTATACCCGGTTGATTTTATGAATACTGAGTCATTTGTTCAATTGTTTCACATTTTACACCTCCGTCCACGCACGCGTGAGTCTTAGTATCTATGCTGAACCTAGCATCTAGCCAGGAATATTTCACGCAGCAGATCGCGGTAATGATTGTATCTAGATTTTGATAAACACTTAATTACTCAATAAAAAGTGTTATTATTTTAAGCGTCCGGAGGGCACTATCTGAACAAAGCTAGCACTAATGTAAAATAATGAATAATGATGGTGTCCACGGACTCTGAATATGGTGCCAGACTTCATGCTGAAGGCAATATTGCTGGCTCTGCAGTCCGTAATCGGGTTATTTCTCGGTCGACAGCGAGCAGCCGTTTGCCGGCATACCTGCTGCTAGTATGGAATACCTGATCCACAACAATGAAAGGAGAAATACTACACCGTGCACCTGTGTCAATACTTCCCTGTCGTGAACTTTAATCCGTTCAAAAAGCTGCAGTTTTTTTCTCCTGAAACCACTATAAAGAACGATCATGAGTTTTTTCACTGTCAGCTCGACCCCCTACAGTCTATATTTGTTGACCTTGCCTGTAAACTGGCAGTAAATTCATAATTAATAATTAATGCGCGCATTAGTGCTATGTGTGGCCAAATATACTGCAGAATTTAGAATTTAAAAGTATTGCTTGGGATAGTAAGCAAACTTGCACATCCACTGGTGATTTGTGCTCCTAAAACAAAGAAGGTAGTGTGTTTAGAAATGGAGTATATAGGAGGAGGTATAGTCAGGGAAGAGTTACGTTGGTTTTATTGACGACTAACGGGAAAAGGGCTGGAATCCGAGAAAGAGTTGAACTTTTACTAAGACGAAAATTGATACAGAAGCCAGTTTCTAGTTCCACAACCCATAGAAATGTTAGGTTAGTCAGCTGACATCTATTCCAGCCGGAAGTAGTTAAAAGTGTTCAATGTAAGAATTTCCAGGTAAAATTTCCTTGGAAATTTTCAATTTTAGAAATGCTAAACTTGTTCATTAAACCAAAGAATAGGTGGCAATATTCAAGAATGGGAAGCATAAACATTCGATAAGGTCTTCATTTAATTTCAGGAAGGTAGAAATGAAAAGAAATAAAAATATAAATCGGCTTGATAGGCTTGTGGCCATGGATGTAAATTATTGATGTAGCTTAAACCTTAATCATTAATAGTGGGGCATTCAGTTATAGAGCTTCCTTAAAAAAACTGGCTGTGGTAGCCTTTCTGGCCCAAAATACATGGAAAGACAATAAGGTGAGAATCCAATTTTCCTTATTGAGCTCCACGTGGAAGGCGCATGCAAGTCCGCATGGATTTGTTCTAAGTATTGTTGGGCCTTATATTTAGAGAAGGAATACACAGATTTAGGATCAGCAACATAAATAAAAGATTGGGGGGCGTTTAATTGCAGACAAAATATCATTAATGTAAAACCAAAAAATGTGGACCTAGCATGGTACCTTACAATAGGAAGCTAAACCGAAAATGAAGACCCCACTTAGTCCTTTTTTCTGATTTAATAGGTATAACATAATAAAATCGATAAGGGGACTAAGAAGTCCTAGAGCTTCTTGTTCAACTAGGAGTCTCCTATGAGGAAATTTATTAGGATTGAAATAGATAATGGCTATAGGTATATGATCATTATGAAGAGAAGTTAATAGATGTAGAAAAGACATGTGACATGTTTCACAAGAGCAAACGTGTGAAAAGTCATGCTCGGAAGGAAAAAGAAGTTTTTTCTTCATACAAGACTCTGTAGGTTTAGGTCAATTTTTTTCCAATAGTTTATTAAAAAAAGCTTTTTATGAACACTGTGCTAATTATAAGCATCAGAGCGGGAGTGAGAGTGAAAAACCGGAATAATAATAATCGTTTTTGAATAATCAGGAAATAAACAATTCTCGAGAAAAATTAAGAATACTTTGTTCAACAAAAAAAGTACAATCTCATAGCTGTTTATTAAGTAAATTTGGGATTCTTTCGGTTCCAACTGAGCACGACTTACTTAGTCGGCTTATCCATTACTGAATATCTGTAAGGAAAATTTTAATAGTAGTGACGAACACATAAGATATCAGAGGAATTAGCGGGATGGAATTAGTTTCAATGGTAAAATTGTTGACAAAAGGAATTTATGGATTCGGCTTTGCCAAAAAACTAATGAAATTATTGCTGAAATGACTTTTTGAGACCCGGTGGAGGAGCGGAAACAAAAGACTAGGATAACAGATCTGAAAGGATTATCATCGCTCATTACTAGAGACTCCCTTCAGTTTAGTTTATTAAAGGTAGTTGTAGGTGGGCATATTTGAACTACCTTTTTGTTGAATTCAACGGAAGTATGTCAATAATTTGAAAATTGGAACATCAGAAATTGCTGGGGAAATCTCAAAAACTTTACCTTCAGGTGAACTTCTACGTGCGTCAGCAGTATTTTAAGACATACGTACGCACATATTTGTGCAATGCAGTAGTTAATGTAAGCACACGTACGCTAAAGCGAAAGCAGAATTATCTGTTTTGCAGGCGGCATGAGAAATAGCACTCGAGAATGGGAGCGAGACCCATTTTTGAATCCAATTCAAATATTTGTGCAATCCTTAAGTATACAGATAGTTAAGTTATGAATGAAACCTTAAGTTTCTTTCTGAATTTTTAGTTTGTTTTAAGAATGTTTGGGACAATGGAAGAAACAGCATTTGATTTAAACGTCTTTTATGGAATGAAATAAAGGAGTCCTTCTACCAGGCCTTGCAATATATCATGGAATAAACTGTTATCATTATTTGAAACAATGCTGAGTCAATCTACCCTACGAGCACCAGCCCCGCCTGTCCCCCTCTGGCCCAGGGGGCCAGAGTGCTGTAAAATTATTTACTTATTCCTTGTTAACATGAGCCAAGTCGAGGTTATTACGTTTTACCTCTGACTTTACAGAGATGGAGACCAGAAGACAACGATAAATTTATGTGTGTTCACTTGGAAAAAGGTCTCGGTGGAAATTACTATCTCAAGTTTGGGCGCCATTAGTAAAAATTAAATAGAAAATACTATCGTTTCTAGTCACCGAGCTCCATTTGACTATGCGACCATATGAGGTTCCATATAGGAAAAAGGACCTTCGCCATTTCAACTATTTAAGACCATTACTTTCACAGACGAACAAAGAAAGTATTTTGTTAATCTGGCTGAACAATAATTATTGGATGTGGATGGACAAAAGACACTTGCTCCAATCTCACGGGGCTTAAAGGTGCATGAACCGAATTTAGCTCAGTACATTTTTTTACGTCCAGCAAATTATTAAATGATGGACAGGCTAAGATAGTAGCTCGTTTTCTTTAAAAAAATGGATTGCGTTTAAAGCGTTGTTGATAACCCTTCAATAGTTGTCGCCCTACCTGCACGCACTTTTCACTCTCAGCTGCCCCTCCACCAACCCTCGGTTTTTTGTTTCGTTAAAATATTCAGCTTCGTTCGATTAACTTAAATAATTTATTGTATTCTTTGGGGTTGGGGCTATGTGTCTAAGCATCCTATGAGAGAAGACCCAAGATCGAGAGACGACATTGACTTCTGTCCCTAACTTCCTTAGGATCGTGAGTCTTCGCTATTTTCTGGGTTTGATCCGGTCCAGAGAGGTTAGAGGTAGTATAAATTTGGATTCTTGACATATAAGCTTAGATAGCGAGATCTGCATTGTATGACCTCCCTTTGAGGATATACCTGGCTATATTTATCTTTGGCACATTGAGGCCTAACGTGAGTTTAGGGCTTTTGCATATCATATTTTTAGTTCGTTGGAATTTAAAGGGCTTTCATATTGCCGGTTAACGCATTAATGTTCTCTTCGACTCTCTAATTTGTAACCAACCTCAGGTAAATATTTTACTGAGCAGAAACTACGGCGGATGAAGTGGATAAGTTACTAACTTATTACACATGCTTGGCAGTTCGGCGAATGCCGTGAAGGATAAACCCTACGAAGCTCGGTATTTTTGTTCGGAAGTTTTTCATAGCATATAGGAAGGATATTATTATCAGTGGATATTTAACAAAATCTCCCCATCCCCCTACCAAGAAATCCAAATGCGTCAATCCAGTCAGTTTTTTATTCCCACAAACTTACAATGGTTATTTTTTAGCTACTGTGCATAAACTTGGCTTCACATACTCAGCAGGTTGGTTGGTGTTATGTGGACTTATAAACCCTATCTTTTGGTCCCAACTCCCCTAAAATACTGTTTTTATTACACAGAATTGGAGAAAGCGCTTTTGTGTGTTGTATAAGCTAAGAAAACCGGGACAAACAGAAGTCTACTTCCATTATTTCAAGGACCGCGAATGCAAGCATTTTAAAGGTGATTGGTTCATTTTTAACAATTCCATTTCAGTGATGACGATTTTACATTTTATTGTTATAACAATAGTTGTTTTTCTAGGTGGAAGTCGTCTTTACATCTGTGCTCCATATGTAATGATTCATAAAACCCTTTTCATGCGTGAAGCTAGTCATTTTACGTCCTTTTTACTCCGCTACGCTTTAGGGAACATCTGTCTTTTATCTACTGAACGTGTGATTCTTGCTATTATAAGCCTATGTGCTCTAAATGTATTTTTTGAACATTGAACACGCCGTTTTTAGTATAATTTGCGGTTGTGACGAGTTTATTCCTCATTTTTTCGATTTTCTCAGGGAATTTCTAATGTATATCTCGTCATCGTTGTAGTTTATGAGCAGTCCCGTCATAGTGGTTGTAGTAATGCCCCGTGCTCCTTATTTTCGTCCATCTAGCCGCTCGTCCTGTGGTATTTGCGTTCTTACACATTTTAGCGTCTGTATGAATTGGTAGCATAATGGTCTATTTTCCCCTTACAACGGGCTGCGCGGTAAATGCGCCCCACCAACATAAAGATAATACAAATATCACCTCGTTCACGCGAAAGTCACCTTCCCTATGTCTACCATGCTGTGTAACACACTGTAGACATCGCTAGAGACGACGGTTGAATTCTCTTCCGATCGATAACTGACACTGTTGTGTTAAATGTAATTTCTCAGTCTCCAGGCTTCGCACTTGCTGCCTTGGAGTTCACCCAATATTGCATCCAACTATTCAACCTGTTGTTGAGCATGTTGGGTGTCATCGTTGGTTGAAATAAATTTAATCATGGGTTCTCATTTTCGCATACACGAGTGCCGTTGACTACGTATAAACACCGAGTTATTAAAGTGATTGGAACAATTACACGACGTAAATCGACAGGTAGTATAATGAGATATTACATTCACCACCAAAACTTGCTAATTTGTTTTTGATTCGGTTGTTACCATTTTAATTCGTCTTTTCCATTTCATTCTCCTGTGCTCTTCTTTTTCCCTCGACACATGTGACGAAGAAGAGTTTAGCGTTGGATTTACCTGTTCATCATGTTTTTTTGCTAATACTTGCTTTTATTCTTCAGGGGCAGTTGACTTGCGGTCATGCCACTGTGTTTACGAAGAAACGGAAACTTTGAACCACCGTAATGTTTTCGGTATTAAAACGAAGTGGATGGGCGAAGATCGTACATATCTCTTTTCAGCCGAAAATGGTGAGGATATGAATCGTTGGTTGAACCGACTAGCCACCGCTTTGCAAATGAACGTCGCAGTTCCAGGTTGGTCCTTTTTTACCCGTTTCCTCAAAAATAAGCTCTACTTTTTGGATGTATTTGGGTTTTTTATATGCCTTTTTCACCTTTTATTAGATATTTCCTACCAGGGCGTTGTCCGTTTGACTTTTTATAATGACTAATTTCTTATAGTTGCGCTCAATTTATTTCTTCCAGCGACTCCCAATAGTGCTCGAAAAATTGCTTATAATGGAACATTACATAATTTCACACTATCATTTATTTTCCATTATTATTGGCCTTAATACATCGGTTAAACCTTGAGACTTCGTGACTTGATATTTGTTGTATATCTCACTCATTGTCACGCTCAGATTATTTATACTTTATGCTACTGGGAATAACCGAGAACCTTGACTTCACTATGTAAATTAAATGAAGCATCATGCATAAGATTGTTTGGTGTGGAAAATATATGACTTTCCATTAGTTTCTCTGGTCTTGGGTACCTGGATAATCGTCGGGTCCTGCGTGTAGACAAAGTTTGTGTCGTCAGGGCTTATTAAACGCGGGAAAGTGGCCAGCTTGCTCAAATCGCCCCTAGTTTATGCTTAAATGTGTAACCGGTTTAAAGAGTATAACAATCCTGCCGTGTTATCAGCTAGCCACACTACAATTTCTAGCCTTTATCTGTTTAATCCCATTAATCCATAACCCATTGCGCTTGTGTAGCAACGGTCACACCTCTCTAGATTTGTACGGCAATGCATTTTTCGATCGGTGGATCAGTGTGCTTACCCGGAGGATTCGGTTGCCGCAAGAGCCGCTGTCCTGAGTATTTTCCAGCAACGTTGTCGTTAATAATATTAGGTGTTGCTCGATCGTCTTTCCAACGAATTTTCCTCTGTGTGATCAGGAATTATCTGAAGAACTATCTCCAATAGTGTCCAATCCGGTTAGCTTATCACTGATTCTAACCCTGTTTCTTTGGCGCTCCAAACCTTGCCTCTGACTCTTGTAACTTTGAAGAAAATCTGTTTTATGCTTTGATTATCGCGTGGATGACTTTTATGTACCATCATCGATAGCCTGGTCGCCGGAATTATTTTTTTCTTCCGAGCGTGATTTGTACCAACCAGACTTTTCTAATATGTGGCTTTTTGAAATCATATACTGCAAACTTGTATAGTTTCTATTCTCATATCATTTATACTCTTCATTTACTTTTGGCATTGCTTAGCTGGCCGCCATAGTTCATCCACAAAGTGTTTCTTACGCATACTTTAAGTTGAACCTGTTTGCCTGTACGGTAAACTCACATCCCTTGTATGTATTTCGTACACACATGCACACTGTTTTTATCTCTCGTTCTCGATTCTTCTCAATTGCTCTTTTATCGAATCCCTCCGCCCGCGGCCGTTTGTCACAGGTCCACTCCTTCCTTCTGTGGGTAGTCCGACACTTTCTCATTACCCTGCAGTCCCGAGACCTCTGTTTTCATCTTCATCGGCATCAAATAGAATGCAGGTATCACACCGAGTGCCCCAGGGCTATGACCTCTCCGCCTCCTCACCATGGTTTGCGAATTCGTCCTGTAGCAGAGGGTCAACGACCGCCGCCTCTTCAGGCGATTGTAAGTTAACAAAGCTCTGTCTTCTCAACTGCTGACAATTTTCACAACTTTTTTCAAGTTTTAAGGGGCTCTAGTGTTTAAGTGCTCAAAGCGTTTTCATGCTGTATGGTGTACTGTTAGATGGGATATCTTTCATTCTTCGGTGTCAGGAACCCTTTCTAAAGTCTGATTTTTCCCGTTTTAACACCTGTCTTTTATAGCTGAGATGTCTTTTACGTTGCCTTTTATAGCTGGTCTCTAACCGCTACGGTTAGTCATCAACTCCACTTGCTTGTGAGCAGTCTATGACACTAGTCCGCATTATGTTCTTACTACCACAGGACTATAATAGTGCTAATCATTTTGCAGACAAGCTTTCAGTGATTGTTTCGCGGTGACACATCTGACTGAATTTCGAACCGTCAACCGTCGAATCCGTAATGTAACCCTTTTAACCATTCGGGTTGTAATTTTCTTTAGCATTAAACTTGCAGTGGCAAAATTTGTGAGACGTCGATTGAAATCTGGCAGTCGCTTTCAAATCAAAACCATTACCTGAACATAGTTTCTATGCTGGTTGGCGAGGAACGCAAGCTTATGTGAATTAATCTACACTAGCACTGGCGTTTAGTTGAGCATTCCTCTAATAACTTATAAAAATTACTCTCGGATGGTGTACACGCTTATGTATTGTGTATGTGTTTCTTCAATTTTCAGTGATCTTACAAATACCACGCTTTTTTATCGAAAATATTCAGTCAAACTTAATTCTTCATACTAATCTGTACCTGAATGATGGCGGGGCTCCGTTGGGTAAAATTGTACTAATTCATTTATGTTCTTCCATATTCCGAAACTTACTGGCTGCATTCGTCGTCGTAATTTCCCTATGAGTAGTCCTCCTGATGTCCATAAAAATGCCGAAAAACGTGGATTTCACTGCATAATTCGCAAATGAAATCGACAAAGATATGGGTATTAACTAACACGAATAGGTGCGCCCAATCCTTAAAGATTCTTGTGCTAACAGCATTAAAACCCCAGTACTCCCCTTCAGAGAGGAATTTGGTTCGTGCAAGATAGGCACAGATAAAAAATGTTCACATTCTTGGCATCATAATGATTCGTTGGAAAAAATCCACCATTCAAGTGGCTGTTTCTCCCAAGTGATATTTACGCACGCGACTGAGGATATTATCAGCTAAAACCCAGCATTTTATTATAAATCAGCTAACTTGCAGTTCTGTTCTATACCAATCGACCTTTCAATCACCCTTAAGTTATATATATTCTTGTTAAGAGCCTGTAGAACATTTCGGTCAGCGCATGCTGTAGTTTACGATTGTATTTTGCTTGTGAACTACCTATCTCAAGTAGTCATTAGGATGTCGAGAAAAATATGTAAGTCTGGTTTCGAACACGTTGGAGTTCAAATCTCGTGTAGCGAGGTGAGCCTTCTGTCTCAAAATCAGGACTTAGAGTCTAATTGCTGTCCGCAAATGCATTTTTAATGGAAGAACGATAAATATGACAGTCAGTGACAAGACACTCAGGCATCATCCAGTTGACTAGTCTCACAATCGAGAACTACTACTGACAAAAACAAGGAAGACTGTGCTGGCTAATTCTGACTTATTAGCTGTCTTTTGTCAAGCATACCCCATACGCAGATTTGGATAGCCCGTGATCGAAACCTAGAATACTTGACTAACGAGCATTAAATCGAGCGTCCTATCATCACGCCATAAGCCCACTGTCTTGTCAGTTGTTTTATCGAGAATATTAAGTAGGATGAGAGGGTCGATATCCTTTTTAGTGCTGACGGCTGTTTCATACACAGATTGGTTAACGATTCTCCTACGTTGTTCTCACTATCTTTGAAAAAGCATGACGCAATGAAGATCCAGTTAAATTCTTGCTAGATTTTACGTATCTCGTAGTTTGCATTTCCTCTCAAACTGTAACTGCCGTGGAGTCGCAAAAATTATCGTAACTCCGAAAATGCAGGTAGCTGTTGCTACAAGCTCAAAAATGACACCATAGTGCTCGTTCTGCTGTTTAATAATTTTCTGTCGCATTAATCCTTAAAATCGGCTGCTTAGTCGAAGCACCCTGCCCTTAGCTGTGTTCTGATCTTCTCATTGTCAATAAATTTGTCTTCTCTCTGTCATTAACGGTTTAAAAATCCCTTTGTATGAAGTAACAAGGAGAGAAGTTTTTGAAATAATGTTCCCACCATTTATAACTAAGATTACAAAGACCAGATAGACTGCAATGGACATTTCGGGTTTATTTGCCGTTGCCAGTCAGCCATGCTCCAACCAAGGTAGGTTGGGGGAGGGTGGAAGGCTGAAGGTTTCAGTCGGAGCGCAGCTAAGTTAGCTGCTTACCACTTGATCCGCGAGCTCATTTCCTATCAGTTGCGATCAAGAGTATTCGAATTCACATGGACACGGGTCTTCACCTATCTGATCGTAAAAAGGAGAATGGTCATCCCTTTTTTCTCAATGTAGAGCCCCAAGGAACGACCGCGTGGCGGCAGACAGCGAGTACTTTAGAAGGAAACCCAACAAAACTGGAGAACGGACTGCTCGGGTCGAACCGTCATCAGCCAAACAAAACTAAATGAGCATGTTCCTGGAATATTATTGGTCAACTGCCACTTCCACTTTGCTATTGTCACTAAACGGCAGGGGCAACGATAAAGTCATAGAGCAACCGCTGTCATCAAAGATAACTGTCGATCTACATACATCTCCATCCTCCTTAAGTAGTCTTGAGAAATTACTAGTCCGTTAGTTGACAAACAGTCCAATTAGTCGTTTCGAAATCTATGTGCGCGCAGAGTTAAAAAATGCTGAAGCATTAGAACAGCAACCCTTGTGGGGGGTCTCATTACCAAGTAAACCGAGGGTAAAACAACGCTCAAACCTTTTTTTGAAGCTTGCAGACCACTTTTAGAGATTAGCCCTTTTTGAGATAAAGAGTTTGAAGCTTCACCAGCAAAACATTTCAGTCATCTTCAGAAAAATCAAAAAATAGATGTTCTGTCTAGTCGGTTTCGCGTCTCAGGCCCGTCATCAAACCAGTCATACAACCCGGAACTCCGCCACGCCTCATATTACTCCCAAATGCGATGAATTTCTGTAGACGTCGTGTTTAAACTGCTTAAAGCTAGTCTCCAATCTCGGACCTGCTTAACCAAACTGGGTCAGCCATTTAACAGATTGGGCATCTGAATGAGCTTACAGGAACCTTGTGAACTAAAGGCTGTTTTATTGAGAATTCGTATGGTGTTTTATGAAGCTCTTGGTGGTCTGCGGAAAAATTTCATTTTAATTGCGCTGACTTACTTCTCCAATCCTCCGCAGAAGTTGGTAGTAGAAAACACCGAGGGCACATTCTTTTTCGGTTCTCACTGGTCAATGACTCTTTACAATCAAATGTAGGTCTTGCAGACTCCTGTGAAGATGGTGCTCGCCCGCCCACCTGGCCTGACTTCAAACGGAGCTTACTCCCTTCGCAATACTGGTATCGCTTTTGACCATTTTAAAGGTGGCTGATTTGCCTGATCAGTGCCCGATTACGCCTGCAGATAGTACGACTGTATAGTCGAAGGCCGTTTTTTTCAATTAAATCCGAGAGCGCGCTTATTCCCTGGCTAGTCTTCTCTGAAGGCTATTTCGCACGTGGACATGCTGGAGTGGGGTGCCCAAAGTTAAGCCAGTAGGCACGTCGCGGCTTCTGTGGTGTCTGTGTTAACTGTTTCTAACTGACAAGGAAAGTAAACGCCAATTCTTTTGGGAATGCTCATTCCCACGCTCATTCATCTCACATAAATGCACCTGCGCGCGCGTTTCTCACGCTGCATGCCATGAACGATGCTCGACAATGTTCCGCATTGACTGTGGCCACAGAGCTCTCTTCAGATCTGATCGATCCATGTCAGCGAGTATTTTGCTCAGTTCTTTCTCTTGAAGCTGATTGGACAGAATATAACTAAGCTGAACTGGAGGCTATAAATGCATGCAGCTTTTCATGTCACTTTTGCTTGGAATAAACTTTCACTAACTGATCGTGTTCGCTTGCTCTTCCGCGTTGGAGTTAGGACAACTGTCCATTAAGCATTCGCTTCGTGCGTCATTTAAATACCAGGCCGGGTCATAACAATTTGGCGACGCATTTTCTCACTTACGATGGCTGACGCGTACGCTGACTTGAAGCAGATGTTGCAGCAGCCGTTGAAGCTAATGGAGGCCCTTACCGTCACCTGCGGTCTCCAGTTCCCCAAGGATCCTGATATCCGGACGTCTCCTGTCCCAGTGCAACAGAACAGCACAGTCGCACTCCAAGAACTGGCTGCGGAGTGTCAAGCGTTGATTAACCTCAAACACGATTCCGCTATGATTGAAGGTGTTCCCACTTCTTGGTCAGTCCACACGGTCGCAGCAACCAAGCCATATCCCATAATGCGGCCCAAGCAAGCACCCAAGGCGAAATCACCGCCATCTCCTTGTCGGCACTGTGGCGCGTGGCATTTCCATCGGGATTGCAAAGCTGTAACCAGGTAGGGTACCGTTATGGGTTCTGCCAAACACCATCAACTTCTGAAAGCAAGTCTGCCCCGCAACCTCCAACTCCAAGCGTCGTTTCCGTCCGAAACGCAAGCCTAAATCTCAGACCGTTGGCAATTCCTTGAGCCTGTTGGTCACTTTCCCGCTCAATGTGGCTGATCGCAGAAAGTTTTTTGATATTTGCTCAATGGTCACGCAGTCTGCCTACAGCTGGACACTGTTCAGACATCACTATCATCTCTGAGAGGCTCTGGAAGTCACTTGGCAGCCCCACGATGCAGCAGACTTCCCAGTCCACCACAAGCGCGTGTGGTGGTCTCGTCGGGCTAATAGGGCAGCTGTAATGCTGTGTCTTTCCGCGGCACAACCATCAATGCGCTCTGCTATGGCACCAAGTCCAATCTCAACCTTCTTGGTCTCGACTGGATTGAACAACTTGGTTTGGTCTATATGCCGCTGAGCGTTGTTTGCAGTCAGGTGCAGATTCCTGCCGTGCCCGTAGACCCCACCAAGGACATTCTCCAACGGTTCGCTTCAGTTTTCCAGTCGTTGCGCACATACTCAAGCCGTGCTGCACCTGCGTCCTGGAAGTCCACCAGTCTTCCGTCCGAAGAGGCCAGTTCTCTATTCAGCCATGCCTCTTGTCGATGCTGAACTGAAGCGTCTGGAGGAACTGGGAGTTCTGACACCTGTGTTCTTCTCCGTCTGGGCTGCTCCACTCGTTGTGGTAAAAAGCCAAATGGCTCGATCCGTATTTGTGCTGAATTTTCCACTGGTCTCAATGCCCCTCTGGCGCCGAATCGCTATCCACTGCCGGTCCCTGCTGAGCTGTTAACCCCGCTAAATGGTGGCACTTGCTTTGCCAAGTTAGACCTGCGGATCTAAATCGCTCCAGAGTCACGCGAATTGTTGACGATAAACACTCACTGCGGTTTGTTCCAATACACCAGGTTGCCCTTTGGTGTCAAGACCGCCCCGGCTCTGTTTCAGCAAATGATGAACGCAATGCCCTCCGGCATTCCGGGTACGGTTGGGTACCTGGATGACATTATCATCATGGGTCGCTCCCCTACTGAACTCCAAGACCGAGTGTGTGCAGTACTCGAACGCGTGCAGGAATATGGCTTCCGTCTGAGGGCTGACAAGTGCCAATTCTTCCTCTAGTCAATCGAGTACCTCGGATTTATACTACGACGCATTTTCAGCCAACACGGCCTACCGGATGTTCTGGTTTCGGATAATGGTTCCCAGTTTACCTCATCGGCGTTTGAGCATTTCTGCCGCCAGCACAACATCCAGCATCTCTTCGCTCTCCGCCTTACCACCCTCAGTCAGACGGAGCGTTTTGCCGACACATTCAAGAGAGCCCTCTTGAAAGCTCATGAGGAGGGGACCACGGATGAGATCATCCAGGCATTCCTGCTTTCTTACTGGACTACTTCGAACCCGGCGTCCCCTGGGTGTGATTCTCCAGCCGATGCCTTGATGGGGCGAAAACTACGCACAAAATTCCATGCGCTGGTTCCTATCAATGTGCCATCCGCGCAGCCAACTTCATATGTCTCTCGCAGTAAGCTTCTCATTGGAACGCCCGTCTTCGCGATTATCAAGCTGGTATTCCAAACTGGATTGAGGTGACCGTAGAAGCGCACAGAGGCAGCATTTTGTTCGACGTCTGCGTGGGTGACGACACCTGGGCTCGTCACCACAACCAGATTCGACGGCGGCATTGCAGATAAGCACCCGAGCCCGAGTCATTGTCATCACCCCTCCTCGACATCCTGCTGGATACTTTCGCCATTCTGACCGATCACCCGGTCTCCGAACCCAACGCTGCACCTCCTTCAGTTGTACCACCTTCAGTATCAGTTGCTAGTTCCGTGCCTTCAGAACGCAAACTGATCCCAAAACGCCGGACCAACCGAGTGCGCCGAACAACGTGGCCGATACAGGTCAACCCGCGACAGAAGTGGTACTGATCTACTTAAAGGGGAGGTGTTGGGAATGCTCATTCCCACGCTCATTCATCTCACATAAATGCACCTGCGCGCGCGTTTCTCACGCTGCATGCCATGAATGATGCTCGAAAATGTTCCGCATTGACTGTGGCCACAGAGCTCTCTTCAGATCTGATCGATCCATGTCAGCGAGCATTTTGCTCAGCTCCTCCTCTTGAAGCTGATTGGACAGAATATAACTAAACTGGACTGGAGGCTATAAATGCATGTAGCTTTTCATGTCACTTTTGCTTGGAATAAACTTTCACTAACTGATCGTGTTCTCTTGCTCTACCGCGTTGGAGTTGGAACGTCCGTCGATTAAGCATTCGCTTCGTGCGTCATTTGAGTACCAGGCCGGGTCATAACGAATTCCACCAACTTCGAGGTTCATACTGGGCTGCTGGAACCTTTTTCCTTGAGTTTCGATGAGGTTGTCGCCCGTAATTGGATGTAACTTTTACCTTATTCCTTCTAGAACCCCATTTTTAAATCCAGTATTTTCCGATCAAAATAAATTCTATTTGCCTCGTTCAGTTCCTTAGCAGATGCGTGTATTTGCACCCTTTTAGCTTACAGCAGTTTCGTTGCAGTTCCAGGTCACTTCGCTGTCTTCGTGTTTGCTTTTAGTACTCTTAGGTTCGCCACCTTTAGTTCTCCCCTTTTTCCTTTTGACCCTTGGCGACTTGCCTTTGGAGGATTGGTTTTCTCTTCACTCATGGTGGTGCTACCGAAGTCGTGCATATACTCCTATTCGAGTCTTCCTTGAGGACAGGTGTACGTACAAGAGCCCCACTTGAATCGTGAGAGTGTTGTTGGCCTTGTTCTTTTATTATGGCCTATCATACTGTGATGGCTCCCTCTTAATATGGTCCTTATGGCATTCCAACTTGTGTGAGATGTCCGCCCGCTTCCTCCTTGAATTAAACCTGTTACTTGTGGAGCTAGGGCCCAGAACGTATATGGCACGCGAAAACAGCCTGTTTGGCTTTCTGCGTCACTGCACCCACGCCCATTTCCGGTCGTCTCGATCCTGTCTTGCCATCGGGATATGGGGGGAAAGAGCGCCACGCTGTTCCAATATAAACAAATGCATGCGCAAGCCACGCCTACGCCCACTTTATGGGACACGCGGTGGGCCTCTTCACATGCGCGTTTGACATAACTCTTCGCAGATTCAATCTGAACAGGCTGCTTGGCCTCAACCTAAATGGCATTTCTAGTGAAAGTGCGCATCTGAAAACTGCGCACACTTGCTGCAGAGCGGAGCGTCTATTTTTCCTTCGATTCGAATGCCGGCCTTTGTGGCGTTTCGCCTGATTTTGGCGTGTGTCACTATCAGGTGCCTATTTTCGGTATTCCCTTGCAGGATAACGGGGGATAGGAGAGGGGAGGGGAGGGATGAATGCTTATTTCCTAGTCAAATATGCCATGTCAACCCCTCCCCCCGCCTGCTTACAGCATGCACCGAAACTCCAGAAACGTTGCTGGACTTCTTTGGTGCTGTGCCAGCTCCTAGCAGGAAGTAGGGATGTGTAGGTTGCGAACTACGGAGACTACTGATTCCGCGGCCTTCGCTTAGTCCTGAACACGATGAAACCGTTGATACGCCCACGTAAAGCATTCCTTATTTCGTCATCCTTTATGCCACGCTGCACTCGTACTTCAATCTTTTGACTACTTTCCGCTAGTCGAGTTACCGAGAATGGATATTTTGACGAATAAACCAGTGCAAATGGGTTTTCGGTAACTTGTGTGCTTTGAAAGTAGAGCTTTAATCCGTCCATGTTGTTGCCTCTTTCACTTCGTGTCATCAGCCCTTGTGTTTGATGTTTCTGATGAGGACATGAGGAGCTGACCAATCACTCCCCCCGCGGGGCTCGTCTATGCCATTCGCATACTGCCTTTGTCATTTCACCCTCACCGAGCCTTTCCAGGCTAAAAGGCGGCAGTTTAAAGACATTGGTAGTGAGAATGAGGAATGAAAACCCGCACATGAGTCTCCCTCTCCCTGAAATAATCGTAGTTCCCTTGTCGTAATCGACGATGGAGGTATTCACCGGTTTCCGTTTTCTTGGTTCGACTGGTGGATGCAGTGCTTGGGTTGATATCTGTTAGTTCCACTTGTAGTCATAAATGCGCGTAGAGGCTGGTCGGTTGGCAGGAAACAACTGCTACAACTCTTCATACCGGCCGCTAGTCCGTAGATGGAGCACCGACGAAGTAGATCACAACCGAACATTTTACCTGTTTTCCTCAACGTAATTGGGTTTAAAAAAAACCCTACGTTACATACTGATGTAAGTATTGCTGCTTTTACTTTCTTTAGAACTTGATCGCTAAAGTTGAGTAAATCAGTCTAAACTAAGCCTTGAAAGCGCAGACCGAAAGTTGATATTAATATTTGGGCCCAATAACATCAGCCACGGTGGGCTTTTAGCTAGTACCTGTTCTGTCAATACGGTGTACTTCTGTTCCCTCGATTTATACAACTAGCTGTCGGTTGGCAGTTTAATGAATATGATGCGGTTATCCCGCTGTGGCTGATGGATATCGCCTCAAATATGCATAGGAATTTTCGGTCTGCCCCTATAAAGCTTAGTTCAGACTGATTGACTCCAAGTTAGCTATTAATTTCTGAGGAAGTTAAAAAGCTACTATTTCTAAACGGGAGTATCTATCAGAAAGCACGCTGGGGGTCCCATTGATGAGCTTGATCCCTCGCAGCTGTGTCATGCAGCAGTATACTATCGGCGAAACACGTCTGGGTTTTTAGCTAGTGCCTGTGCTGTCAATATGCTGTATCGTGTTACCTCGATAGGCTTTAATTAGATTAATCTGTGAGTGCCTTCTAGTGGTCTTCTTTTAAGCCCCTATTAGTTCTACAACCTTCACTTCAGGAACTTATTGCCTGCCACTAATACCTACTTTCTCCATTCCTTTTATTCTATACTTGAGCTATCCTTATAGAGCAAATATTTTAGCCAGATGCATGAAAGCCGATTTCATTCGCCCACATGAGTGCCCTCTCTGAGGTTGTAGCAGTTTTTTTCCAAAACGGATGGCCCTGTTGAGTCAGACTCGAGAGGATCGACCACAAAGGAGACGTGTGTTTTATACCACGTTAGCCAATGAGCGCGACCTAATTTGCAGTTGGCTACTGATACGCACTAAATTTGGGAGATCGAGAAAATTCAGTTTTACGGGAAACTTTTCCCTATGAATTATGAAGTTGATACGTCTCTTCCTTGAATTTTGGAACCTAACATTTTGTTAACTGGCGAATTAAGTTGTTCATCGTGACTGGGAGCCAGAGTGAAACTTTTCCCACAATAGATGTAGCCTTATGTTACCTCATGTAGATCCCAGTCAGTCTGTTTTGTGTGGAGTATGGGACCGCCAGGTGTGCAACACGCGAGGGACGGACGCCTAGTGCTCGGTCGGCCTGGGAACCCAAGTTCATGCCCACTCGTCTTTACCCAGTTTTACCACGGGAAAAACATGGTAGGTGTGACAAGAGAGAAAGTTGTACCCGTCCCACTGACCATACTCCGATTCGCACGCCAGTCACTGAAAATGCTCCGAACATGGTCGTGGCCCGCTTAGAGTTCTAGAAGTCAAACTTTCATCGGGGGTAAAAGCGCCCCTGACACTCTGAAAGCCCGGGCTGTGTAAATGACCATTGAGTCTTATTTATTCTGCACACACGACAGTTCGTCTGTCGCCAGCTACCAGGTCCACCACTGCACCACGCGGTAAGCACACTCCTGACTTACTCGTGAATTCGTTTATAGTAAACGTTCTTTGCGTCATGCTTGGCCTCTTCCCGCACACACTGCTTTCCGGTGAACGGATAGAGTCAAAACGACCAGAAGTGGAGCAGCTGACACAGCCAAACGGTCCTTCTACGCGTGCCACACGCGACCCGATCCCTGTTTTTACACGTACCGAGCTTCACCCAAAGGTTCTTAGATCTCACATAAGTGGGAGTGCCATAGAGGCCAAGTCAAGAAGAAACCATTGTAGTCTAGCACTCGATCCGTAAGGGTGGGGGAGGGGTTACTGAGTTATTCTGTCGTTCGGAAACACTCGAAACCACGACTGTTATCGTGTCATTATGTTTAAAGCGCACCTGGTTGTTTTCAGTGCGAAGTTAAACCCTGAATCCGAGGTGAATTGATCTCCCTCGGCCATAACCCATTGGTTAATGTTAATCATTTTCAATTACTTGGGGCACTCTATTGTCAAATGTCATTCCGTGGTTACTTTCTCTTATCATCCTGTGCATATTTTTTATCGTTTATATTCGTGCTCTGTGTACACTGATTTAGCCCCCTCCACCACCCGCTAGGCGCTTAACAATCAAACCGTGATTATTATTTTTGTAGAGCCACCTAACTCTCTCTCTCTTACCTTTCCCATAAACCTGTAACCTATCCGAGTCAGGCCGACTAGCAATTAAATTGGGTGCGCTCAGACACGCACAGAGTCTCATCTCTCACCTAAGTGAGTGTCATAGACGCCACTTGAAAAAGAAGCCATTGCTGTCTAGAGTTCCGCCCGTAGTAGTGACTGAGTTATCCTGTCAGTTGGAAAACCCTCTAAGCCACGACTGTTGCCCTGTCGTGATAGTTAAAAGGGCGTCTGGTTGTTTGCCGTGCGGAGGTAGGCGCTGGGTCCGAGTTGGATAGATCTCACTCCCTGCTCCCTCACCCAGTGGTTTATGTTAATCATTTTCCATAACTTAAGGCACCTCCTTGTTAACTACCATTCTTTCAAAGTTATTTACTCCAATCACTTTTAGATTAATCACTTTTCATCGTTTAGATCCGTGTTTTATGCACACTGCATTAGCCTCCCTCCCCCTTTCAGGAACTTAACAATCAAACATTAGTCACTAGTTTTACAGAGCAATCTCTCTCTCTCTCCTTCGCTCGCTCTCTCACTCCTCTCCTCTTTACCCTAAACCCATCCGAGTGAGGCCGACTAAGAATGAACTTGGGTGAGCTCAGACACACAGGCTTTTCAACGAGGCGGTGAACGCACCGGCAAAATCCAGTGCTAGCGCGCGCCGTCAGGTACTCGGCCCTCAATGGATTGTCGGTAGACCCCACTGCGCATGGTCAGGTTTGAAGGCGGCCGGTCACGCCAACCGTGTGTCCAAACTTGTCAAAATTTCAACCATCAGGCTTTATGAAGTGATGCTGCACACTGCGTCAACGTAGCATTTCAGTGAACGCGAACGTTCGCTCACGTAGAGGCGGTCATGCCAATTTTATGTGTGTGCCTGGGGGTGGGGGCGGGCGGGGTGACGGGCGTGAATTGCGATGCCGATAAAAATGAGAAGATTATGAACTTGAAGCCGGAGCTAGGCGAAATGGGAGTGATGAGAGGCTCCCTCTATCGACTGCAGCATCTTTATGTAAGCGGTAAGCGTGGCATGTCTTCTTGACAGAAAGCTGTTTGTGTTTTGTGATCTCACCGGACCGCGCTGCGTCTTAAAAAGTTCCGTTTCCGGGCTAATTTTGAGTAATTCTGCTGCATTTCAGATTTTTCGGAATCTAAACATTGAATTTGAGCAGTCCTTCAATGTGAAAATCCGATCCCTCGAAGCTGTCGGATTTTGCATTCGAAAAGATATAAAGGCAGGCTGATTCACGTTTGAGACCGGGAGGAGCAGCTGGCAAGCTTTGTCCTTCGATGTTATTGTGCCCTACTAAGCTGTAAAGTGCTGGTTTTCAGAGTAGATTAGATGTACGCCACCCATATCCCTGAAAAACTCAGCACTTCATCGTCATGCATACTAATTTACCTATCGTCTGGCTTTAACTGTATTCCCCGTTTTGTTAAAGGTCTGTCGATATTTGTAACGGTTGAATGCCCGTCTGCTGGTGGTGGGACACACAAAGGTTCCACCACATCTAAAACCACCGCCATCTTTGATACCAGAGGCTGTGACGAACTTGGGTAAGGATGCCTTGTATTGCCCCCTAAACAGGAAACGGGAATAGGAACCGCTCACAGTACATGTAGCTTTGCGCCATATTTCGGGAAAATTAGGTCGAGTATTAAGGTGATATTTAAGGTTAGGGTGAAGGTCAGAGTAAGGGTTGGGGTCAAGATCATGTTAAGGGCTAAGGTTTGCGTTCGCGTTAACGGTAGGATTAGGGTTTAGAGTCGGGCTAGGGTTAAGATGAAGGTTACAGTTCAGTTTTTATGTTAGGGTTAGTGTTAGCGTTAAGACACGAGTAATTTACCGTAAGGCCACCTATTTTTAAGCGGGCGGGGCGGTTTACTATTCCCGTTTCCTGTTTAGGTGGCCGTGTACAAGGCATCCCTACCCTAACTTGTTCTGAGAGGCTAGTGCCAAATCACTGCGCGCCCATTCTTCTGCCCCCTGTCATTATCGCTGAGAATTTGACCCCCTAAAAAAATACTGACAGCGTATTTTGTGATGGAAACTATCTGAATCCTAAAAGTTCTTTCGGTAGATTGTCGTAGACTTATTTGGTGGAAGATTGACCACAGTCTTTTTCTAACTATGCTCATATCGAGGACAACTCACAGGGCGCTACGAGCCGTCCATGCTCACAGTCGTTTGCAGTGACCCGTGGACGCACTTAAGGAAGCTTTCGGAAAATTTTCCGACCTAATTAATTTCTGTTAAACTTGTACAGTCAGTGACCAATCACATAAAATATTAACCGAAATTCTGAAGTGTGTTTTCGCTTAGGAAGGATTACCTAAGTGGGGTTGTATTACTGATTAATTGGCTGCACAATTTGAAAATATTTCAGATACGCCAAGGTGTTGGCTTTTAAATGCACTTCCTTTCGCTCGGCTGCTAAAATGGCCACTTAAGTAGTATGCTTTTTCCCTTGATTTTCGATGTTCTTATGAATTAAAATATTTTTACGGAAAGCATGCTCAAAAGTATCCTTTCTTGTACTCTTTTGATAGCCAATCACGTCTTTAAAATTTTTATTCGGGGAAAGGCTATTTTTCGGTTTTAAAAAAGCGTTTTTAATTATTAGATTTTTTAAGACCCTGCAGTGTGCCTGCGAATAGCATCATATCTGTCCGTTTATTAACGCTGGTTGTGAAGTACGCAGCATAGTCTGCATCCATTGCAAACTGTTTTGAGCACTATATAGTATCTTCTTAATAGCTTACAAGAATGTATGCTCACATCAGGTTTTAAATTATTTGGGAATTGTGCCGTGTTTTTAAAACCTAAGCATACCCCTTCTTTGGGCATTAAATTTGAGGAAGAAGTGATTTCCACCCAAATTGTTGCAAAGAAAGCGCAATATTGCAATATGCGACCCAACTCAGGGAACAAAGGATAAGTCAGCGAGTAATACGAGACTGGTGGGGTTTTGGGGCTAAATGAAGAAGAGGGGAGCACCAACTTAATCCTAATCCCCATATCCGTTGTTTTCATTAGGGTTAACGTTAGTTGCCGGGTTGGTAGGGTGGCACATTAGTTTGTTGCCTCGACACGTGCAGCTTTCGAGATCCGGTGGCTTTAAGTCACGGTGACCACTATGCGCAATGTCATTCCTAGCTGACCTGACCCACTTTTATGGACCCTCAATCGTAGCAAGAATGAGACCGGCTCTGTGCGAGCTCCCATTACCACAGTATACCTGATGCGTTTCGGAACTAATATCGCGTCCTAATAGTCGATGCCTGGAAGGTTGCCACTTGACCCGATACTTCGGTCCTCCGATGGCCAACGAACTATAGTGTCTGACCCTACTAACCCGGGAACAAATGCTAACCCTAACGAGCACAATAGATAGAGTAAAGGTTAGCTTTGCATGTAATACGATCGTGTATTACACGCTGACGTATCCTTTGTTCCCTGCGTTTTGTCGCATATTGCGGTTTTTCCCAAGAAATAAAATGTTTATATGTGGTCTCTTCAACGTATATTTGGATTTATAAGGACATCGAACATCAAAATAAAAATACATACTCCTTAAGTTGTTGGTTTTTGCAGGTGGCCGAAAAAGTGTATTAAAAAGCCAGAATCCCGACGTGTCTGAAATGCCACGGGATTATGCTGCATAAGGATAAGTCGTGCAGCCTCGCTTAAGTAAACCTTCCTCCACGAAAACGCGTTTCAGCTTTTCGGTTAACCTTCCATCAGCGCACTCACTGACTGTATGTCTTCCAAAAGTTATTGCTGGGCAAATTAAATTATGATTGTCGCCTGGGGGTAGTGTTCGCCTATCTCTCTTCTAATCGTAGGACTGAACTGAGCATTTCCGGTCTAGAGCGTTCGCAGGTGTCTGCATGGCGAAGAGTAAGCAAAATGTTGAGATGAGTGACCGCGAAATGCAAGTGAGACTGTAATGTCTATTTCTGGCTTATTCCTCATCGCCAACTTTCCCTTGTTTTCTTTGGCAACAGTGCGTACGTTGATCAGTGTGTGGTTAGTGTTGGTGGAGAATTATTCATGACTGGGTGATTAGCACGCATCTTTCTCTGGCTCTTGTGAACACATGGCCAGTGTACTTCCGATCATGGCAGCTTCAGGAGTTTCCTTTAGTTTTGTTTGCTTCTACAGACCAGTGTTGCGCAGTCTGATAGTCCTTACAAGTAGGCGTTGTAGCCGCAACTTCCGGTAGTTGATGCACACCTGGTAACCTACACGCAAAGCCTAATTATCGTTTTACTGGTGACCAGTCTATTAGATGCATGAGAGGAGAGTTATCCAATTTCTCCGTTTTTAAATTCATACTGACAAGTGTTTTTCTTACCTTGCACCGACCCTGGCTCATTCGACCAAAAATATCTTCCGCCGTAGGAGTAATTTGTCGAGTTGTTACATCTAGAGGTGCTCTGACCTATCAAGTTATTTGTGCATGCTTGATTGCGTCGACGAAAGTACCTGTAATTTGACTGTTAGAAAGGTGTTTAAGGTTTCTTGTGGGCCCCTTACTACTACTTCTTTCGACGCTCCAGTTAAACGAAGGTACTCCACTGATCTGCTGTACTATCTGCAGTATCTTTTGGTCGTACTCGCGGCTAGGAACCTTTGCCGGTGACCATCCCCACTACGTTTGTCCTGAAATTCCTTCATCTCTGCTCCAATGTTATCAAATGAGCAGGCACTTTAGATGAGTGAACACCCCCTTCCCCCGATTGACCGAATATTCCCGATCGCCCTCGTTAGTGCACGAGTCAGTGACTTAGGCTCAGGAAGATCGCTGAATTCTAGCCCTGGGTCTTTCCGGTCATGGGTTCCGGCATGATCACCTGACGAATAGGACACATGCGTTGAAGATGACCCTTCCAGTATGCTTTACTTCTGTCGCTACTGCCTCGATGACACCCCCACAACGGGTTGCGCCGGAGCAATATGATGGTTAAATGGTCTTGCAGTACTTGTTTATCGGTCTGCATGGAATCCGTGCAAATCCATAAGTACTTCCGTACATGGACGGGGATTTGATAGGAGACCTCGACGCAGGGCCTTCAAGCCACGTCATTCACCTCGTCCAATCCCATCACCTACTGGTTGACGTGCTTGAGCAGTCGACTGGGTGAATGAACTAGAGTGAGATCGAGCGACACTTGGAAATCAACCCCATGGCACATCAGCGCTCACGGACTTATCATGGAACTCTGTCAGTCGTAACCTGTATGGTTTCCAATTGCCAGAGTAACTCGGTCCTTCTCAGGACTGCGAGTTGGGCTGCAGTGACTTCTCCTTGAGATGACCGTCATATTACCTTCGCCAGTTTAAGATCGTAGAGGTCACCTTTTAAACCCTGGTGCATGTTGTGTAAACCAGGTCGTGTGTGGTACACGGAAGTCCGTTCCGTGGAAAGCACACCGTGACCGTCGTCGTTTGCAGCGTCCGACTGTCGAATCCCTCTTGAGTGCTGATTGCAAGTCAGGAAGGATTCAACCGCCCGCGTTATCTCTGGTCTGTAGCCATCAGACGAAACAGAACCTCCGTATTTCGCCGTAATCAGCGTAGCTCCGCGAAAGCTACTCCTTTTGACCGGCATTAATAACTGGGAAAGGACTGTAACCGTTTTACGTCTTGCGAGTGTTCTTACTTCCTACCACCCTAATTGTTCCCTCGGTTACTGGCCGCAAACAGCAACAAGCGCTTTAAATTCCCCAACCGCATAAATTGCTGTAACGGTATCAGCTCTTCTTACCCTTATTTCGTAATCTTTTTGCTTTAGCCTTCCGATTCTGTCCAAAGTCAATCTGATGAGTACAAGATGGACTTTGACCTCGCTGATTCGGATGATTACTACAGGGTAAGTATTGCTTTCCATAAACTCATTGTCTTAAATCGTGGCTGATCTGCGTTTTTCGCCTCCTGGCCTTTGTACATTTCGCCACTTTACTGCATTTTTCGTGCTCTTATGTGTGCATGTGGGTATATGTGTCGGACAGTTGCTGGGATCTGGCAATGGGAATAGAGAGTGGGGTCGATATCTTAGCACATTTTACTCACTATAAGCAATCTGACACGCTTAGAGTTATCATTAAGCGCTAAAAGTCGTGCCTTGAACGCTGGCCAAGTAATGGGATAACTCGGATCTTTCACTCATTCAAATGTGTGTGCCCCCTGGGGTTTAGGGGTTACTAGCACCACACAGATTGCATTTGGTCGCTCCATTTGTCTCGTACAGGCGGTGAATGCTCCTGTGGCCGCCTCTAACTGGTACCCCAACTGTCACCAGTGGCTCCTCGAAGCTGTGTTTCTTCCCAGTGGCCACACCCCGGCAACCGTCACGACTGGTGGGCTAAACCAGGTGAGGGTCTCCGGTGCTGTGTGTGCCTCCACACCTGGTATGTCTGACTCCCGAACTTCCCACCTCTCCCCTCTCAAATAGTCCTACAGTGGGGGCAGCAGTAACCCCGTAGGCGGCCCAGGCTAACTCGGGTTGCTCTCTTACCAACACAAAACCTTGACCCGTAGTGGAGTTCGGAAGCCGTCTGGGTTGTCCGAGCAGCCATATTTAGGGACAACACTGCTTGTCTCTTCGCGGAGGAAGGGGTTAGAAAAGGTGCCCTAAACAAAGGCTGGGCCTCACGTCTTCTTCAGCCGGCCGCGACTCGCAAATTGCAAAATACGTGGTTCTAAAACTCAAACAAACAACAATGCCCCCCACCCCCATCCCCCGCGTCACCATCCCCCACGCCGTACCCTCCGGACTGCTCGGGTGAGTCTGTTCACAATAGCAGCCTGGCAGGTTCGTTCCCTTTAAGACATTCCGAGGAGCAACCGGCCGGGACGGAGGACGGCGCTAGTCGCTCGGGAACTGGCGCGCTACAAGGTGGACATTGCTGCTCTCAGCGAGACCCGATTTTCTGAGCAGGGTCAGCTGGAGGAGGTGGGCGCCGGGTACACCTTCTGGGGGCGGCCGACCAAAGGCAGAGCGACGTGACTCTGGTGTCGCCTTTGCCATCCGGAATGACGTCGTAGGGTATAAATGATCGCCTGATGAGCCTCCACTTGCCTCTTCGGGGAGATAAGTTCGCCATCATCATCGGCGCCTACGCTCCCCCAATGACGAGCTCTGGTGCGGTAAATGACAAATTCTACGAAGACCTGCACGCCCTCCTGTCGATTGTGCCGAAGACGAACAAGTTAATTGTCCTTGGTGACTTCAACACCCGCCTGGCAGGGAGGGCTGTGTCTCCACGGTCTCGGTAGATGTAACGATAACGGCCTCCTTCTACTGCAAACGTGTGCGGAACACCGTCTCCTGCTGACCAACACCTTCTTCCGCCTTCAAAAGCGGAAAAAAACCACATGGATGCACCCTTGATTGCGGTGCTGGCAGCTGCTGCACTATGTCCTCGTCTGGAGGCGAGATCGACAGGACGTGCTGGTGACCTAGGCGATCCGCGGTGCCGATGTTTGGACGGATCACCGCCTTGTCATCTCTAAGATGAGACGCCGACTTCAACCCGAACGAAGGCCCCAAGGTAAGTGACCGTCGGGTAAGTTAAATGCTCTTTTTGTTAAATTTGCCTGCTCACTGTTTTGATTTCGGCAACCAAATAACCGATAAACTGGAGGACCTTCATGCTCCACATGATAACCCCACCATGGTGACAATGGGTTCTACTGCTGAACATCATCCAGTCAACCGCCCCTGAAGTACTCGGGTGTGCACGCCGTCAACACCAGGATGGGTTGACGACAATAACGCTGACATCACCAATTTACTCGTGGACAATTATCGACAACACAAAGCCTACATGGACCTTCGGTGTGACGCCACCAAAGCAGCCTCCTTAAGATGTCGCCGCCTTGTACAGCGACGGCTGTGGAAGATGCAAGACGCCTGGCTGAGGGAATCTGAGGGTATGCGGACCACAATGAAATGAAAACTTCTTTAAAGTCCGTCAAGGCCATCTACGACCCCTTCATCAAGGCGACCGTACCGCTGCTCAGCTCTGACGGCACGACACTGCTGACAGAGAAATCCCAAATTCTGAAGCGCTGAGCCGAACACTTCAGAAGTGTCCTTCATTGCTCATAAGACATCTCCGATGCCGCTATTAGCCGGCTGCCTCAAGTGGGCACGAACAATAACCTGGATCTGCCGCCTTTCCTACCATAAACCATCTGGGCCGTACAGCAGATTTCCAGCGGGAAAGATACCGGGAGTCCGACGCAATCCCACCGGAAGTCTGCAAGCACTGTGGGCCCCACAGATGGTGGAACTCACAACCCTCTTCCAGGAGATGTAGCACCAAAGACAACATCCTCAGTATTTCAAAGGCGAGATCATCGTCCATCTCTACAAGCGTAAGGGAGAACCGGCAACAATGTGTTAACCACAGAGGCATCTCGTTGCTCAACATCGCTGGGAAGATCTTCGCCCGTATCCTTCTCAATCGTCTGAACGGTCAACAGGACCTAGGGCTGCTCCCGGAAAGCCAACGTGACTTCCGTCGACACGACTGAACCACGGATATGATTTTCGCCGCCCGCCAGCTACAAGAGAATTGCCAGGAGCTGTTAACTCACCGCTACACTTCTTTTATCGATCTGAAGAAAGCCTTTTACACGGTGATTCACGACGGAATATGGAAAGTCATGCGAAATTCGGCTGTCTTGAGCAGTTCACGCACTTGGTGCGTCAGCTTCATGACAGGATGACGACACGTGTCACTGACAACGGGACGGTATCCGAAGCATTCGCAGTGACCAACGGAGTAAAACGGGGCTGCGTACTGGCCCCCACTCTCTTCAGTTTCATGTTCTCTACTATGCTGATAGACGCCTACCGTGATGAACAGCCTGGGATCCCCATCGCCTATAGAATTGACGGGCCCCTTCTCAACAGTCGGCGTATGTAGGCTTCAACGCGTGTGTCTATGACTACAGTCCATGGCTTGCTCTTCGCGGACGACTGCGCCCTTAACATCGTGACGGAGGAGGACATGCCAAGGAGTATGAACCTCTTCGCCGCAGGCTGCGTCTATTTTGGATTAACAATCAGTACAGCCAAAACAGTTGTCATGCACCAGCCGCCACTCGGCGCGGAATACATTACTCCCCAAATCAATGTCAATGGTGCCCAACTCACAAATGTAGAAACCTTCGCTTATCTAGGAAGCACGCTGTCACGCAACACGAGAATCAATGACGAGGTTGCCCAACGGATCTCCAAAGCTAGTCAGGCCTTTGGCTGGCTGCAGGCCTCCGTGTGGAATCGCCACGGTATTCACCTGAACACCAAACTGAAGATGTACAAGGCCGTCGTTTTGACGACACTCCTTTATGGAGCGGCGACCTGGACCGTCTACTCGAACCAAGCCAGGAAGCTGAATCACTTCCATCTCAGCGGCCTCCGCAGAATACTGAAACTGAGATGGCAAGACAGGATCCTGGACACAGAAGTCCTGGAGCGGACCGGAATCCTCAGCATCTACGCCATGCTGAGGCAAGTGCAACTGCGATGGAGCGGCCACTTGGTGAGAATGGACGACAAGCGACTTCCCAAACGGCTTTTCTACGAAGATGTCGCTACGGGTGCTCGCCGACAGGCGCTACAAAGACACTTGGAAGAAATTGCTGAAGCAACTGCAAATCAACCCGGCGACCTTGGAGGGACCTCGTCCAGGATAGACCGGCATGGAGAAGATCAGTGAAGACTGGTGCAGCAATCCATGAGGCCAACCGGATCGCCGCTGCTAAGGCCAAAAGGGTGGCTCGTGAGTCACAAGCACCCCGGATCAACACCGCCTGTGCCCAAGCCCTGCCAGCGTGCCCACGCTGTTAGCGCACATTCCGCGCGCGAATCGGCCTGTTCGGACATCTTGGAACTCAATGCAATAACAATCCCATAACATCAACTTTTGCCATGATCACTGACACCTTCCTCCCTCCTCCACCCCTTGCGCCGATCACGGCGACTAACAGCACCTGCCTCACTCCTATCACCTCAGTAGCCGCCTCCGACTACCTGCCACCTGCTATCTCTAACACCCTCACCGCCCCCAGTACTAGCGATAGGGACTCGGTACTAACCTGTCCTCATTGCGATCACACATTCACCTCACACATCGGCCTGGTCGGTCACTTGCGAATCCATCACACAGAGACTGGCGAACTGGTGCCTGGAGCACCAACCCACAGCAGAGATCGCCGCCTCCAGTGCCCTCAATGCCTACGCGCACTCACTCATCGCATTGGCCTGATCGGTCACATGCGCATCCACGAAAGCGGAATCCACCGCCACCCCAGCACATCTTGCGCACCCATCAACGCTTCTCATATGCCTCACAGGAGCTCGAATACCAGTACCCACAGCATAGCCCCCCAGACTCTGCACCTCCCGACCTATATTGTCCTCAATGTCACTGCAAATCCACATGACGCATCGGCCTGGTCGGTCACTTGCAAATCCATCGCACAGAGACGGACGAACCAGTGGCAGGCGCACAAACATACACCAGCCGCACCTGACTCAACTTTCCGCACTGCCCACGCACATTCACACACCTTATGGTCCTATAAGGTCACATGCGTCTTCATGAAAACCAGCGCTAGAACACTGCCGGCTATACCACAGCACTACATCTCTACTCATCAACCTCTACACCTCACATGATCACACGCAACACCACACAAAACATGCTCTCAGTCTGCATAGCTGATTGAGAGGCAAGTATGATCCTCGGCTCCTTCTTCCTGTGGCTCCTCTGTTGCATGTGTGATCTGAGCTCGAGAATACCACAGGTCGATAAACGCCGTGGGTTGGAAGGTGTACAACTGACAATTACACTCAAACCTCGCATTCTGTCCAATATGTGTTATGTGGAGTGGCTGACTGGTGGTCTGAGAGTCAGGCTGCGATGGCTCCTTCTTAACGTGACCTCTAGCTACCTCACACATGTGAGATGTAAGCCGTTCGACCTCCTTATCTGTGAAATCCGGGTGTCTGTGTTTAGGGGGTCAGGTCGTGTACGTAATGCACGTAGACGATATCACTAGCAGCTGCGCCCATTTCCGCAACAGACAACTGACTGGCTCGGGCGGTGGTCTGATTGTGGGGGTGGGGGAGAAAGTGAGGTCGACAATTCAGCGCATTTTTCTGACTATAAATAATCTGACGCGCTTGAAACTCTTACGTTGCGCTAAAAGTCGTGGTTTGGAAGGTTGCCAACTGACGGGATAACTCGGGCCGTGTAGTCAGCCCAATGTGCATTTTTTGTGGAGTGGCTGACTGGCGGACTGAGAGTCAGGCTGCAATGGCTCCTTCTGAATGTGGGATCCGAGCCAAGTGTGGTGGCATGCCCAGGGGCGGCTCCGGCCGCGC
This sequence comes from Schistocephalus solidus, assembly GCA_017591395.1. Classification (NCBI taxonomy): domain Eukaryota; kingdom Metazoa; phylum Platyhelminthes; class Cestoda; order Diphyllobothriidea; family Diphyllobothriidae; genus Schistocephalus; species Schistocephalus solidus. Next base: position 12,188 of record WEDG01000328.1, on the reverse strand, counting down.
CAGCCGCCTGCGCCCTCTCCCATCTCCGGTCTTCTTGACTCTGTCATGACACCGGGCGCAGATGGGGGAGTAGGAGCGTGGTATCTGCAGCGCAAGGCTGCTATCACTTTAAACCAATCCATGCGCGAGTCACCGTCCCTTCACCACCCTTCTGTGGAGCATACGGTGGACATCATCGGACTATGACGGTCGAAATGTCGTGTGTGGAGTGGCCGACTGGTTGACTGAGAGTCTGACTGCAATGGCTCCCTCTTAATGTGGCTTCTATGGTACTCCCATTCCGTGGGATCCGAGCCGGATGTAGTGGCATGTCAGTTACCTGCGCCCTTCCCCACCACCGACCTTTTTCACTGGTCATGACACCAGTCCCAGGTAGTCTCAAATGTTTCGGCTGCACTGAAAGTAGAATTAGTAAATTGTGTTATCATTTGCGCAATCTGGGAAGAGCAGGGCTTAAAGTGTAATGAAGGCGCAATACCAGGTTCAGAAGATGTTGAGTCACGAATTTTATATATGTGTTTTTCCATCAAAATATAGTTAAGTGTATTACCTTACCTCTCAGTTATACTGCCAGCAGGATCTGATTTATTGGGTTTTATATATGCAGAAAGTGTGCGCATGTGTGGACATTTGATAGTTGAAGGAGTTAGAGTCAACCCAAGGGACAGTTATAGAAAAAAAATAATGCTTGGAGGGGAGACGAGAGGGAACGTAATTTTGCCCACAGCTCCCTACAACCGTGTCCTAACAAACTCAACAGGGCATAATCCTTTTATAAAAAATACGTAGATAAAACAGGGTCAGTTGGAACATAGGGTTGGAAAGTAGAGTTTGCTATATGTTCAAAGCCTAGCACACTTAAAGTTTTGCCAAATAGGAAAAAAAAACATTTTGTATGCAAAAAATCGAAGAAACTGACTAACGCACCTCCTCAGGTAAAGGAGGGATATGACCACTTACACCAACGATGCCCTTAAAGACCTTTGGTATTTGCAGTCTGCAGATGACATGTCAACCGTCACGAACGACCATGTTCATTGTGCGCCCCACAGTGTGGTGGGCGCAGAACGATGACCTGCTCTTGAGTTATTTTATGGTGATAGCAGACTTCCGCATCATCTTTGTCACTCTTCTTTCTCGCATACCCACCTGGGCGTAGCCGCAAGCCGGATTCAGGGCGACCGGAGGCGGGCACGATCTCAATGACTGACAAAGCTACCCAGTCCGTCTATGCCTGTCACGCACGACCTATTTTCCGCACAAAGTACCAGTGCAATGCCTGACTGTAGTTAATAAGCCGGAATTGGCCACCCCAGTTGCCCTTGTCTTCGTCGCTAATCGCCCCTCCCTATATTACTAGTCGTCAGGCGACTGCCTGCGGAGCTCTAGCTCAAGCCCCAAAGCTCCAAGGGACAACCAGGTCCCCTAGCTCTATTAGTGAACATGCTTCTCACTTTGTTACTATTGCCGAGCGCACCCGGCGGGAAAACCAGCTCCTGGCCAATTGGTTAGAACGTTGGACTTGCTATAGCGAAATGACCAATAAGAAGCGGGATTCAAACTTCTGGTGCCCACTCAAACCGGGGTTTGGCTTAGGCTGAATGAGGACGACGAAAACTACTAAGAAGCCAGAAGTGGTCACTCTTATCTCCCTTGTTTTACTCCGTAATCTTCTTCTGCCTGTACTAGGTGTTCATAAAAATGGGGGAGGCGACTCGGGTCTCGTTCGTGAGCCCGTCATACAGGCCAAATTATAAAGGAGGCTCTGCCTATAATATACATAAGATCTACAGGGTCTTCATTGTAGAATAATTCTGATTTACACTTCTCATATCAACTATCAGTGCTAAGAATGACGCCGGATCCACGTCGCCGCCTGTAGCCATTTCTCTAGCCGTTTGAAAGCATTATAAGGATGCTGACCTGAATAATTGCAACTCTCAGTATTATCCAGTCATGCATACCCAAAGCCACGAAACAGTCTTCCTACGCCTTCTTCCAGGCAATAGGAAGTCTTGGTTTTTCTTGAAACCAAGACGAAAGTTGGTTGCTGGTACAACTCGAATGGACAACACTGTTTCGCGTTTCGTGCTTACACGTGACTTTCCACCCACGTCGGAACCGTTGACAATGCACACTTACTGTGGCCGATTGATACGCGGAGAAGTGCATAAGTACGCTACGACGGTGACATATTGGGCACCTTGCGTCTACATCCTGACAGTTTTGCTATGCAGTTTGCACGAGTTTTCCTTGCCCTCGACGACGCGCTGCTGCAGGCGGCATTATCAAGTACTGCAGTCGAAGCAAATCAGTTGCTTGCAAAAATGGGCTAATTGAGCGCAGAGGGAAAGGTTGCCACCCCGTCTCAACATCTAGCTGAAAGAGTGGACATGATTGTCGGAGAAGCTGGCTAGTCAGTTCTGGGTAGTATTTGCTTCTGCAACATTTGGGGTGCACGGACGGGGAGAATTCAACTGAGGAGGTTGGGCGGATGCCAATAATCGCATTGTAAATAAATTAAAATAGCCTGACGCGGGCACTGTTCTGTTTGCCGCATTCCATGTCGTGTTTGGCCAGGAAAGACTTTTCTGCGATGACCCTTTAGCTAAACTGCCTCCATCCGCCAGATAGGCATTTCATAAATCGGTAAGGATGGCTTGTATGGCAGCCTAAACAGGACACGGGAAAAGGAACCGCCCACAATACATGTGGCGTTGCCCTAAATTTAAGGAAATTATGTCTAGGGTTAAGGTGGTGGTTAGGATTAAGTTTAGAATTGGGATTAGAGTCATAGTTAGGCAAGGGGTTAAGGTTATTATCGTGTTCACTGTAGAGTCCACGTTTAGAGTAAGGATAAGGTTAAGGTTGAGGTGACAGTTTAGTTTTATCTTAGGGTTGGCGTTAGTGTTAGGACATAGGTATATTTAACGTTCTCGGTCACCTATTTTCAGCGGGCGGGCGGTTCCTATTTCCATGTCTTATTTATGCGGCCATACAAGGCGTTCCTACCGATAAATCTACTCTGTGTCTCATGATACAAGCACTGTCCTCTTGTGTGTTTTAAGGTCTTAGTATTTTGAGAATCGGAAATTTTGCCGTCACTGAATACAACACATTCATGGCGGTTGAGTCTGTAGGATATCCCGCCCGTGTATGTCACGGCACCGGGAACTGCAGTCTTTGAATTTTACTGTGTTCGAGGCCCTATAGAGTCTTCAGGCACTAATCTTGTTCAGATGTCCCGATATGACGTTTATTGTGCTCGCTATTAACCGGCGCGTGCTTAACCTTTTTACGAATCTACTCCATGAGAATTTGCGGTTTCTTCTTCCGTTTATACATTATTTAAGATGCGTTTGGCTAAGGCAAACAGATTTTCGCTTAATTGCGCCGGCAGTGATGTCACAGGAATACAATATTTCATAAGCTGACAGGTCGGTCAGTGACAAATAAATTTAAATATATTTGTCAGGTGAAATCGTAACCGCACCATTTTATTTATATTAAGAGCACTTTCCTTTGGTTACATTTCTTCATAGGTATTTCGTGTGCTGGATTACGATGAGTTTCAGATTGTCCTTGACATGGTAGTGAATACTTTCCGTTTTCTTTTGTTTTCTGTCTATTGCCCACAAATGTAGATTCTGTTGTATGTGCTTATCAAAACCTTCAAAATAAGATATTTTTTAAAGGCATTTACCGAAATAGGGAATTCTGAGACATTCTTTCTAATGTGGATGGCGTTTGGGTCATATTTTTTGACCCACACAAACACGAAAACTCGTTGCCGGGACGGATAAACGCCCACAACATAATTCAGAAATTAATATGACTAAGATCGATTTTAAAAAACTTATCATAAGTTACCTCTTTAACAAACACTTTTATTAGATATTTCATTGTCGAATGTCTGCGTACTTAGCCCTTTTCGAAGATCACGTCAAGGAAAAAATGGGGACGTTCGACTGGTTTTTTGACTTCTCTGAAAATAAGGGATACAATGTCTGCTGAAAATGAAAGAACTCACTTATTTTTTTATATAGTTGCGTTTTTTGCTCTATTTTCTTACTTTTCAGCCCTGTTCGAAGATTGTAAATGCACGACCGAGTTTTTGAATATATATTAACACTTTGCGAAGGTGTCAATCTTCTGCCCTTTCCGTTTCAAGTTTCTATATTCGTTCATAGTCAACTGCAAATGGAAATTTTAGGACAGTTTTCGCGTGCACCGTGACGGAGAACATTGAGGGCATGCCGCTGCTTCTCATATATATGCGTGTTTAAGCTCCTCGTTATCGGTGGGCTAAATCAAAGTACAATCACACAAGCTTATTACCTTTTTTGGTATAAAACTTCACAAATTTGCAAAACTGAATTTTTTTAACTGAATGTGACCTTGTTTTCCTGGAAACAGTGCGATTTCTCGTACCTGCATTTACCTGATTTTCCTGAACGCAAAACCAAATTTCCTGTTCCATGAAAAAGATATATTGCAAATTTTTCCGTCGTTTATTAATGTCCGCTTATAGTACAACGCATAGAACCAAAAGGTTTTGATCTGGAGCTTTCAGTAGCACAGGGAAATTCCTGGATAGCTAAAAACGTCAGATTTGGCCCCGTGTTCCCTTAAATAAACAGATTTTAAGTGAACTCCTCACTAGTGAACAGCTTACTGCGTATCAATTCAATCCAATAAACAAAATAAAACCATAAAGTTTATACCATACTACCATCTCAAATTTTGATCTCGACATTTGATGAGTAAGGCAATCTACAGTACTTGGCGAATCCTTTCTTATATTAGGAATGTGTCTGAATTCGTTGAAAGACCCTTGTGGCAACACCAACTAAGTGGCGCACAACCGACGACTACTGTACGCACTCAGTTCGTACACTCCTAGGATAGGGTTGGCTAGCTTGATAAGAAGGAAGTCGTCTACAAGATCCCATGCGATGCCTGTGACGCCGCATATTAGGGTCAAACGGGAAAATCTGTCTCTACGCGCATCCACCAACATTATCCGGTAGTTCAGAGGCGGGATCATTTGTTTCAAATGGACAATGCACACCTTCGCCTCGGACAAAACTCGCATTTTTGGAGTCAGCCCCTTCCAAAAAGGCCGAGTTTCTTTAAGTCATGCACTCCGACGAGTCATGCATCAATCAGCACATCAAATTCACTCCCCTTCCTTACTGATCAAACAGACTGGCAACCCTTTCTTCTGCACCTCCATACCGGCGCATTCTGTCCACGGACCTTGTTTATGAACATCACCGACCCAACGCACTTACGGCAAGCTTTTTCCTCTACGAAGGGACCACGTTAGAGGAATTATCGTGACGCCGCTTCTTCACTGTGTACCACGCTTCAGTATAAAACTCTCATAACAACATTTTGAAGGCTATACCGAATTCGGAACAATAAATGAAGGTAGAAACCACGCTGTAGTAGCACCAAATTTTGCACAAAAATTAGTGACCAATTTAAACGCTAGATGTATTTTTCACCCACATTTACAGTATGTAGTGGGCAAGTTGTCACTTTTAACTTTCAAGTTGTATGGACCTAGTGTAAACAAAACGCCAGCGCCCAAGGCGAGAACTATAGGCAACCGCGTCCGATCCAGAGATAAACATTAAGCAGAGTTACACCAGCGCCTAGACGACAATCAGTGGTAAAGTTATGCTACCACAGGATTCAGTGGTTAATCAATAGATAACGAAGTGAGAAGCAAAGGCGAAGTCTGTTCGAGTACCGGAACAATTTGTTTATTATTCTGAGCTTTCAAACTCCCGCAGGAGTCCATCGTTAGATAAAGCAGCAGCAACGAAAAAGGCGACCCTTATAGGGCGTACAAACCAATTAATGATCACTGGCGCAAGTCTGGAAGTGACTGCACAGGGCTCTGTACGCCGGCGCGAAATCGATACATCGATTAATTGAGTGTTTCCATCTGTGGGCCGGGCTTCTATTGGTTCTCACTTCGTCTTGTTTTCGGCGTGGGCGATTATCTTGACGGCTGGGAAGTTTAACTCATTGCTCCTTTTCTTAGATGCAGGCAGTGAGGAATTCTGATTAGTTCATGAGACAGGGTGACGCCACTGGAGGCCGTGGAGCAAGTGTCTGTTGTACAACGGGCAGACGAACTCACGACGCTCCAAAGGTCATTACCCTAAACGTTCTTCACGGAGTAGATAAGCCATCCCTTTTCAGTACTTAGAGTCAAGTCACCATGACTCCTTCCAAATTTATCCTTTATGGCAACTCCTACCCATGTGAGATCCGAGGTCCTATCTTTAATTCTAATTTATGTGAGTGTGCAGTCTATCACGCTTTCGGCACGCTTAGAAGGATACTTATCTCTCTCCCTCTCTCTGTCTCACTCTCTCTCTCTCACACACTCACTCTCTCTTTCTCACACACACTCTCACACGTCTCTCTCTAATCGCCTTGACTCGAACTGTACGAAAATGGGAGGGGTGGGGTGAGAGCATAACATCGATCTAACGCATAGCCTCCTCCCTATAAACGGTCAAGTGTGTTTTAAACTAATACCATACGTTAAAAGTCATCACTTGAGAGGTTGCAAATTGCCGAGATAACTGTCCTCTTCCGGTTCGAGGGCTATGATGCGACGTTTCATTAATATGACCTGTAATACAGTGTAATTTTCTTAACTTCCGCTATAAAAAAATTCTCTGCACTCTTTTGTTTGGAACATTCTGTTGGAAATGTCTCAAAGAAGCTATTAGGTAGTAAGAATATAAATAATCAGACTCGCTTTTTCGTGCCCACAGTAGATATTATGTTCTCGTAAACTACGCCTTTTGACCAGATCGACCGATTGTTTTTATCTTTAACGAACGCTTACCGATCGCTGACTGAAGTATCTCGTTCCGTTCTGCCTTGGGACTCACTCTCGAGCCCCGCCAGCCGCCACACAGCGGCTAGTAGTAGTAGAGGCAGATGAAAAATGCCGACCAAGACAAGGGAGATTAAAATGGCTATTTCTGGTTCATTAGTCGTCATCGGCCAGTCATATCCAACTCATGGTTGTGCACCACCCAATGCTTGAATATGTGACCTGTTGATCAGAGGTCCAACGCTCTAACCATTGGGCCACGGGCTCGTTGTCTTGCCGGCCTGGATCGGGTATATGGACCTTCGTTGATCATTGCTCGCTGATCGTTACCGGAACTCACTCCTTCGGTTCTGCCTTGGGACACACTCTCGAGCACCGCCAGCAGCCGCATAGTGGCATACGAACATTGCCGGCAAAGACAAGGAATTTTCGGGTGGTTGGGTTGGGTATGACTGACTGATGATGGCTAATGAACCGGAAATGGCCATTACGGTCTTACTTGTCTTTGTTGGCATTTTTAATCCGTTTTTATCATGCCGTCTATCCCAGCTTGCCTCGGCCGTCCCATTTTTTCTTCTGCTCTATCAGGCCTCCGGTCTACACCTGTCTTTTTTATTCGTCTAGCTAACACCTAATGACCACGCCTACGTGAACCTACCAGATCAGTCCTCAGATATGGCTAACGCTGCAACCGGTGATGGGTATCTCGTCGCCGTCAAAGTGCCGCAGGATACTGAAGAGTCGGGTCATTTAGAAAACGGTAGGTTTGGTTTAAGTTTACTATCCCTTGTAATAAATTCAGACTTTGCAGTGTGGCGGTTTATGCACGTGCGTCCCTCGTTGTGTCTACCTCCGGAAGTTTTATTTCGTCGGATTGCGGGCAAGATTGCTCAGTTGGCTACGTTAGTGCATACGTCTCTGGGTCGAATGTATGCGGTTCCCTGTGAGGAACAGTCTCCTGGGCGGACTGACAAACGCGCGTCATTAGTCCGCTCTGACGCCCACCTCTGACTCCTATCTCTGGCTCCACGAAACACCGCTGAGCGCGTCGTCTCTCCTCGGAGACCTTTCTGACTGACGGTGGCAACTAAACTGGGCTCACCAGTTTGTCTTTGCATAGACTAAACATGTCGCAAGTCCAGCAAAGAAAAAAGGGCGCTCGCTTGCCCATCGTCAGAAATAAAAGTGGTGAAAAAACGAGCGAAAGCTCTAGGGGGTAGGGACCAATCAGACATCAGTAACGCCAGTCCGGAGGTGACTGCACAGGGCTCTGTATGCCGGCGTCAGATCGATGAATCGATTGACTGAGTTCTCATCGGGACCCAGGCTTCAATTAATTTGCGGCTTGTCTAGCTTCTGGCGATTATCTCCGTGGCTGTGAGGTCGAACCCGTGACCCGTCCCGTAGATGTGGAGGGGTATGGAAGGTAGGGTGTCTGTTGAGGAAGAGGGGAATGCACTCATGTAGCTATTGCCAGCCGTTTTGGACGAATATGCTGGCTTCTTGCCTACTTCTGTCTGGGATGGTGGTCATCAGGATTGATTTTTTGTCAGTTCTATTATTCATGGTAACGGAGTTTCTAAGAGCTAATCACTTTAACTGGTCGACAGTAGACCTTCGAGCAAGGATTAGCCAGTTGGCACTTGAATCAAACAAATCAGAGATGCGCTCCGAATCCACTTTCACTGCATCTACTTCTCGGTTCAGTTAACCACTTCCGTACCGTTGTCTTCCAACGTTTCGCTAAAAATATGCCTTCCCAAACGGACCAGCGCATTGTCTCCGTTGTTGCAGAAAACCATGATTGGGAGGTTGTGGTCTAGTTGGACATCGAACAGTGCAGACGGGTCTGGGATTGGAGTTGTGATAGACAGAGCAGTGGTGTGGTTAGTAGTCCAGATGGCGTACATATGCCTAAGTTTCGAAGCTCGAGCTGACTGTACCGTATGGTATTCCCACAAACTACACTAAGGCGGATACCTACATGTCATTTTCTCGCTGTTGGGTTTGCTGCTTTGGGTGGAATGTTCGCGGAGAAGAATGAGATGAACGGGGATTTTGGGCTACGTCAATAACTGCGCCCGTTCTCTATCCCAATTGTCTTGACACATTTTGACACTGGTTCATTCTGGAAGCCGTAAGAGAAAATGTAGCCGACTCCGCTCATCTTTTTCTCACTAAAGCAAGTCTGACAGGCTTTGAACCGTCTGGTGCGATAGCTCAGTCATTTGGAGCTCAAAGGCAGGCTGTATTGACACCCTCCTAGTACGCGCTTAGGGTAAATTTCACTAATGTGAAACCTAACCCAGTTAAGCCGGGTTCACGTTGGATGCAGACCATGTCGTTGAGAGCACGCAGCGGTTGCCTCCTCTTTAATATTGCCAGAATGAAGCGGACTTTCTTCGCCTCCGCCTCGCTATTCATCTGCTTATTGTGATCTTATGTCATGACAGCTGTAGATGAACGTAGGCGCATCGGCTCACAAAGGTTAACAACCCACCCGCGTGCTCTACAGATATGATTCCTAATTACGCACCTTCCAGACTCATAAGAGGGTGTCAATCTCGTTTCTTAGGTGTGGGCAGCTACTTGTGATAATTCGTCACTCCGCCTCATAGCCAGCTTACGTGTGTGTATGTGCGATCCGGGCATGCATCCAGTCTCTCCTGTGTAGTTGCGGGGACAGTTTAGCTACGGGGTGCGATACACCTGACCCGACTGCTCATTAGGATGTAATCAGTCCTTGATTTGCATGAACCTGCTGCGCATGGTAGCTTTGGGTTGGTGTGCAATCTTGACACCTAATCCCGTAGAAATTCGCTCTGTCGCCTCTGGCACTTCCTTCATATATGACAGCGCGAGCCTTACCGCAGGGACTGGTTCGGGTTGGGTCCTCCTGGGGCGAAGACGTAGATATTGCCTTATGAACGCCTTCGGATAGCCGTTCCACATAAACTGATCGTGATGGTATCGGGCCTCACGTGCTTTTTCTTTCGGGTTGCTGCAGTGAATCTTTGGTTAGCTTAAACTGTGTTATCAGGTGAGTAAAGGCATGATTCTGACCAGCGAATCTCCTTCATTACTAATGCGTGCACCTGAAAGGCGAACGTTCGCCTTATTTACTGAACATGGTAGTCTACAGCCTGGGGTCCTTGCGAGGACAGGCGTATCTGTGTCACAACACCCATAGACGGGGCTTATCTAGTCGTCGCCAGTTGTTTTGACTTTGTGATATTTGTGCTACGATATATATATATATATATATATATGATGGTGTGTGGCTCACCGATCTGCTTAAGGAACATTTATGTTCCGTTCTGTCCTGGAACTCAGACTAGAGTACTCACAGGCAGTCGCATAGCAATGTGTAGCATATGTTGATAATGTGGAACTGACAAACACAAGGGAGACCGGAATGGCCATTTCTGGCTTATTAGCCGTCATCAGCCAGTCATACCCAACCCCAAGTGTGCAACACCTTGGATTCGAACCCGCGACCTTAGGCATTTGAGTCGAACGCTCTACCATTGAGCCACGGGCTCGTTGCTTTGTCGGTTGCGATCGGGGAATATGATGATAGTGTGTGGCTCACCGATCTGCTTAAGGAACATGTATGTTCCGTTGTGCCCTGGAACTCAGACTAGAGTACTCACAGGCAGTCGCATAGCGACGTGTAGCATATGTTAATAATGTGGAACCGACAAAGACAAGGGAGACCGGAATGGCCATTTCTGGCTTATTAGCCGTCATTAGCCAGTCATACCCAATCCCAAGTGTGGAACACCTGGGATTTCGAACCAATTCGGTTGCGTTCCAATTGAAGCGGTGGTCACAGTCCACGGCGTGCGCAAACACGAGGGACAAGGGATCGCGCAGCACTATCGCGAGTCAATGACCCCACAGTAAAAGAGCAGCAAACGAATGTAATTTACCGCATTCCGTGTGCAAATTGCTCTAGCGCATACGTTGGCCACTTGGGTCGACAACTTGGAACTCGCATAAACGAACATAAACTGGCCATCCCCCGACGCGATCCCTTGTCCCTTCGGGTTGCTGCAGTGAATCTGGATTAACTTAAACTGTGTTATCAGGTGAGTAAAGGCATGATTCTGACCAGCGAATCTCCTTCATTACTAATGCGTACACCTGAAAGGCGAACGTTTCGCCTTATTTACTGAACATGGTAGTCTGCAGCCTGGGGTCCTTGCGAGGACAGGCGTATCCGTGTCACAACACCCATAGACGGGGCTTATCTAGTCGTCGCCAGTTGTTTTGACTTTGTGATATTTGTGCTACGATAGAGATAGAGATAGCCCCAAGGCCAACGGGACGAGTGAGTCCTGTAACCGATCGGTGAGCGCCTGCTTACCATAGTTAATATTCCCGATCAAAGCCGGCAAGACAACGAGCTCGTTGCGCAGTGGGTAGAGCGTTCGAGTTCGAGCCTCGGGTGCCGCAGCGCCTGGGGCGCCTAATGGCGGCTAATAAGCCAGAAATGACCATTCCAGTCTCCCTTGTCTTTTTCGGTCCCGTTATTCTGTGGGTCGTGGTTTAATCTCAGGTGGTCCACACTTGGGCTTAGGTATGACTGGATGCTGACGGCTAATAAGCCAGAAATGGCCATTCCGGTCTCACTTGTCTTTTTTTTCCACTTTATCAACATATGCTACATGTCGCTATGCGACCGCCTGCGAGGGCTCTAGTCTGAGCTTCATGACACAACGGAACATACATGTTCCTTAAGCACATCGGTGAGCCACACGCTATCATCATATTCTCGATCGCAGCCGACAAAGCAACCAGCCCGTGGCTCAATGGTAGAGCGTTCGACTCAATTACCAAAGGTTGCGGGTTCGAATCCCAGGTGTGCCACACTTGGGTTTGGGAATGACTGGCTGATGACGGCTAATAAACCAGAAATGACCATTCCGGTCTCCCTTGTCTTTGCCGGCCCCCGACCAGATTTAGAACAAGCCATCACCCGCCCTCCCCCAGTCCACCACGGACTCAGTGAACAGGTAAAGGATGATCGCCAAGGATTAAAGACCACCCTGCTCATCAAGCAGCATGATGACTGAGGATCTCCACCCTCAACCCGGCCCCTCCTCTACGCAAATTAAATAACCTTAGTAATCCCGTATCAGCCGAATTGTTACCACCTATAAATACTGTGATGCGCGGTACAATATTTACCTCCGACGATGAAATCTTGTTTGATTTTGAAACCTCAGGACAATAAAACCATGGTTCCCGTGATCGCCTCTTTCTTCTCATATATATATGTATATATATATATATATATATATATATATATATATATATA
>WEDG01000327.1:0-210801 GCA_017591395.1 Schistocephalus solidus | reverse complement strand
CGCGGGGTCCCATTGATGAGCTTTGATCCCTCGGCTGTGCAGCAACAGTATACCATCGGCGAAACACGTCTGTTTTAGCTAGTGCCTGTGCTGTCAATATGCTGTATCGTGTTACCTCGATAGGCTTTAATTAGATTAATCTGTGAGTGCCTTCTAGTGGTCTTCTAAGCCCCTATTAGTTCTACAACCTTCACTTCAGGAACTTATTGCCTGCCACTAATACCTACTTTCTCCATTCCTTTTATTCTATACTTGAGCTATCCTTATAGAGCAAATATTTTTAGCCAGATGCATGAAAAGCCGATTTCATTCGCCCACATGAGTGCCCTCTCTGAGGTTGTAGCAGTTTTTCCAAAACGGATGGCCCTGTTGAGTCAGACTCGAGAGGATCGACCACAAAGGAGACGTGTTTTTATACCACGTTAGCCAATGAGCGCGACCTAATTTGCAGTTGGCTACTGATACGCACTAAATTTGGGAGATCGAGAAAAATTCAGTTTTTACGGGAAACTTTTTCCCTATGAATTATGAAGTTGATACTGTCTCTTCCTTGAATTTTGGAACCCTAACATTTTTGTTAACTGGCGAATTAAGTTGTTCATCGTGACTGGGAGCCAGAGTGAAACTTTTTCCCACAATAGATGTAGCCTTTATGTTACCTCATGTAGATCCCAGTCAGTCGGTTTTGTGTGGAGTATGGGACCGCCAGGTGTGCAACACGCGAGGGACGGACGCCTAGTGCTCGGTCGGCCTGGGAACCCAAGTTCATGCCCACTCGTCTTTACCCAGTTTCACCACGGGAAAAACATGGTAGGTGTGACAAGAGAGAAAGTTGTACCCGTCCCACTGACCATACCCGATTCGCACGCCAGTCACTGAAAAATGCTCCGAACATGGTCGTGGCCCGCTTAGAGTTCTAGAAGTCAAACTTTCATCGGGGGTAAAAGCGCCCCCTGACACTCTGGAAAGCCCGGGCTGTGTAAAATGACCATTGAGTCTTATTTATTCTGCACACACGACAGTTCGTCTGTCGCCAGCTACCAGGTCCACCACTGCACCACGCGGTAAGCACACTCCTGACTTACTCGTGAATTCGTTTATAGTAAACGTTCTTTTGCGTCATGCTTGGCCTCTTCCCGCACACACTGCTTTCCCGGTGAACGGATAGAGTCAAAACGACCAGAAGTGGAGCAGCTGACACAGCCAAACGGTCCTTCTACGCGTGCCACACGCGACCCGATCCCTCGTTTTTACACGTACCGAGCTTCACCCAAAGGTTCTTAGATCTCACATAAGTGGGAGTGCCATAGAGGCCAAGTCAAGAAGAAACCATTGTAGTCTAGCACTCGATCCGTAAGGGTGGGGGAGGGGTTACTGAGTTATTCTGTCGTTCGGAAACACTCGAAACCACGACTGTTATCGTGTCATTATGTTTAAAGCGCACCTGGTTGTTTTCAGTGCGAAGTTAAACCCTGAATCCGAGGTGAATTGATCTCCTCGGCCATAAACCCATTGGTTAATGTTAATCATTTTTCAATTACTTGGGGCACTCTATTGTCAAATGTCATTCCGTGGTTACTTTCTTATCATCCTGTGCATATTTTTATCGTTTATATTCGTGCTCTGTGTACACTGATTTAGCCCCTCCACCACCCGCTAGGCGCTTAACAATCAAAACCGTGATTATTATTTTTGTAGAGCCACCTAACTCTCTCTCTCTTTACCTTTCCCATAAACCTGTAACCTATCCGAGTCAGGCCGACTAGCAATTAAATTGGGTGCGCTCAGACACGCACAGAGTCTCATCTCTCACCTAAGTGGAGTGTCATAGACGCCACTTGAAAAAGAAGCCATTGCTGTCCAGAGTTCCGCCCGTAGTAGTGACTGAGTTATCCCTGTCAGTTGGAAAACCCTCTAAGCCACGACTGTTGCCCTGTCGTGATAGTTAAAAAGGGCGTCTGGTTGTTTGCCGTGCGGAGGTAGGCGCTGGGTCCGAGTTGGATAGATCTCACTCCCTGCTCCCTCACCCAGTGGTTTATGTTAATCATTTTCCATAACTTAAGGCACCTCCTTGTTAACTACCATTCTTTCAAAGTTATTTACTCCAATCACTTTTAGATTAATCACTTTTCATCGTTTAGATCCGTGTTTTATGCACACTGCATTAGCCTCCCTCCCCCTTTCAGGAACTTAACAATCAAACATTAGTCACTAGTTTTACAGAGCAATCTCTCTCTCTCCTTCGCTCGCTCTCTCACTCCTCTCCTCTTTACCCTAAACCCATCCGAGTGAGGCCGACTAAGAATGAACTTGGGTGAGCTCAGACACACAGGCTTTTCAACGAGGCGGTGAACGCACCGGCAAAAATCCAGTGCTAGCGCGCGCGTCAGGTACTCGGCCCTCAATGGATTGTCGGTAGACCCCACTGCGCATGGTCAGGTTTGAAGGCGGCCGGTCACGCCAACCGTGTGTCCAAACTTGTCAAAAATTTCAACCATCAGGCTTTATGAAGTGATGCTGCACACTGCGTCAACGTAGCATTTCAGTGAACGCGAACGTTCGCTCACGTAGAGGCGGTCATGCCAATTTTATGTGTGTGCCTGGGGGTGGGGGGCGGGCGGGGTGACGGGCGTGAATTGCGATGCCGATAAAAAAATGAGAAGATTATGAACTTGAAGCCGGAGCTAGGCGAAATGGGAGTGATGAGAGGCTCCCTCTATCGACTGCAGCATCTTTATGTAAGCGGTAAACGTGGCATGTCTTCTTGACAGAAAGCTGTTTGTGTTTTGTGATCTCACCGGACCGCGCTGCGTCTTAAAAAAGTTCCGTTTCCAGGCTAATTTTGAGTAATTCTGCTGCATTTCAGATTTTTCGGAATCTAAACATTGAATTTGAGCAGTCCTTCAATGTGAAAATCCGATCCCTCGAAGCTGTCGGATTTTGCATTCGAAAAGATATAAAGGCAGGCTGATTCACGTTTGAGACCGGGAGGAGCAGCTGGCAAGCTTTTGTCCTTCGATGTTATTGTGCCCTACTAAGCTGTAAAGTGCTGGTTTTCAGAGTAGATTAGATGTACGCCACCCATATCCCTGAAAAACTCAGCACTTCATCGTCATGCATACTAATTTACCTATCGTCTGGCTTTAACTGTATTCCCCGTTTTGTTAAAGGTCTGTCGATATTTGTAACGGTTGAATGCCCGTCTGCTGGTGGTAGGACGCACAAAAGGTTCCACCACATCTAAAAACCACCGCCATCTTTGATACCAGAGGCTGTGACGAACTTAGGGTAAGGATGCCTTGTATTGCCCCCTAAACAGGAAACGGGTATAGGAACCGCTCACAGTACATGTAGCTTTGCGCCATATTTCGGGAAAATTAGGTCGAGTATTAAGGTGATATTTAAGGTTAGGGTGAAGGTCAGAGTAAGGGTTGGGGTCAAGATCATGTTAAGGGCTAAGGTTTGCGTTCGCGTTAACGGTAGGATTAGGGTTTAGAGTCGGGCTAGGGTTAAGATGAAGGTTACAGTTCAGTTTTATGTTAGGGTTAGTGTTAGCGTTAAGACACGAGTAATTTACCGTAAGGCCACCTATTTTAAGCGGGCGGGGCGGTTACTATTCCCGTTTCCTGTTTAGGTGGCCGTACAAGGCATCCCTACCCTAACTTGTTCTGAGAGGCTAGTGCCAAATCACTGCGCGCCCATTCTTCTGCCCCCTGTCATTATCGCTGAGAAATTTGACCCCTAAAAAATACTGACAGCGTATTTTGTGATAGGCTTATCTGAATCCTAAAAAGTTCTTTCGGTAGATTGTCGTAGACTTATTTGGTGGAAGATTGACCACAGTCTTTTTCTAACTATGCTCATATCGAGGACAACTCACAGGGCGCTACGAGCCGTCCATGCTCACAGTCGTTTGCAGTGACCCGTGGACGCACTTAAGGAAGCTTTCGGAAAATTTTCCGACCTAATTAATTTCTGTTAAACTTGTACAGTCAGTGACCAATCACATAAAATATTAACCGAAATTCTGAAGTGTGTTTTCGCTTAGGAAGGATTACCTAAGTGGGGTTGTATTACTGATTAATTGGCTGCACAATTTGAAAATATTTCAGATACGCCAAGGTGTTGGCTTTTAAATGCACTTCCTTTCGCTCGGCTGCTAAAATGGCCACTTAAGTAGTATGCTTTTTCCCTTGATTTTCGATGTTCTTATGAATTAAAATATTTTTACGGAAAGCATGCTCAAAAGTATCCTTTCTTGTACTCTTTTTGATAGCCAATCACGTCTTTTAAAATTTTTTTATTCGGGGAAAGGCTATTTTTCGGTTTTAAAAGCGTTTTTTTAATTATTAGATTTTTTAAGACCCTGCAGTGTGCCTGCGAATAGCATCATATCTGTCCGTTTATTAACGCTGGTTGTGAAGTACGCAGCATAGTCTGCATCCATTGCAAACTGTTTTGAGCACTATATAGTATCTTCTTAATAGCTTACAAGAATGTATGCTCACATCAGGTTTTAAATTATTTGGGAATTGTGCCGTGTTTTTAAAACCTAAGCATACCCCTTCTTTGGGCATTAAATTTGAGGAAGAAGTGATTTCCACCCAAATTGTTGCAAGAAAGCGCAATATTGCAATATGCGACCCAACTCAGGGAACAAAGGATAAGTCAGCGAGTAATACGAGACTGGTGGGGTTTTGGGGCTAAATGAAGAAGAGGGGAGCACCAACTTAATCCTAATCCCCATATCCGTTGTTTTCATAAGGGTTAACGTTAGTTGCCGGGTTGGTAGGGTGGCACATTAGTTTGTTGCCTCGACACGTGCAGCTTTCGAGATCCGGTGGCTTTAAGTCACGGTGACCACTATGCGCAATGTCATTCCTAGCTGACCTGACCCACTTTTTATGGACCCTCAATCGTAGCAAGAATGAGACCGGCTCTGTGCGAGCTCCCATTACCACAGTATACCTGATGCGTTTCGGAACTAATATCGCGTCCTAATAGTCGATGCCTGGAAGGTTGCCACTTGACCCGATACTTCGGTCCTCCGATGGCCAACGAACTATAGTGTCTGACCCTACTAACCCGGGAACAAATGCTAACCCTAACGAGCACAATAGATAGAGTAAAGGTTAGCTTTTGCATGTAATACGATCGTGTATTACACGCTGACGTATCCTTTGTTCCCTGCGTTTTGTCGCATATTGCGGTTTTTCCCAAGAAATAAAATGTTTATATGTGGTCTCTTCAACGTATATTTGGATTTATAAGGACATCGAACATCAAAATAAAAATACATACTCCTTAAGTTGTTGGTTTTTGCAGGTGGCCGAAAAAGTGTATTAAAAAGCCAGAATCCCGACGTGTCTGAAATGCCACGGGATTATGCTGCATAAGGATAAGTCGTGCAGCCTCGCTTAAGTAAACCTTCCTCCACGAAAACGCGTTTCAGCTTTTCGGTTAACCTTCCATCAGCGCACTCACTGACTGTATGTCTTCCAAAAGTTATTGCTGGGCAAATTAAATTATGATTGTCGCCTGGGGGTAGTGTTCGCCTATCTCTCTTCTAATCGTAGGACTGAACTGAGCATTTCCGGTCTAGAGCGTTCGCAGGTGTCTGCATGGCGAAGAGTAAGCAAAATGTTGAGATGAGTGACCGCGAAATGCAAGTGAGACTGTAATGTCTATTTCTGGCTCATTCCTCATCGCCAACTTTCCCTTGTTTTCTTTGGCAACAGTGCGTACGTTGATCAGTGTGTGGTTAGTGTTGGTGGAGAATTATTCATGACTGGGTGATTAGCACGCATCTTTCTCTGGCTCTTGTGAACACATGGCCAGTGTACTTCCGATCATGGCAGCTTCAGGAGTTTCCTTTAGTTTTGTTTGCTTCTACAGACCAGTGTTGCGCAGTCTGGTAGTCCTTACAAGTAGGCGTTGTAGCCGCAACTTCCGGTAGTTGATGCACACCTGGTAACCTACACCCAAAGCCTCATTATCGTTTTACTGGTGACCAGTCTATTAGATGCATGAGAGGAGAGTTATCCAATTTCTCCGTTTTTTTAAATTCATACTGACAAGTGTTTTCTTACCTTGCACCGACCCCTGGCTCATTCGACCAAAATATCTTCCGCCGTAGGAGTAATTTGTCGAGTTGTTACATCTAGAGGTGCTCTGACCTATCAAGTTATTTGTGCATGCTTGATTGCGTCGACGAAAGTACCTGTAATTTGACTGTTAGAAAGGTGTTTAAGGTTTCTTGTGGGCCCCTTACTACTACTTCTTTCGACGCTCCAGTTAAACGAAGGTACTCCACTGATCTGCTGTACTATCTGCAGTATCTTTTGGTCGTACTCTTGGCTAGGAACCTTTGCCGGTGACCATCCCCACTACGTTTGTCCTGAAATTCCTTCATCTCTGCTCCAATGTTATCAAATGAGTAGGCACTTTAGATGAGTGAACACCCCCTTCCCCCGATCGACCGAATATTCCCGATCGCCCTCGTTAGTGCACGAGTCAGTGACTTAGGCTCAGGAAGATCGCCGAATTCTAGCCCTGGGTCTTTCCGGTCATGGGTTCCGGCATGATCACCTGACGAATAGGACACATGCGTTGAAGATGACCCTTCCAGTATGCTTTACTTCTGTCGCTACTGCCTCGATGACACCCCCACAACGGGTTGCGCCGGAGCAATATGATGGTTAAATGGTCTTGCAGTACTTGTTTATCGGTCTGCATGGAATCCGTGCAAATCCATAAGTACTTCCGTACATGGACGGTGTTTTGATAGGAGACCTCGACGCAGGGCCTTCAAGCCACGTCATTCACCTCATCCAATCCCATCACCTACTGGTTGACGTGCTTGAGCAGTCGACTGGTGAATGAACTAGAGTGAGATCGAGCGACACTTGGAAATCAACCCCCATGGCACATCAGCGCTCACGGACTTATCATGGAACTCTGTCAGTCGTAACCTGTATGGTTTCCAATTGCCAGAGTAACTCGGTCCTTCTCAGTACTGCGAGTTGGGCTGCAGTGACTTCTCCTTGAGATGACCGTCATATTACCTTCGCCAGTTTAAGATCGTAGAGGTCACCTTTTAAACCCTGGTGCATGTTGTGTAAACCAGGTCGTGTGTGGTACACGGAAGTCCGTTCCGTGGAAAGCACACCGTGACCGTCGTCGTTTTGCAGCGTCCGACTGTCGAATCCCTCTTGAGTGCTGATTGCAAGTCAGGAAGGATTCAACCGCCCGCGTTATCTCTGGTCTGTAGCCATCAGACGAAACAGAACCTCCGTATTTCGCCGTAATCAGCGTAGCTCCGCGAAAGCTACTCCTTTTGACCGGCATTAATAACTGGGAAAGGACTGTAACCGTTTTACGTCTTGCGAGTGTTCTTACTTCCTACCACCCTAATTGTTCCCTCGGTTACTGGCCGCAAACAGCAACAAGCGCTTTAAATTCCCCAACCGCATAAATTGCTGTAACGGTATCAGCTCTTCTTACCCTTCTTTCGTAATCTTTTTGCTTTAGCCTTCCGATTCTGTCCAAAGTCAATCTGATGAGTACAAGATGGACTTTGACCTCGCTGATTCGGATGATTACTACAGGGTAAGTATTGCTTTCCATAAACTCATTGTCTTAAATCGTGGCTGATCTGCGTTTTTCGCCTCCTGGCCTTTGTACATTTCGCCACTTTACTGCATTTTCGTGCTCTTATGTGTGCATGTGGGTATATGTGTCGGACAGTTGCTGGGATCTGGCAATGGGAATAGAGAGTGGGGTCGATATCTTAGCACATTTTACTCACTATAAGCAATCTGACACGCTTAGAGTTATCATTAAGCGCTAAAAGTCGTGCCTTGAACGCTGGCCAAGTAATGGGATAACTCGGATCTTTCACTCATTCAAATGTGTGTGCCCCCTGGGGGTTTAGGGGTTACTAGCACCACACAGATTGCATTTGGTCGCTCCATTTGTCTCGTACAGGCGGTGAATGCTCCTGTGGCCGCCTCTAACTGGTACCCAACTGTCACCGGTGGCTCCTCGAAGCTGTGTTTTTCCCAGTGGCCACACCCCGGCAAACGTCACGACTGGTGGGCTAAAACCAGGTGAGGGGTCTCCCGGTGCTGTGTGTGCCTCCCACACCTGGTATGTCTGACTCCCGAACTTCCCACCTCCCTCTCAAATAGTCCTACAGTGGGGGCAGCAGTAACCCCGTAGGTTGCCCAGGCTTACTCGGGTCACTCTCCAACTAAAAAAACGTAACCCATAGTGGAGTTAGGCAGCCGTCTGGGATGTTAGAGCGTCCCTATTTAAGGACAACTCTGCTCGCCTCCTCGCGGAGGAAGGGGTTGGAAAATGTGCCCTAAACAAATGCTGGGTATCACGTCTTCTGCAGCCGGTTGCGGCTCGCAGATCGCAAAATACGCGGTCGTAAAACTCCAGCAAACCACAATACTCCTGTCCCCATCTCCCAGGCCATACCCTGTGGGCTGCTCGGGTGAGTCCACTCACACTAGCAGCCTGCAATGTTCGTTCCCCTTTAGACAATCCGAGGAGCAACCGGCCGGAACGGAGGACAGCGCTAGTCGCACGGGAACTGGCGCGCTAGAAGGTGGACATTGCCGCTCTCAGCGAGAACATATTCTCTGAGCAGTGTCAGCTGAAGGAGGTGGGTGCAGGCTACACCTTCTTCTGAGGCAGCCGACCAAAGGCAGAACAACGCGACGCTGGTGTCACCCTTGCCATTCGGAACGACACCATGGGACTTCTGCCCTGTCTGCCGCATGGTATCAATGATCGCTTGATGAGCCTACGCCTGCCTCTTCGAAGAGACCAGTTCGCCACCATCATCAGCGCCTACGCTCCCCCAATGACGAGCTCTGATGCGGCGAAGGATAAATTCTACGAGGACCTGCACGCTCTGCTGGCGACTGTGCCGAAGGTGGATAAGTTAATTGTCCTTGATGACTTCAACGCCCGCGTCGGAACGGACCGCGCTGCCTGGCAGGAAGTGCTGGGTCCCCACGGTCTCAGTAGCTGTAACGATAACGGCCTCCTTCTTCTGAAAACGTGTGTGGAACACCGTCTTCTGCTGACCAACACCTTCTTCCGCCTTCCAACGTGGGAAAAGGCCACGTGGATGCACCCTCGGTCGCGGTGCTGGCAGCTGCTGGACTATTTTATCGTCCGGAGGCGAGGTCGACAGGATGTGCTGTTAACCAAGGCGATCCGCGATGCCGATGGATGGACAGATCACCACATCGCCATCTCCATGCTTAGGTTCCGACGTCAACACCGATGAAAGCCACGAGGAAAGCGACCACCAGGTAAGTTAAATACTCTTTTGTTAAATTGCCTGCTCACTGTTTTGATTTCTGCAACCAGGTGACCGAGAACCTTGAGAACCTACATGCTCCCGATAATAACGGTACCGTGGAGGCACGATGGTGCCAACTGCGAAATGTCATCCAGTCCACCGCCCTCGAAGTCCTCGGACGCGCACGCCGTCAACACCAGGACTGGTTTGACGACAATGACGCCGACATCAGCAACTTACTCGCGGAGAAGAATAGACTACACAAAGCCTTCATGGACGTTTTGACTGATGCCACCAAAGCCGCCTTCTTCAGATGCCGCCGCCTTGTACAGCAACGGCTGCGGGAGATGCAGGACGCCTGGATGGTCTGTAAGGCTGAGGAAATCCAGAGGTATGCGGAGTGCAATGAAATGAAAAACTTTTTCAAAGCCATCAAGGCCATCTACGGTCCGTGTATCAAGGGGACCGCACCACTGCTCGGCTCTGACGGCACAAATTGCTGACAGAGAAATCGCAAATTCTGAAGCGCTGGGCCGAGCACTTCCGCAGTGCCCTTAATTGCTCATCAGCCATCTCCGATGCTGTCATGGACCGACTCCCTCAAGTCTACACGAACAATGACCTGGGTCTGCCGCCTTCCCTACCACCAGAAGTCTACAACCACGGTGGGCCCCAGCTGATAGCAGAACTCCTCGCACTCTTCCAGGAGATGTGCCCCCAAGGACGTGTTCCTTAATATTTTAAAGACACTATAATCGTCCATCTCTATAAGGAGAAGGGGAACCGCCAACGCTGTGACAACCACCGGGGAAGCTTGCTGCTCCACATCGCCAGGAAAATCTTCGCCCGTATCTTTCTCAATCGTCTGAGCGGTCACCTAGAGCAGAGACTGCTACCGGAAGGCTAATGTGGCTTCCGATGACACCGCGGAATAACCGAACTGATCTTCGCTGCCCACCAGCTACACGAAAAGTGCCAGGAGATGCGAAACCACCTTCACACTACCCTCGTGGATCTGACGAAAGCCTTTGACATGGTGAATCGCGATGAACAGTAGAAAGTCATGCAGAAATGCGGCTGTCCTGAGCAGCTCACGAACATAGTGCGTCAGCTTCGTGATGGGATGACGGCGCGCGTCACAGACAACGAGACGGTATCCGAAGCGTTTGCACTGACCAACAGAGTGAATCAGGGCTGCGTACTGGCCCCCACCCTCTTCAGCCTCATGTTCTCTGCTATGCTGAGGGACGCATACCGTAATGAGCGTCCTGGGATCCACATAGCCTACAGAGCTGACGGGCACCTTCTCAACTGTCGGCGTATACAGGCCACAACCTGAGTGTTCACGGCTACAGTCTATGACCTGCTCTTCGCGGACGACTGCGCCTTTAACACCGTGACGGAGGAGGACATGCAAAGGGGCATGGACTTCTTCGCTGCAGGCTGCACCAATTTTGGGTTAACAATCAGTGCAACCAAAACGGTGGTCATGCACCAACCGCCACCTAGCGCGGAATACAATGCTCCCGAATCAATGTCAACGGTGCTCAACTCAAAAATATGGAAACCTTCGCTTATCTGAGAATCAGGTCTCACGCAACACAAGGATCGACGACGAGGTTGCTCAACGCATCGCCAAAGCCAGTGAGGCCTTCGGCGGACTGCAGGCCTCCGTGTGGAATCGCCATGGTATTCACCTGAACATCAAACTGTAGATGTATAAGGCCGTCACCTTGATGAAACTGCTTTATGGAGCGGAGACCTGAACTGCCTACTAGAACCAAGCCAGGAAGCTGAATCACTTCTATATCAGCTGCCTCCGCATAATACGGAAGCTGAGATGGCAAGACAGGATCCCGGACATGGAAGTCATGGAGTGAACCAAAATCCTCAGCATCCACGCCATGCTGAAGCAAGTGCAACTGCGATGGAGCTCCCCTCGTGAGAATGGACGACGAGCGACTACCCAAAAAAACTTTTCTAATAGGATGTCACTTCGTGTGCTCGCCGACAGGGAGGTCAGAAACGACGCTACAAGGACACTCTGAAAGACTTCTTTGAAGCAACTGCAGATCGACCGGGCAAACAAGGAGGACCTCGCCCAGGATGAACCGGCATGGAGAAGAAATCTATGAGAACAACCGGATCGCCGCTGCTAAGGCCAAAATGGTGGCACGAAATTAACAAGCACTGCGGATCAAACCGCCAATACCCAAGCACTGCCAACGTGCCCACGCTGTCAACGTACATTCTGCACGCGAACTGGCCTGGTCGGACATATTCGAATTCAATGCAGCAACAATCCCATAACATCAACCTCTGCCACACCTGCCTCAGACTCCACGACCACAACAACCCCAAACACTGATACCGACTTCGTCGATGGCCCACCGCCCACAATCACCGCCACCATCCTCTCTCCTCCACACCCTGCACCGATCACAGCGACGAACGCCACTTGCTCCACTCCCACTACATCAGTAGCCACCTCCGACTGCCTGCCACCTGCTATCTCCAAAACCACCACCGCCCCAGTACCGGCGATGGGGACTCGATACTATCCCGTCGTCATTACGATTGCACATTCACCTCACACATCGGCCTGGTCGGTCACTTAGGAATCCATCACACAGAGACTGGCGAACTAGTGCCTGGCGCACCAACACAGAGCAAAGACCGCCGCCTCCAATGCCCTCACTGTCCACGTGCATTCACTCACCGCATGGGCCTGCTCGGTCACATGCGCATCCACGAAAGCGGAATCCACCGCATACCAGCATATCTTGCGCACCCATCAATACTTCCCATACTCCTCCCATGAGCTCGACTACCAGTACCAGCATCAGATCCCCCCAGACTCAGCACCTCCCGACCTATCTTGTCCACATTTTCACCGCACATGCACATCACGCATCGGCCTGGGCGCTCACTTGCTGAAGGTAGGGGAGTTCTGCCCTTCTGTCAATATTAGTGATATTTTCGAGCGCGAAGCGCTTGAGTCAGCATGAAGTTGTGAAACTTTTGCCTTTCGTCCAAATCCACATCCTTCACAGATGCCTTGATAACTACCTGTTTCAGAAGCGCTTGTCTTACAGGCCACCGACGAACACAAGTCTGGCTAAACGGCGGATGACGCAACACGACAGGCAAATCATGCGGGCGCTGCTCCAGTACTGTCGTCTTCGACTGCGGAACTTTAACGGGATTTTGATCCAAGCGGTTCCAAAGTGGGCCGAATTCATCGGTGAAGACGGAACTACACTTTCGCGACATGTGATTGTTAGATGAGCCATGGAATTACGGCAAAACGAGGTGTCGAGCTGGTAGATAAGCTTTGAATTATAAGCTACTCCACAATCTGCTTTCCAAACAACTGACACCTGGACAGCTGAAATTTTTGCTGCAATACCGCAGACACTGATCCGGTTAACCTCGTAGCCACAGTCGAATCAATTCTCAAACAAACCGGGGAAGCCAACGAAACGAAACACCTCGTTCGGCAACAGGTAACCGCCTTGGTGATGGCGTACAAACTACGCACAATTATAACCAGAGCGGAGCAGGAGGGTCTCAAGAGACCGAGAGCTGACACGAATATTGTGATACTACCAGCGGACGAAGGACATTCTGTAGTTGTCTTGGATAAGACCGACTTTATTCCGAGGGCCAACAACCTGCAGGAGGATCAACAGGTGTACCACCGATGCGACGGTGAAACGATGAAGAAGCTGATGGCGCAGCTAGACAAAACGCTTGCCAAGATGCAGACAAGCAAAGTAATAAGTAAGTCGGTAAGACTGACTGTTAAACCAACAGATGCAGCCGCAACAAGGTTCCAACGATTACCCAAAGTATACAAGGCCGATATTCCCCTCCGACCAATTTCGTCATTGATTGGCGCATCAAAATTTAATCTGGCTAACTGGTTGTACCGACACCTGAGGTCTTTCACCTCAGGCGCAGCCACAACGGTCTCTTCAGCTACTCAGTTCCTGGAACGGCTCAGGAGGACGCGATTCACCGAAGACGAGTTCATGGTGTCATTTGATGTCACCTCTATCTTCTATTCAATCCCACAGGAAATGGCAGTCAAAACGGAAATCGAATTGCTTGAGAGAAAGTATGATGACTTAGGTGAGTAAGTGAAGCGGTGGACATCTTGTTGGACATTTTGTCTAACTCGTAAAAAGTCTACCTGAAGATGATATTCATCTTCGAGGGGAGCATGTACGAGCCGATCAGAGGGACGCCGATGGGATCGCCACTCTCGGGCTGCAACGCTGATGCAGTTCTCAAAAAGCTCGAGACTGGTTTTCGCAAAATACAGGCAAACCTTTTGAACTCGATACGTCGACAATACCTTCGTCATCATCAAACGACAACTGATCGAAGAATTTCAGTGTCCTGAATTCCGTCCTTCCGGACATCCAATTCACAATGGAGGCGGGAAGTAAATTCTAGCTGCCGTTCCTGGATGTTCTTGTCGGTTGAAAATCCAACAAGCACATAAAAAGACGGTGTACAGAAAGGTGACCTACACATGCCAAATCTTAAGTCACCGTCGTATCACAAACGCAGTTGTGTGCGAACTCTCTACAGAAGGACATAAACACATTGCAGCGAGTCGAACGTCAAAAGGGCAGAGCTCCCCTACGTTCAGCACCTCTTTCTGGTCAACGGATATCTTCGTAACTTCATCGAGCGTAGCAGGCAGGCCAAACCAAGCCAAAATCCGGTGACAGAACAGCCAAAAGTCTGGCATGCACTGTCACACATTGACGGCGTCTCTGTGGCAGGTTCCCGCCTCGGAATCACCCATCGACCGGATTCACCCATTTGGAATCTAGTCATGAAACCGAAAGCCCCTCTTCCACGAGGTGCGCGGAAAAACGTAATCTACCGGATCCAATATGACTTCTGTGAAGCTGACTACGTCGGAGTGACAGGGAAGCGATTGCAGACCCGTGTTACCAAACGCGTGTGGGCAGTGAGGAGAATGGAACCATTGGCGGAACACTGAGCAGACTTTGGGCACACGTTCGTCTGCCAGAACGCCGAAATCCTTGGTCAGGGAAAGGACCATGTAACCAGGGCAGCGATCGAGGCCTGACACACGGAGACTACCTCAATCAACCGTTATGTTGCCATTCCGGCAGTCTAACAAGCCCTGCAGGCGCAGCTCATCGAGCATAAGGGCAAGCACGAAATTAGGCCAAACGTGAATCCAACCACGGCAGAACCTAGGACGAGCATGCAGGTAACCACGCTACAATTCGGATACAACGAAGGTGCAGGCATCAATACTGCCCCGAAAGATAAGGAGAAATTCAGTTGAAAGTCACAAACAAAACTAAAAACCCAGATTGCCAATTAAGTTTCATGCGGACGCGGGCGATGGCCATCAACGGTCAAACGCCACCCCTTGACGAGAGACATGCTGACTGACAGCAATTACACTCCTTCCCTTTTCGTCCCGGTGACGACACAGATGCTTTCTATGTACATGTGGGCGATGAGCGAAAAAGCCAATTAATGAATCCTCCATCCCGTTCTCGCTACAGTGTACGGTGTTAAGATAAACCGGTACAATCGACGCTGGGTTAAAAATGACTGTCACCCTCTATAGATAGTGTGGTACGATACTCAGCTCTGACGATGGAAGCTTGTATGGATTTGAAACTTCAAGGCAATACACTTATGGCCTTCGAAGTCCTCTTTTCTTCTCATATATATATATATATATATATATATATATATATATATATATATATATGGCAAAGACGTTATACCGTACTTCCGACATAGGTACTAGCTAAAAGCCCAGACACGTGTTTCGCCGATGTTTCTGTTGCTGCGTGATAAAGCAACGAGGGGTTTGGCTCCTCAGTGGGTCCCCCAGCGTTCTCTATGCGGTTTCTGGTATATGGACTCCAGAGAATAATCGGGGAAATAATTTTTCAAATTATTAAGTGCAGGACATGGAGTCAGGAGCTTCGGACATGACTTTTTAGGGTCAGACCCGAAATTTCGATGAACATTTGTGTCGAAGACAATCAACCACTGTGGAATAACCACGTAATGCCCATTCTACAAACAAGTAGTACTACAAGTAGTATGAATCTTATATGACATATAAATATATATACATATATATATATATATTGAAGAAGACGGGAAGGCTTTCTCTGGGACCAGATGTTTATTCATCCAAGCCCATCGTCAAGGCATAAAAGACTGTACAGCTCACTGCATATTTAAATCCACTCTGCCGAGTATTAATTTCATCAGTGCCATTGATTTTTTCACGCAGGGCATAATATGGAGCTGGCAGATCGATACGTCGATTGATCGATTCCGCGGTCGAGTGCCACGCTTCCTGCAGCAGGCGTGAAATTCGGTCGTCTGACTGACCCAGTATTCTCACGCTGCCAAAGTTAAAGTCGTGCCCTGGCAAGGACGCGTGAGCGGCTACCAAGTGGGGTTTATCATTCCGTAGCACAGCAAGCTCGTGCTCGTGCATTCTCGAGCACACCCGTTTGGCGGTTTCGCCAACATAATTGGCTCGACCACAATGGCAGTCTATTCGGTAAATGACGCCGGATTTTTCGTTAAGGGGGTCGGGTCTTTAGGTTGCATGAGCTGCCAGCGGATTGTCGCTTCCGGTCTGTGAGTCAGGCCAATCCCATATTCGCTCACTAGTCTAGCGAATTCTTAGGATACGCTAACCATTTTTAAGTTACTGCACGCTAGCACTGCGGTTTTGGCTGCCTCTTCGGATTTATTCTCTGGGCTTCTCGACTGCATGTCTCAACACAACTCCCAATGATATCCGTTGACCGTGAAGAGTTTCCGCAGAAACTGGACCTCGGCCTTCTTGTCGGCTGGTTCGGTACTCTTGATTTCTGCTCGACGGTACAGCGTTCTGACGCAGCTGCGTTTGTGCGAGAGTGGGGTGTTTGCTAAGATAACTCAGAATGCGAGAGGTATTTGTCACCGTCCTGTAAACATTCGTTTGGAGTTCTCCATCGACCTTTCTGCATACCAGCACGTCGAGAAATGGCAACTGACAGTCTTTTTCTTCCTCCATCGTGAACTGAATGTCGGGAAGATCGAGTTCAGATTCTTTGTGAAATCCTCAATTTTGTCCCGACTGATGATTACAAATGTGTCATCAAAATACCGCATCCACAATCGTGGTCGGACACCAGTGCCTCCAGTCTCTGCAATACTACCTCAGCAATCAGGCCGGACTACGGCGACCCCATCGGCGTACCTTTGACCTGTTCGTACTCGGTTCCATTCAAGGTGAGGAATGTGTTAAAGCAGTGTTCCCGGAGGTCAACAAGGTGCCTTATTTTGAGTTTCGTTTCCGCCTCGTTATAGTGTTCTTCTAGCAGAGCTGGCATGCTTTCGACTGCGAGATGTTGTGGGATGGAGGTGAAAAGTAACGTCACATCAAATGATACCGTCACTTTCTCATCCGTAAGTTGAATACTCTGCAACTTTCGTACGAATTGTTCAGCTGAGTGGATGGTTGTTGTGGAACCCTGGTTTCGAAATTTGAGACGTTGAGACAGCCACTTGGCGAGGCCAAACTTTGGTGTGCCTCTTAGAGAGACGATCGGCCGTAGGGGGTTCCTGGTTTGTGGACCTTGAGGAGGCCATAGAATCTCGCGAGCGCTGTGTCCTTTGGTTTCCTCATTTGACAGTCAGGCTGCGTTATTGCTTTTGATTTCTGATGACTTTCCAGGTCTTTGTTAATATTGCTTACTAGCGTCTGCGTTATATCATCCTCGCGAGGGATATAGGCAGTTCTATCGCCCAAAAGCGCCTCGACTTTGCTGACGTAGTCCTCTTTGTTCAAAATAACCGTCAACCGTCCTTTTTCGATTGGAAGTAGGACAATGTTTTTTTTCGGTCTTTAGCATCCGAAGTGCTTCAATTTCTGCTTTCGAGAGCGTCTTGCATTTTTTGTGGGGTATCAGTCTGGAAGATATTCACTTTCGTAGCAGATTTCTGCTTTCCTCGGTAATTGGGGCTTCATGAATGGCAGATTCCGAAGCTGCAATGAAGTCAAGTGGTATTGAAGCATGCATCGTGGCTCAGGACGTTTACCTGCTCCGCTGTCAGTTGTTTGGAAGATAGGTTGTGCACAACATTAGCATAGAAAATGTTTACGTTCTTTTCGCTCAACGTGGTCAATTTCTGTGTCAATTAAGCGTCACGTGCATCGAGAATGCGTCTGGCACCGAAAGAAATGCTATGGGGCAAAGCATTTGTCAGCTCTTCTCCAAGAATCGTCGAGCATTTGGTGTGTTTCTCCTCAATTGTTGCTTTATACTTGCGCAGACGCAGGTGACAATCCAGGATTAAGACCCGAAACATCCGGCGGCCGCGTTGTAAGATCGTTCGTCTGTCTAGCTCGGTGTTGACTGGCGATTTATAGGAGAGGCATCGCGGCAGTGTTGGAGTCTAGGCACCAGTGTAGGAACCTCAGTTGAGCGTACGTCGAAGCTTGTCGATAGGAAAGGGAGGGGGACTCCCAACGACGTGCTGATTTAAGCACTTCGTGCCCGAATGTTCGAGAATATGCTAGGCACAGGTAATTGTAAAGAAGAAGACGGGAAGGCGTTCTCTGGGACCAGATGTTTATTCATCCAAGCCCATCGTCAAGGCATAAAAGACTGTACAGCTCACTGCATATTTAAATCACACTCTGCCGAGTATTGACTTTCATCAGTGCCATTGATTTTTTCACGCAGGGCCTGATATGGAGCTGGCAGATCGATACGTCGATTGATCGATTCCGCGGTCGAGTGCCACGCTTCCTGCAGCAGGCGTGAAATTCGGTCGTCTGACTGACCCAGTATTCTCACGCTGCCAAAGTTAAAGTCGTGCCCTGGCAAGGACGCGTGAGCGGCTACCAAGGAGAGTTTATCATTCCTTCGCACAGCAAGCTCGTGCTCGTGCATTCTCGTGCACACCCGTTTGGCGGTTTCGCCAACATAATTGGCTCGACCACAATGGCAGTCTATTCGGTAAATGACGCCGGATTTTTCGTTAAGGGGGATCGGGTCTTTAGGTTGCATGAGCTGCCAGCGGATTGTCGCTTCCGGTCTGTGAGTCAGGCCAATCCCATATTCGCTCACTAGTCTAGCGAATTCTTAGGATACACCAGTTATGTAAGGTATTGCACGCCAGCACTGCGGTTTTGGCTGCCCTCTTCGGATTTATTCTCTTGGGCCTCTCGACTGCATGTCTCAACAAAACTCCCAATGATATCCGTTGACCGTGAAGAGTTTCCGCAGAAACTGGATCCCGGCCGTCTTGTCGGCTGGTTCGGTGCACTGGATTTCTGCTCGACGGTAGAGCGTCCTCACGCAGCTGCTTTGATGTGAGAGGGGGGTGGTTGCTAAGATAACTCAGAATGCGAGAGGTATTTGTCACCGTCCTGTAAACCGTCGTTTAGAGTTCTCCATCGACCTTTCTGCATACCAGCACGTCGAGAAACGGCAACTGACAGTCTTTTTCTTCCTCCATCGTGAACTGGATGTCGGGGAAGATCGAGTTCAGATTCTTTGTGAAATCCTCAATATTGTCCCGACTGATGATTACAAATGTGTCATCAAAATACCGCATCCACAATCGTGGTCGGACACCAGTGCCTCCAGTCTCTGCAATACTACCTCAGCAATCAGGCCGGACTACGGCGACCCCATCGGCGTACCTTTGACCTGTTCGTACACGGTTCCATTCAAGGTAAAGAATGTGTTCAAGCAGT
The DNA here is from genome assembly GCA_017591395.1 of Schistocephalus solidus. Taxonomy (NCBI): domain Eukaryota; kingdom Metazoa; phylum Platyhelminthes; class Cestoda; order Diphyllobothriidea; family Diphyllobothriidae; genus Schistocephalus; species Schistocephalus solidus. Next base: position 191,701 of record WEDG01000327.1, on the reverse strand, counting down.
GTTTCAGGAGGTCGACAAGGTGCCTTATTTTGAGTTTCGTGTCCGCCTCGTTATAGTGTTCTTCTAGCAGAGCTGTATGCTTTCGACTGCGAGATGTTGTGGGATGGAGGTGAAAAGAGACGTCACATCAAATGATACCATCACTTCTCATCCGTAAGTTGAATACTCTGCAACTTTCGTACGAATTGTTCAGCTGCGCGGATGGTTGTTGCCGAACCCTGAGTTATATATTTGAGACGTTGAAACAACCACTTGGCTAGACCAAACCTTAGTGTGCCTCTTAGAGAGACGATCGGCCGTAGGGGGTTCCTGGTTTGTGGACCTTGAGGAGGCCATAGAATCTCGCGAGCGCTGTGTCCTTTGGTTTCCTCATTTGACAGTCAGTCTGCGTTATTGCTTTTTGATTTCCGATGACTTTGCCAGGTCTTTGTTAATATTGCTTACTAGCGTCTGCGTCATGTCATCCTCGCGAGGGATATAGGCAGTTCTATCGCCCAAAAGTGCCTCGACTTTGTTGACGTAGTCCTCTTTGTTCAAAATAACCGTCGACCGTCCTTTTTCGATTGGAAGTAGGACAATGTTTTTTTTCGGTCTTTAGCATCCGAAGTGCTTCAATTTCTGCTTTCGAGAGCGTCTTGCATTTTTTGTGGGGTATCAGTCTGGAAGATATTCACTTTCGTAGCAGATTTCTGCTTTCCTCGGTAATTGGGGCTTCATGAATGGCAGATTCCGAAGCTGCAATGAAGTCAAGTGGTATTGAAGCATGCATCGTGGCTCAGGACGTTTACCTGCTCCGCTGTCAGTTGTTTGGAAGATAGGTTGTGCACAACATTAGCATAGAAAATGTTTACGTTCTTTTCGCTCAACGTGGTCAATTTCTGTGTCAATTAAGCGTCACGTGCATCGAGAATGCGTCTGGCACCGAAAGAAATGCTATGGGGCAAAGCATTTGTCAGCTCTTCTCCAAGAATCGTCGAGCATTTGGTGTGTTTCTCCTCAATTGTTACCTTAAAGTTGCGCAGACGCAGGTGACAATCCAGGATTAAGACCCGAAACATCCGGCGGCCGCGTTGTAAGATCGTTCGTCTGTCTAGCTCGGTGTTGACTGGCGATTTATAGGAGAGGCATCGCGGCAGTGTTGGAGTCTAGGCACCAGTGTAGGAACCTCAGTTGAGCGTACGTCGAAGCTTGTCGATAGGAAAGGGAGGGGGGACTCCCAACGACGTGCTGATTTAAGCACTTCGTGCCCGAATGTTCGAGAATATGCTAGGCACAGGTAATTGTAAAGAAGAAGACGGGAAGGCGTTCTCTGGGACCAGATGTTTATTCATCCAAGCCCATCGTCAAGGCATAAAGACTGTACAGCTCACTGCATATTTAAATCCACTCTGCCGAGTATTAATTTCATCAGTGCCATTGATTTTTTCACGCAGGGCATAATATGGAGCTGGCAGATCGATACGTCGATTGATCGATTCCGCGGTCGAGTGCCACGCTTCCTGCAGCAGGCGTGAAATTCGGTCGTCTGACTGACCCAGTATTCTCACGCTGCCAAAGTTAAAGTCGTGCCCTGGCAAGGACGCGTGAGCGGCTACCAAGTGGGGTTTATCATTCCGTAGCACAGCAAGCTCGTGCTCGTGCATTCTCGAGCACACCCGTTTGGCGGTTTCGCCAACATAATTGGCTCGACCACAATGGCAGTCTATTCGGTAAATGACGCCGGATTTTTCGTTAAGGGGGTCGGGTCTTTAGGTTGCATGAGCTGCCAGCGGATTGTCGCTTCCGGTCTGTGAGTCAGGCCAATCCCATATTCGCTCACTAGTCTAGCGAAATTCTTAGGGATACGCTAACCATTTTTAAGTTACTGCACGCTAGCACTGCGGTTTTGGCTGCCTCTTCGGATTTATTCTCTGGGCTTCTCGACTGCATGTCTCAACACAACTCCCAATGATATCCGTTGACCGTGAAGAGTTTCCGCAGAAACTGGACCTCGGCCTTCTTGTCGGCTGGTTCGGTACTCTTGATTTCTGCTCGACGGTACAGCGTTCTGACGCAGCTGCGTTTGTGCGAGAGTGGGGTGTTTGCTAAGATAACTCAGAATGCGAGAGGTATTTGTCACCGTCCTGTAAACATTCGTTTGGAGTTCTCCATCGACCTTTCTGCATACCAGCACGTCGAGAAACGGCAACTGACAGTCTTTTTCTTCCTCCATCGTGAACTGGATGTCGGGGAAGATCGAGTTCAGATATATATATATATATATATATATATATATATATATATATATATATATATATATATATATATATGATAGTGTGTTGCTCACCGATCTGCTTAAGGAACATGTATGTTCCGTTGTGCCATGGAGCTCAGACTAGAGCCCTCGCAGGCGGTCGCATAGCGACGTGTGGCATATGATGAAATGTATATATGATGAAATATATATATATATATATTCCGAATGTTCGAGAATATTCGAGGCCCAGGTTATTGTAAAGAATAAAACGGGAAGGAGGTCTCTGGGACCAGATGTTTATTCATCCGAATTTTTGTTGAGAACTGCAGGCGAGATGCCAAGAAAATAAATCCGAAGGGTCAGACAAAACCAAAGTGCTGGCGTGCAGTACCTTACATAACTGGCGTATCCAAAGAATTCGCTAGACTAGTGAGCGAATTTGAGATTGACGTGGCTCACAGAACGGAAGCAAAAATCCGCCTGATAATCCTGCAACCTAAAGACCCAATCTCCCTCAACCAAAAATCCGGCGTCATTTACCGGACAGACTGCCATTGTGATCGAGCAAATAATGTTGGCGAAACTGGCAAACGGGTTTGCACGAGAATGCACGAGCACGAGCTTGCTGTGAGACGGAAGGAAAAACTCTCTTTGGTAGCCGCTCACGCGTCCTCGCCAGGGCAAGACTTTGAATATAGCAGCGTGAGATTACTGGGCCAATCAGACGACCGAATTTAACGCCTGCTGCAGGAAGCGTGGCACTTGACCACAGAATCAATTAATTTACATATCGATCTGCCAACTGCACATCTGGCCCTGCGCGAACAAGTTAATGGCACTAATGAAGGTCATGCTCGTTAGAGGTGAGTTAAATAAGCAGTAAGTTGTAGTCTTTTATTCCTTGACGATGGGCTCGCGGGAGAGTTCGAAACTTCGCATGAATGAACATCTGAACCCCGAGACCGCCTTCCCTTTTTCTTCGTTATCTATATATATATATATATATATATATATATATATATATATATATATATATATATATATATATATATATATATATATATATATGATCGTGTGTGGCTCACCGATCTGCTTAAGGAGTAGTTATGTTCCGTTGTGCCCTGGAACTCAGACTAGAGTACTCACAGGCAGTCGCATTGCGACGAGTAGCAAATGTTGATAATGTGGAACCGACAAAGACAAGGGAGACCGGAATGGCCATTTCTGGCTTATTAGCCGTCATCAGCCAGTCATACCCAATCACAAGTGTGGAAAACCTGGGATTCGAACCCGCGGCCTTTGGTATTTGAGTCGAACGGTCTACCATTGAGCCACGGGCTCGTTGCTTTGTCGGTTGCGATCGGGAATATGATGATAGTGTGTGGCTCACCGATCTGCTTAAGGAACAATTATGTTCCGTTGTGCCCTGGAACTCAGACTAGAGTACTCACAGGCAGTCGCATAGCGACGAGTAGCATATGTTGATAATGTGGAACTGACAAAGACAAGGGAGACCGGAATGGCCATTTCTGGCTTATTAGCCGTCATCAGCCAGTCATACCCAATCCCAAGTGTGGAACACCTGGGATTCGAACCCGCGGCCTTTGGTATTTGAGTCGGACGGTCTACCATTGAGCCACGGGCTCGTTGCTTTGTCGGTTGCGATCGGGAATATGATGATAGTGTGTGGCTCACCGATCTGCTAAAGGAACAGTTATGTTCCGATGTGCCCTGGAACTCAGACTAGAGTACTCACAGGCAGTCGCATAGCGACGAGTAGCATATGTTGATAATGTGGAACCGACAAAGACAAGGGAGACCGGAATGGCCATTTCTGGCTTATTAGCCGTCATAAGCCAGTCATACCCACGAGCTTTGGTATTTGAGTCGAACGCTCTACCATTGAGCAACGAATCCAGACCAGACCAGACTGATGATCGAGAGTTGGTCCTCGACTGGCACACTCAACCGAACTATAGAGTTACATCCCGCCTACAAGGCGCTTCGTACAAGGCTCGGATCAGTTCGGCTAGGGCCAATAAGGCAAACGAGCACGCGGAACCGAGAGCCCACGCTCACGGAAAAGAGGGGGTGGCGGCCGGAGGTCGCATGGGCAAATTCAAACACTCGCCTATCCCAATGCACCCGCAAAACGGAGAACAATTCACGACAGCAGCAACGACTGATCAGTTCACTGATTGACGTTGGGGAGGCCAACAGACACGCTGCCTTGCCTAAACCTACGACGGCTCCAAAGGGGACAGATGTCACGCGAGCCCACCGGCGTTCAACCTCGGGGAGGTCTAAGGCCGTCAGTGGCGAATGGGCAGGTCAAAGTTCACGCGTCCACCATGGATATAATACGAGGCCCGCGGCAAGGCTGACTACCTCAAGGCCACCAGGAGCAGCAACCACGATACTCTGGTGATGGAAGCGAGAAGGCTTTCGAAACGTCAGTACACATACAATTTGGTTCATGAACTTGCCCCCTCTTCTTCTTCTTCGGGAGATAGTGAACGCGATAAGATATCGGGACCTCGAATCTTTACGCATATTAATTTATGCTATGGGTGCACAGACCCTCACTCGGCATACAGATTGGAGGCTCTTGCGAGGCGAGAGTCATCCACCTACGCTCAACTGAAATTCCTGCACCGGTGCCTTGACGAGAACGTCTTACCAAAACGCCTCAAATATAGACCGCCCGTGAACACTGACCTATGCCAGCGGACGAGGGCAGATTTGAAGAAGTGAATGATCAGGCTGCTAAGACGCGATTTTCATGTCCGAATTAACAAAATACGCCGTATGATTGAACAACATTCTTCGACTCGCCAGGAAATCTTTACGACGCACGAACGGGAAACCCTCTAAACGGCAATCCTAGACAGGGCATGGCGTCACCGCAAGTCACGTGATGACCAGCTGTCTGGGAAATTTGAGAAAAATCAGTCCGAAAAAAAGCAACCCTCCTCCAATGGGGTCCTGGTTCCCAACTTGTCCTCCAATCGGCTCACTCAGCATCAACTAGCGGTTCTATCCTATGACGCAAAATTCAACACGAGAGATGCTCGACCAGAAGATTTCATCGCATCCTTCGAGTCGGCGCTCCAGAAGTGCGATGCGGGTGAGGAGTGCAAATCCGCCATGCGGCAGACCTAACAGTAAGTAATGGTTACTGACAGCGTCTGCGTCTGACCAGCGGTTTCCATGCGTCAGACACAGACACATGCGTATAGCCACAAATAGATAACCGGATCTGATTAAGGTCTGGTAACAGTGAATCAGGCCATAGTTACTAGACAACAGAGTAGGCAGTCACTTCCTGTGTTGCTCTTCAGATTTATATGAATATCACTCATCTTTTTGTATTATTCTCCTACCAAAGAATAGGAGTTGCAGTTATGTTCGCATTTGGTCCTTAGCTTTATAGACATCCTGGCGGACGCATCAGAAAGAACGACTTCAACGCGAAAATTCACCCTTCTTTTTCTTGTCGTCTAGGTACAGGCCATATTACACCACCCCCGTCCCTAAATGCTACCAAACGGCTTTAACTTGGGAAGACCCTGATATGCCATAGTCAATCCTAACTGCGGAGATAGCCCTTCCGGAAGCTTTCGTCGTACTTCGCGGACAAAGTTCTTCTCTGGACATGGAATATAGAAAAGAATTTTTAATTTCTATTCAAAGGAATTTCTTCTTATGAGTAAGACCTGAGATCACAAGGGACTGACGCTCACTGATCATGCCTTCATTCTACTCAAAAAACTCAAAGTGGCGGTATTCTCTGTCAATCGGTAATGGAGTACGTACGACCGACGCTGTTTCAAAGAGCAGCCGTGGATCAAACCGCAAGTGGACAAACCTCCTGAAAAAGCATAAATCGATCTACGTTATTTATAAGTTGATTTGGACTCCGTGACTGTTGTGACAATAAGAGTAAGGGATACACTCCAATGATTGTAAATCAACGCCAAAGCCTAGTGGCATGGACGAGTGATCTAGTCCACACAGAATCCAGAGGTGCTGTCTACGGCAGCGGTGGTCACTGCTGAGATCAGAGGATTTTGCTGACGGAGTCATACGAAGCCTAGGAAAGTGCGTCTGGATAAAAAGAATGCCTTTATATAGATCAGGGATCTGGGTTCCAGCTTCATGTGTACTAATTAATCTGACATCTGGATGACCCAGAATGTACGGAATTGCTTTTCTGTCTGTTGTATTAGCACGCCTGAGAGCGCCCGATCAAGGAAATTACGTCTGATAGGTTATAAGTTCTCAAGGACTCACATTATAGGTTACACAGACAACTGCTGACCAATTAAGTGTGAAGTTGGTGTCACAACAACAAGAAGAATACGTAATTTGATAGTCAATATGCGCAAAATACAGAGAACTCAGGCCTGAGGTTTTACCCGCCTTGCGTAGCTGTCCCTTTATTTGATCAAACGCGGGGTAGCCCTTCAATAGACCCGCCTGCACGCAGGTAACTGAAGCATTTAATCACTCGAGTTCGCGTCGTGCGTGCCGCCTTCAGCCGAGGAGACGGCCATAACGCAAAGGTTGATGATGCGGGCGTGATCAGCCAAAAAAGGATCCCGGTAGGTAGCACAATTCTCTTTCTTATTTACAAACAGTCAGATAGAAATCATACACCCCGATGGGGTGCAGAAACGGCAGGAAGGAAAGAAAGAAAAATAACAAGATGGTCATGATATTGCAAAGAAATTTTGTGTGTGTGTGTGGGTGTGTTGTAAATGCAAAAGGTGAGGCTGTGTGAGAGACTTGGGGGGGAGCAAAAAGGAAGATGGGAGATGTACACATCGGCATCGGGGGGCACGAGCGCATGTGGAGGCCAATGCCACTTGCCCACCAGTTTCGTGCCTGGAAGAAGTCTTCGACACAGCGCTGTAAAGAACTCACCAGAATCAGGGTCTGCTTTTTTGAAAGACAAATGTCACATCGCAGAGCGGGGGAGAAATAGGAAGAGGTGTGGCACCGGGCAAAGAAACACTGCACGAGTTAAGATGCCAGCGTGTGTTTGTGTGTGTTGGGAGGTGCGGACACGAGAACGTGGACTTTAATTTACTTCCATGGAAGCGAGATCACACAGCAGAAGACGAAAAAACAAGGAGCAACTTCCCAGCAAGGAGCATGATGCCTGCCTGTGAGGAAGGGAAGAGAGAGGGCGGGGAACGAAGACGTATAGGGTAGCAGTAATAAAGCACAAGGCAGCCCCTCCACATCTGATTTTGAACATATATCAACCAACTCTGATTGGCGGGTAGGCGGAGAGGGGTGGCAGATGAGAATATTCAAGAGGAGAAACCACTAGGTGTAGTCAATTCAATGTGGTCTCGAGGAAATCCGGACGGATTTGATAGACGGAAGGATCGTCGAGTAGTTCTGACCGGACCGTCTTTACAGGTGGTTCAAAGACCACGGGTTCCCAGTGATAGCCCTCGACGCGTTCGCTCTGAGCCAACTGGTCGGCTTCTGAAGCTGTCCAGGCGGGCCAGGGTTTCGGAGAATAGATTATGTTATCGGTTTGGAAGCTGTGCCCGGAGGGCCGTCGAAGCGCCCTGGCGGCTCTTCTCCAAGCAGCATTTTCTCCGCGTCTGCGGGCCTCCCGGAGGACACGAGCGCTGGCCACGACCCAGCTCTCCACATAACGCACGCGCCACTCAACATCTGGAGTCGCAGGCGCTGTCAGACGCAGTTCGAGACCGTCACTGTTGTCCAAGCGCATGTCGACACCGGCCCACCCACCGAGCGTCAAAGGTGAGCGGGGCCCCAGCGAAATACCGACTCGGGTGACAGTAGCCAGCTGAGTCGGCGTAAGCTGTAGCGCTGCCAGGTCAGTTTCTAGCTGAGCGGCCGGAGTAGGCGTGACTTTGACAAATAGTTGGACAAATGATGTAGTTACAGCCAGACCAGGGGGTAGGTTTTTTGGGACGAGGAGGAGGAGGAGGAGGGCGGCGAGATATACCAGGAGTCCATGAGCTTCGTACCAAGCAATAGTACGCGGGCAATTTTCGCGGCCGAGATCATTTGATGCTTCCTCAATCCGTTCAAGGTGTCGGAGGTGGCTGCAGGGTATACGCTGACCGTTCCATCCACGGAAAGCGAAAAACTGACCTAAACATGCACAAACACATGCGTGTTGGTTACGAAAATATCGAAACTTGAGGAGAGCAAACTAAAGAATTCCCAGAGACCGGTCCTGGTTCATTCAGGTGCATGTACATTCTGGTGACTACATACGAGATGATCAATTGATCTCCTTGGAGGTCTTGTTGAAATGACAATAAAACAAAATGGCATATGATTGCAGGTTGTAGGCAAACACGGTGTCCCCCTCAAATACCGTTTTTATAACTAGGCACCAGTCCGGTTCTGACATCCAAGAAAACCAACTGCATTAATTAATGCCCTATTTACACTCACAACAGGCAGACTGACGCAGAGGGACTGTTCGTTTCTTGGCGTTCTACGCTGGGACATTTTCACAAGTTGGAATGACACGAGAATGTACACTGCCCCTATTTCGAGGGCCTTGTGCTAACTTCCAGAGAGACTACAGTTAGTGTTAGGGTTACGATGGGGTTTTGGTAAAGGTTGGGGTTAAGGTAAGGGTCAAATTTAGGGTTGAGGTTTGGGTTAGTAGGCCTGTGATGCGGAAATATTCACGCTCTCTGGAATTTTGCGCAAGACTAACTGTGTCCTGCCCACAAGCGAAGAAGTCCCGCGTATAAGCAAGGCTCAGTCAGTCCCTCCGCACCAGTCAACCTAGTGTTGGCGTAAACGCAGTAGATGGGCTATCCCGTTAAATGTTAATCGACCCCAACGAAGTCTTCCGTGTGATTTATAGGGTCCCATCAAACTACCCCCACCAACCCAGCTGTCTCTTACCTCAAACCCCCAATTCATATGACTTACTTGTATGAAAAGACGCACATTATTGATCGTATGTTTTAGCTTTTACCCCGTTTCCATATAAATGTACTGGCCCAATGATAATTTATCGAAAGCACGCGCACGCTTGCCAACTGGTCTTCTGAAATGTGTTTTCTTTTCAAACATGATAAAGAAGTAGGGTTATAAAATTGATTATCCTGCGGAATAATCTGATAGATATTTCAAGCACGTCAGGATGCCGGCTTTTCAACGAGCTTCTTTCTGACCATCTGAAAAAAATTACACGCATAGCGACGAGTAGCATATGTTGATAATGTGGAACCGACAAAGACAAGGGAGACCGGAATGGCCATTTCTGGTTTATTAGCCGTCATCAGCCAGTCATACCCAATCCCAAGTGTGGAACACCTGGGATTCGAACCCGCGGCCTTTGGTATTTGAGTCGAACGGTCTACCATTGAGCCACGGGCTCGTTGCTTTGTCGGTTGCGATCGGGAATATGATGATAGTGTGTGGCTCACCGAGCTGCTTAAGGAACAGTTATGTTCCGTTGTGCCCTGGAATTCAGACAAGAGCCCTCGCAGGCAGTCGCATAGCGACGAGTAGCATATGTTGATAATGTTGAACCGACAAAGACAAGGGAGACCGGAATGGCCATTTCTGGCTTATTAGCCGTCATAAGCCAGTCATACCCAATCCCAAGTGTGGAACACCTGGGATTCGAACCCGCGACCTTTGGTATTTGAGTCGAACGCTCTACCATTGAGCCACGAATCCAGACCAGACCAGACTGGTGATCGAGAGTTGGTCCTCGACTGGCACACTCAACCGAACTATAGAGTTACATCCCGCCTACAAGGCGCTTCGTACAAGGCTCGGATCAGTTCGGCTAGGGCCAATAAGGCAAACGAGCACGCGGAACCGAGAGCCCACGCTCACGGAAAAGAGGGGGTGGCGGCCGGAGGTCGCATGGGCAAATTCAAACACTTGCCTACCCCAATGCGCCCGCAAAACGGAGAACAATTCACGAGAGCAGCAACGACTGATCAGTTCACTGATTGACGTTGGGGCGGCCAACAGACACGCTGCCTTGCCTAAACCTACGACGGCTCCAAAGGGGACAGATGTCACGCGAGCCCACCGGCGTTCAACCTCGGGGAGGTCTAAGGCCGTCAGTGGCGAATGGGCAGGTCAAAGTTCACGCGTCCACCATGGAAATAATACGAGGCCCGCGGCAAGGCTGACTACCTCAAGGCCACCAGGAGCAGCAACCACGATACTCTGGTGATGGAAGCGAGAAGGCTTTCGAAACGTCAGTACACATACAATTTGGTTCATGAACTTGTCCCCTCTTCTTCTTCTTCGTCTTCTTCGGGAGATAATGAACGCGATAAGATATCGGGACCTCGAATCTTTACGCATATTAATTTATGCTATGGGTGCACAGACATACAGATTTGAGGCTCTTGCGAGGCGAGAGTCATCCACCTACGCTCAACTGAAATTCCTGCACCGGTGCCTTGACGAGAACGTCTTACCAAAATGCCTCAAATATAGACCGCCCGTGAACACTGACCTATGCCAGCGGACGAGGGCAGATTTGAAGAAGAGAATGATCAGGCTGCTAAGACGCGATTTTCATGTCCGAATTAACAAAATACGCCGTATGATTGAACAACATTCTTCGACTCGCCAGGAAATCTTTACGACGCACGAACGGGAAACCCTCTAAACGGCAATCCTAGACAGGGCATGGCGTCACCGCAAGTCACGTGATGACCAGCTGTCTGGGAAATTTGAGAAAATCAGTCCGAAAAAGCAACCCTCCTCCGATGGGGTCCTGGTTCCCAACTTGTCCTCCAATCGGCTCACTCAGCATCAACTAGCGGTTCTATCCTATGACGCAAAATTCAACACGAGAGATGCTCGACCAGAAGACTTCATCGCATCCTTCGAGTCGGCGCTCCAGAAGTGCGATGCGGGTGAGGAGTGCAAATCCGCCGTGCGGCAGACCTAACAGTAAGTAATGGTTACTGACAGCGTCTGCGTCTGACCAGCGGTTTCCATGCGTCAGACACAGACACATGCGTATAGCCACAAATAGATAACCGGATCTGATTAAGGTCTGGTAACAGTGCATCAGGCCATAGTTACTAGACAACAGAGTAGGCAGTCACTTCCTGCGTTGCTCTTCAGATTTATATGAATATCACTCATCTTTTTGTATTATTCTCCTACCAAAGAATAGGAGTTGCAGTTATGTTCGCATTTGGTCCTTAGATTTATAGACATCCTGGCGGACGCATCAGAAAGAACGACTTCAACGCGAAAATTCACCCTTCTTTTTCTTGTCGTCTAGGTACAGGCCATATTACACCACCCCCGTCCCTAAATGCTACCAAACGGCTTTAACTTGGGAAGACCCTGATATGCCATAGTCAATCCTAACTGCAGAGATAGCCCTTTCGGAGGCTTTCGTCGTACTTCGCGGACAAAGTTCTTCTCTGGACATGGAATATAGAAAAGAATTTTTAATTTCTATTCAAAGGAATTTCTTCTTATGAGTAAGACCTGAGATCACAAGGGACTGACGCTCACTGATCATGCCTTCATTCTACTCAAAAAAACTCAAAGTGGCGGTATTCTCTGTCAATCGGTAATGGAGTACGTACGACCGACGCTGTTTCAAAGAGCAGCCGTGGATCAAACCGCAAGTGGACAAACCTCCTGAAAAAGCGTAAATCGATCTACGTTATTTATAAGTTGATTTGGACTCCGTGACTGTTGTGACAATAAGAGTAAGGGATACACTCCAATGATTGTAAATCAACGCCAAAGCCTAGTGGCATGGACGAGTGATCTAGTCCACACAGAATCCAGAGGTGCTGTCTACGGCAGCGGTGGTCACTGCTGAGATCAGAGGATTTGCTGACGGAGTCATACGAAGCGTAGGAAAGTGCGTCTGGAGAAAAAGAATGCCTTTATATAGATCAGGGATCTGGGTTCCAGCTTCATGTGTACTAATTAATCTGACATCTGGATGACCCAGAATGTACGGGATTGCTTTTCTGTCTGTTGTATTAGCACGCCTGAGAGCGCCCGATCAAGGAAATTACGTCTGATAGGTTATAAGTTCTCAAGGACTCACATTATAGGTTACACAGACAACTACTGACCAATTAAGTGTGAAGTTGGTGTCACAACAACAAGAAGAATACGTAATTTGATAGTCAATATGCGCAAAATACAGAGAACTCAGGCCTGAGGTTTTACCCGCCTTGCGTAGCTGTCCCTTTATTTGATCAAAGGCGGGGTAGCCCTTCAATAGACCCGCCTGCACGCAGGTAACTGAAGCATTTAATCACTCGAGTTCGCGTCGTGCGTGCCGCCTTCAGCCGAGGAGACGGCCATAACGCAAAGGTTGATGATGCGGGCGTGATCAGCCAAAAAAGGATCCCGGTAGGTAGCACAATTCTCTTTCTTATTTACAAACAGTCAGATAGAAATCATACACCCCGAGGGTGCAGAAACGGCAGGAAGGAAAGAAAGAAAAAAATAACAAGATGGTCATGATATTGCAAAAGAAATTTTGTGTGTGTGTGTGGGTGTGTTGTAAATGCAAAAGGTGAGGCTGGGTGAGAGACTCGGGGGGAGCAAAAAGGAAGATGGGAGATGTACACATCGGCATCGGGGGGCACGAGCGCATGTGGAGGCCAATGCCACTTGCCCACCAGTTTGGTGCCTGGAAGAAGTCTTCGACACAGCGCTGTAAAGAACTCACCAGAATCAGGGTCTGCTTTTTTGAAAGACAAATGTCACATCGCAGAGCGGGGAGAAATAGGAAGAGGTGTGGCACCGGGCAAAAGAAACACTGCACGAGTTAAGATGCCAGCGTGTGTTTGTGTGTGTTGGGAGGTGCGGACACGAGAACGTGGACTTTAATTTACTTCCATGGAAGCGAGATCACACAGCAGAAGACGAAAAAAACAAGGAGCAACTTCCCAGCAAGGAGCATGATGCCTGCCTGTGACGAAGGGAAGAGAGAGGGCGGGGAACGAAGACGTATAGGGTAGCAGTAATAAAGCCCAAGGCAGCCCCTCCACATCTGATTTTGAACATATCTCAACCAACTCTGATTGGCGGGTAGGCGGAGAGGGGTGGCAGATGAGAATATTCAAGAGGAGAAACCACTAGGTGTAGTCAATTCAATGTGGTCTCGAGGAAATCCGGACGGATTTGATAGACGGAAGGATCGTCGAGAAGTTCTGACAGGACCGTCTTTACAGGTGGTTCAAAGACCACGGGTTCCCAGTGATAGCCCTCGACGCGTTCGCTCTGAGCCAACTGGTCGGCTTCTGAAGCTGTCCAGGCGGGCCAGGGCTTCGGAGAATAGATTATGTTATCGGTTTGGAAGCTGTGCCCGGAGGGCCGTCGAAGCGCCCTGGCGGCTCTTCTCCAAGCAGCATTTTCTCCGCGTCTGCGGGCCTCCCGGAGGACACGAGCGCTGGCCACGACCCAGCTCTCCACATAACGCACGCGCCACTCAACATCTGGAGTCGCAGGCGCTGTCAGACGCAGTTCGAGACCGTCACTGTTGTCCAAGCGCATGTCGACACCGGCCCACCCACCGAGCGTCAAAGGTGAGCGGGGCCCCAGCGAAAATACCGACTCGGGTGACAGTAGCCAGCTGAGTCGGCGTAAGCTGTAGCGCTGCCAGGTCAGTTTCTAGCTGAGCGGCCGGAGTAGGCGTGACTTTGACAAATAGTTGGACAAATGATGTAGTTACAGCCAGACCAGGGGTAGGTTTTTTTGGGACGAGGAGGAGGAGGAGGAGGGCGGCGAGATATACCAGGAGTCCATGAGCTTCGTACCAAGCAATAGTACGCGGGCAATTTTTCGCGGCCGAGATCATTTGATGCTTCCTCAATCCGTTCGAGGTGTCGGAGGTGGCTGCAGGGTATACGCTGACCGTTCCATCCACGGAAAGCGAAAAACTGACCTAAACATGCACAAACGCATGCGTGTTGGTTACGAAAATATCGAAACTTGAGGAGAGCAAACTAAAGAATTCCCAGAGACCGGTCCTGGTTCATTCAGGTGCATGTACATTCTGGTGACTACATACTAGATGATCAATCGATCTCCTCGGAGGTCTTGTTGAAATGACAATAAAACAAAATGGCATACGATTGCAGGTTGTAGGCAAACACGGTGTCCCCCTCAAATACCGTTTTTATAACTAGGCACCAGTCCGGTTCTGACATCCAAGAAAACCAACGGCATTAATTAATGCCCTATTTACACTCACAACAGGCAGACTGACGCAGAGGGACTGTTCGTATCTTGGCGTTCTACGCTGGGACATTTTCACAAGTTGGAATGACACGAGAATATACACTGCCCCTATTTCGAGGGCCTTGTGCTAACTTCCAGAGAGACTACAGTTAGTGTTAGGGTTACGATGGGGTTTTGGTTAAGGTTGGGGTTAAGGTAAGGGTCAAATTTAGGGTTGAGGTTTGGGTTAGTAGGCCTGTGATGCGGAAATATTCACGCTCTCTGGAATTTTGCGCAAAGACTAACTGTGTCCTGCCCACAAGCGAAGAAGTCCCGCGTATAAGCAAGGCTCAGTCAGTCCCTCCGCACCAGTCAACCTAGTGTTGGCGTAAACGCAGTAGATGGGCTATCCCGTTAAATGTTAATCGACCCCAACGAAGTCTTCCGTGTGATTTATAGGGTCCCATCAAACTACCCCACCAACCCAGCTGTCTCTTACCTCAAACCCCCCCCCCCAATTCATATGACTCACTTGTATGAAAAGACGCACATTATTGATCGTATGTTTTAGCTTTTACCCCGTTTCCATATAAATGTACTGGCCCAATGATAATTTATCGAAAGCACGCGCACGCTTGCCAACTGGTCTTCTGAAATGTGTTTTCTTTTCAAACATGATAAAGAAGTAGGGTTATAAAATTGATTATCGTGCGGAATAATCTGATAGATATTTCAAGCACGTCAGGATGCCGGCTTTTCAACGAGCTTCTTTCTGACCATCTGAAAAAATTACACTGAAAAAATGACTACCCGAGTAGTACGATTTGCTAATTCACTTTCAATGAATGGATACATGCAAATACATTTGATAAATAAAAATATTTTTTTCTTGTTCTCCTTTGGTAGCAGATAACGCCCTCCTTAAATTTATAATTTAATCGGTTAAAAAAGGTTCTAATTACGAGGTTATTTAAGAACGTGAAATGCACATCCATAAAGAATCGTATCATTCAACTTGTTAATTGTGCTTATAAAGTAACCATTCGATGCACTTCATGAAATAGCAAATTTACTGTAGATTATATATTGATGCAGTCGGATTTTCGGGCACGAGGCTCAGACACTTCCCAATTCAGACTAAGATTTCCTCGTTGCTGTTCCAAAGGAGCGAGAAACCTACTTCTCCTAGAACCGGGTGTGTTGAAGAGATAGGCTGCGACCAGGTTATTGAAATCAGATCACGAGGCAACGCAGCAATTAGTCAGGCAATTTTGAGGGTGAGAGATAACTTTTAAGCCGGGGTTGTAATCCAGTAAGAGAGCCTTAAACGACACGACATGACCAAACCTATCCAGCTTTGCTGTAAGGCCTGAGGTAAGCCGACTGGAGAGGAGCTGGAGCGCACTGGCGGACCCAGCCTTCCTCCATCCCGTTCTAACGAGTGTCACACACAGGATAGTTCGACCGTCGTGTTAGACAATAATCACCGTGCAGTGTAGGGACGGTAACTCTCGCTGGATTATAGTGAGATTACACATGCGCTTCATCTACCTCACTCTCTGTTCCATTCTCCCATCTGGACCCGGTCTAAAGACACTGTGAAGAAGACCGGAGATGGGAGAGGTCGCAGGCCAACGCACTGTGGTTCAACACCAACAAAAAGAACGCGACAACACAAAAGACGGCGGCTCAGATCCAAACTGAGAGGTAGTGCCATAAAGGCCACATTAAGAAGGAGCGATTGCAGCCTAATTATCAGCCCGCCAGTCAGCCACTCCACACAAAACACACATTGGGCTGACAACGCGGTGCGAGTTATCCCGTCAGTTGACAACCTTCGCAGCCACGGCTTTTAGCGCACCATGATAATTCCAACCGCGTCAGATTATTTCTAATGAGGAACATGCGCTGAGCCGTCGACCTCACACTCTCCCCCACACCCACAATCAGACCACCGTCCGAACCGGTCACTTGTCTGATATGGAAGAAGTGGCAGCTGCTGGTGACCTCATCTACATGCACTACGTACAGGATCTGGCCCCCAAAACACAAGCACCAGGATTTCACGCAAAAGAGGGTTGAACGGCCACCAGGTAGCCGCTCCATCGCAATTACACTTGCCTCAACATAACGTGGATGCTGAGGATTCAGGTCCGCTCCAGGACTTCCGTGGCCGGGATCCTGTCTTGCCATCTCAGCTTCAGTGTTCTGCGGAGGCAGCTGAGATGGAAGTGATTAAGCTTTCTGGCTTGGTTCGAGCAGACGGTTCAGGTCTCCGCTCCATAAAGGAGTGTCGTCAAGGTGACGGCCTTGTACATCTTCAGTTTGATGTTCAGGTGAAAACCTGCAGCCCGCTGACTAGCTTTGGTGATCCGTTGAGCAACATCGTCGTCGATTCTTGTGTTGCATGACGGCGTGCTTCCCAGATAAGCGAAGGTTTCCACATTTTTGAGTTGAGCACCATTGAAATTGATTCGGGGAGCATTGTATTCCGCGCTGGGTGGCGGCTGGTGCATGAAAACCGTTTTGGCTGTACTGATTGTTAATCCAAAATTGGCGCAGCCTTCGGCGAAGAGGTCCATGCTCCTTCGCATGTCCTCCTCCGCCACGGTGTTAAGGGCGCAGTCGTCCGCGAAGAGCAAGTTATGGACTGTAGCCGTAGACACGCGCGTTGATGCCTGCATACACCGACTGTTGAGAAGGTGCCCATCAGTTCTGTAGGCGATGCGGATCCCAGGCTGCTTATCACAGTAGGCGTCCATCAGCATAGCAGAGAACATGAGACTGAACAGGGTGGGGGCCAGAAAGCAGCCATGCTTCACTCCGTTGGTCACAGTGAATGCTTCGGATACCGTCCCGTTGTCTGTGACGCGCGCCGTCATCCCGACATGAAGCTGACGCACCATGTGCGTGAAACGCTCAGGACAGCCGAATTTCTGCATGACTTTCCACAGTCCGTCGCGATTCACCGTGACAAAGGCTTTCTTCAGATCCATGAAGGTAGTGTAAAGGAGAGTTCGCATCTCCTGGCACTTCTCTTGTAATAAGCGGGCGGCAAAGATCATGTCGGTTGTTCCATTGTGTCTTCGGAAGCATTCCAGGAGCAACCCCTGCTCTAGGTGACCGTTCAGACGATTGGGAAGGATACGGGCGAAGATCTTCCCGGCGATGCTGAGTAACGAGATGCCTCTGTGGTTATCACAGAGTTGCCGGTTCCCCTTTCGCTTGTAGAGATGGATGATGGTCGCGTCTTTGAAATCCCGAGGGACATGACCTTGGCGGAACATCTCCTGGAAGAGTGTTGTGAGTTCTGCCATCAGCCGGGACCTGCCGTGCTTGTAGACTTCCGGTGGGATTGCGTCGGATCCCGGTGCTTTACTGCTGGAAATCTGTTGCACGGCCCGGATGGTTTCTGGTAGGGAAGGCGGCAGATCCAGGTCTTTGTTCATGCCCACTTGAGGGAGCCGGTTAATGGCAGCATCGGAGATAGCTGATGAGCAATTAAGGACACTTTTGAAGTACTCGTCCCAGCGCTTCAGAATTTCGGATCTCGCAGTCAGAAGTGTTGTAAGTCAGAGCTAGGCAGCGGTGTGGTTTCCTTGATATAGGAACCGTAAATGACATTAATTGTTTTGGACAAGATTTTCATTTCATTGCGGTCCACATACCCCTGGATTTCCGCCACCTTTCAGAACATCCAGGCATCCTGCATCTCCCGCAGCCGTTGCTGTACAAGGCGGCAGCATCCGAAGAAGGCTGCTTTGGTGGCGTCAGTCCGAAGGTCCATGTAGGCTTTGTGTAGTCCATTCTTATCCGCGAGTAAGTTGCTGAGATCGGCGTCATTTTCGTCAAACCAGTCCTGGTGTTGACGGCGTGCGCGTCCAGGGGCTTCGAGGGCGGTGGACTAGATGGCATTTCGCAGTTAACACCATCGTGTCTCCACGATGGCTTTAGTATTTGGAGCATGCATGTCCTCTAGTTTCTGGGTTATCTGGTTGCTGATTTCAAATAGTGGGCGGGACATTTAGATAAAAGAGTATTTAACTTACTTGGCGGTCGCTTACCTTGGGGCCTTCGTCAGATTTGAAGTCGGATCCTCATCCTGGAGATGACGAGGCGGTGATCCATCCAAACATCGGCATCGCGGATCGCCTTGGTTACCAGCACGTCCTGTCGATGTCGCCTGCGGATGAGCACATAGCCCAGCAGCATCCACGTGGCCTTCTCCCGCGTCGGAAGGCGGAAGAAGGTGTTGGTCAGCAGGAGACAGTATTCCGTACAGGTTCGCAGAAGGCCGTTATCGTCACAGCTACCGAGACCGTGGGGACCCATCACTCCCTGCCAGGCAGCGTGGTATGTCCCAACGCGGGCGTTGAAGTCATCAAGGACAATAAAATTGTCCGCCGACGGCACAGTCACCAGGAGGGCGTGCAGGTCCTCGTAGAATTTGTCCTTCGCCG
The DNA here is from genome assembly GCA_017591395.1 of Schistocephalus solidus. Classification (NCBI taxonomy): domain Eukaryota; kingdom Metazoa; phylum Platyhelminthes; class Cestoda; order Diphyllobothriidea; family Diphyllobothriidae; genus Schistocephalus; species Schistocephalus solidus. The sequence continues at coordinate 172,810 of WEDG01000327.1, read as the reverse complement.
CATTAGAGCTCGTCATCGGGGGCGCGTAGGCGCTGATGATAGTGACGAAATTGTCTCCCCGAAGAGGCAGGCGGAGGCTCATCAGGCGATCATTTATATCCTGCGGCAGACAAGGCAGACGTCCCACGATGTCGTTCCGGATGGCAAATGCGACACCAGCGTCGCGTCGCTCTGCTTTTGGTCGGCCGCTCTAGAAGAGGGTGTAAACGGCACCCACCTCCTCAAGCTTAGCCTCCTCAGAGCATCGGCTCTCGCTCAGAGCAGCAATATACAGCTTGTAGCGGGCCAGTTCACAAACGACTAGCGCAGTCCTCTGTTCCGAGCGGTTGCTCCTCGGATTGTCTAAAATGGAACGAATATTCCAGGCTACTTGCGTGAGCGGACTCACCCGAGCAGCTCAGACACACACGACAGTTCGACCGTCGATTTCGACGAGGTCCACCGTATGCTCCACACCAGGTGGTGCAGGGACGGTGACTTGCACGTGAATTAGTTTTAAGTGATAGTAGCCTTGCGCTGCAGCTACCGCACTCTCTCCTCCTCCCCCACCTGAGTCAAGAAGACCGGAGATGGGAGAGGGCGCAGGTGGCTGGCGCGGCCGGAGCCACCCCTGGGCGTGCCACCACACCCACATGTTTGGCATTTGTTATGGGAGCGCAACCCGAATAACGCCTGCCGTGCCCTGATGTGGCCCCCGTGTTGGTCCAACGCATCTACCACGTGGCCCGTTTAGGGGGCACACACATACACACACGACGACAGTTGGACCGTCGTAGTCCGACGATGTCCACCGTATGCTCCACAGAACTGTGGTGCAGGTACGCTGATTTGCGCGTGATTTTGTTTAAAGTGATAGCAGCCTTGCGTTGCATCTACCGAACTCTTTGCTACTCCCGCATCTATGCTCGGTGTCAAGACAGAGTCAAGAAGACCGGATATGGGAGAAAGCGCAAGTGGATGGCGCGGCCCGGGGCCTCTAGGCTCTAGCCGCCCCTAGGCGTGCCACTACACTCCCCTATGTTCGGCATTTGTTATGGAAGCGCAACCCGAATAACACCTGCCGTGCCCTAATGTGGCCCCCGTGTTGGTCCAACGCATCTACCACGTGGCCCGTTTAGAGGGTACGATAGTTCAACCGTGTATTTCGACGAGGTCCGCCGTATGCCCCACAGAAGGTTGGTGCAGGGTCGTTGACTTGCGCGTGATTTAGTTTAGTGAGAGAAGACTTGCGCTGCAGCTAATGCCCTCTCTCCTCCTCCCCACCTCAGCCCGGTGTCATGAAAGAGTCAAGAAGACCGGGGCGGGAGAAGACGTAGGTGGCTGGCGCGGCCGGAGCCACCCCTGGGCGTGCCACCATACCTGGCTCGGATCTCACGGAGTGGGAGTGCCATAAAGGCCACATTAAGGAGGCATTGCAGCCTGACTCTCAGTCCGCCAGTCAGCCACTCTACACAAAATACACACTGGGCTGACCAAGCGATCCAAGTTATCCCGTCAACTGGCAACCTTCCAAGCCATGGCTTCTAGCGCACCGTGATAGTTTCAAGCGCGTCATATTGTTTATAGTGAGGAACATGCGCTGAACCGTCGACCTCACTCTCCACCCCATCTCCACAATCAGATAACCTTTCAAGCCGTAGGACTTTTGAGACGGGGGGGGGGGGGGGGGGTTGGTGGTGGTGGAAATTTCGGAGTCATACATACCGGGTGTGGAGGCACACACAACACCGGAGACCCTCACCTGGTTTAGTCCGCTGGTCCTGATGGTTGACCGGGGTGTGGCTGCTAGGCAGAGCCCAGCTTCGAGGAGACACAGGTGAGAGTTTGGTACCAGTTGATGATTATGCGTGATCTTTCGGTCGTTATAATAAACCTGAGGTATTTTGACCTGCCACAACGACATAAGAGTTCTAGTTTGGAAGGATAAGGGTTGGCAGAAAACCTGGGGCTGCGAGCTAGTCAAAAAATATTATATTTTAGTGGAAACTCACATCGACGTTGAATCCAAGTTAACGAATTCTGGTTTAAGTGTCCAAATTCCATCGCCTTGACCTAGTCTTACCACTGAAACATTATCAGAAAGGCAAGAGACTGCTAGCGTTGCTACGCCCCTTCCCCTCCCCTTCCCGGGTATGCGCTAGAAGGGCAAACTATCCACACACATTAAAGCAAACGATGAAAAACTCAGTTGCAACTGTGTGAAACAGCCGCAGAATGTCGGCGAAACATGTGTCTGAGCTTTTAGTGAGTACGTGTGCTGTCAATGTGATGTCTCTAGTAAGTCTTGCGTATAAAACACTTGCTGCCTGTTGGCATTTTAATGAATATTACGCGGTTATCCCACTGCGGCTGATAGAAGTCGGCCAAAACATTCATATTAAAGTTTCAGTCTACGCCTAAAAATCTTCAAATAGATAGATTTACTGCAAGTTAGCAAGTAATTTCTGAGGAAATTAAAAAGCTGTAAAAACTCATTTCAAACACCCACTCCTTCTGGGGCTGATGTAACAGCGTCGGATGATAAATGCCTGCATACCTGGTTACCAAACATGGGAGGGACCGTGTGAATATGCAGGTGAGTCACAGCACAATCGGATGGCTTGACAGCGCGCAGCATTACACGCGGATCGAAGATGGTTTGAGCAGACAGCCGAGGCCAGTCAACAATTCCCAGGCGCTCCACATCCTCATTTATCTCGGTGGCCTGACCGAGGTGTTTGTTGTTGAGCATGAAGAGCGGACACAGACCGCAACCGGTGGGAAGGGGTCCATCTATCACCGAAGTCACCTCGAGGCTGCTCTTAAGCACGCGTCCGGTCTCCACTTCAAAGTGCGGCAGCATGCGCTCAACGTTGGGATCCAGGCGGCGAATCCACCAGGCCGGCTGAGTAACTGCAGCTTGCAAGAGGGCCAGGGGGTCTCTACCATCCAATTCCCAACGGTGCAGGTCCAGGAGGTAAGGCTGGTGTCCAGAATTCTGCAGGCGCCAGTTGGGAGCTCTGCGCCAATCTGGGGCAGTTGCCGTGGACCCCACTGGGTCGTAAGCCTGCCAGGCAGGCAGGAGAAAGAGGAATCCGGTGTGCGGGTCAATAAGATTGCCACCATAGCCTAGCCACACGATTTCTTCATCAGGCGAGGACTGCCAGGGCTGATGAAGGAAGCGTCGGCTACCAGTGCAGCTATACTCAGCCGTCCAGAGCATCTGCAGAGGAAAGAGGCAAGTGGGCACTAGGCAAACAGAAAGAGAAAGTTTAAAGAAATACGGTTATCAAGACGAACCTTTGTAGAATCAAATAGGGCCACCGGGGAGCCATTGGCATCGGGGAGTACAAGGTAGAGTGCTAACTTCTGAGAAGTCAGAGGGGCTGAGGCATTTTCGGCTGTGGTAGAGGCCAGAGCTCTCTCCTCAACGGCAAAAAGAAAACCCTGTTCCTGATCATAGGATAAAAAGTAGGCCCTTCCACGGCCATGATGGAACACCGCAGTAAGACGGTTTCGATTCTCGGGGTCAGCATAAAAGAACTGCACAAGATCTGTGATAGTCAGGGTGTTGCGCATAACCACCAGTCGATCCTCCGCATCATACAGATACTGTATGCTGAAGTCTGTCGGCATGCCAGCCTCCCAGGGGAAACAGGGGAAGCCTGAACAGGCGTCACCAGGAGGCACCATCTTTCTGCCAGTCTGAGAGGGGGACGATTTCTTTGACCTCTCCTTGCGATAGACCCACCTTCGAGCCCAGCGTAGAAGGCCCTTACTGTCGTATTCAAAACGATCGAGCACTTCCTCCTGGTCTTTTTCCCAATGACGCTCAGTCAAAAGCCCGTCCTCGTCAAAGTGATACTTCCAGTGGCCGAGACTGGAAAGCAGACCACGCGAATCATAGGTGAATTTAGTGGAGACCCGTTGGCTCTCGCCTGAGTGACGTCCTGCAATAAACTGGGAGTCCGATACGTAGTGACGCAACTCTGCAAGGCGAGCTTCCTCGTTGAACACGACCTGTAGGTGCTGCAGTCTACTCGAGCCCACCTCCTCGTTTTCCACACCCTCGATTCGCCCACCGGGACCACGCTGGAATCGAGTGTATCTTGGCACTTCACCAAACCTCTCAATGGTCACGTCTGAGGGGTAGAGGAGTTCACCGTCGTAACTGTAGGTCATGTTGAATAAAGGTAGCTTTCTAATTGGAACCTAAAAAAAACATACAGATGAATGACGGCAAGGATAAAGTAAAAACAGGCAGGTTTCCGAAACCGAAATATTTACCTCCTCAAGAACAATGGCACACAGTCTTCCCCGATTATCCCGACGTCTGTGCAACCGCAGACCACCAGGGGTCCAGGTGACAGATGTGGTCAAAGGCTCGTAGACAATATCAACCTCAAGAGGACTGATCGTATAGCCGGACCAGTCGCGGAAGTTGAGTTGAGTGTTGTGACAGACAAGTGGATTCGCAGTGGTAAAGACGGTTGGTGAAATGGTTGAGGACTCACTTTTGTGACGGTGACCACCCAGAGGTGGAAGAAGACATGAACGGATACTGGAAGGCTGAAAGGAAGATTTAGGAAAGGCACGTACAGCAGTCTGCTAAACAGGGGCTAGAATAGCATATACAGCCTATCCCAAATGTATAAATTTTATGCAGGCCACATGACGTGAACAAAAGGATAGAAGGTCAACCTTAAATGGGCAGTGCCTTACTGTTTTCTTTTTAAATGACAGGAAGGCAAATTCAAGTATAATGACGCCTAAAAATATAAGCTTCTGCTTTGGCGAGGAAGCGCATAGGCTAACAGCTTTAAGAAGTCGTTGATCTTAGGAATGGTCAAATCAAGCACAGAACTATCATGAAGTATCACAGGGGAGGAAGTAACCTTACTCGAGACAGGTGCACAAATTTAGTTTGTTTCCGGAGATATCACGGTTGTCCAGTTCCCCATCTCCAGTTCTGCATGAATTGCAACTTATTAGTAGGCTGGCATTCATGTGGTGTGCTGCAAGAACAACGGTAGGTCCGTGTCGCTTTCCGAGAAGGGGTTCAAAGAAAAATGCCAAAACCTACTAAAATGCCAATGTGAGCTTTAATAGCACTTCCGGTTATAGATGGTGTTCACAATTCGTGCAGTGTACTATGCTCCCATTTTATCATAAATTATATTACGTTTGCTTAATCCCAATGGGTTTGTGCTACTTTGTCCAACAGCCAAATTTGTCCTGATGAATCGAATTACTGGAATCGAGCGAAGATCAGCGCAAATTGGCAACTCGGAGGCTGAACCCAAAACCTCAGCTTGCCACGTATCTTTGCGAAATAGGGCATAATTTTGACCCTCAGGTAGCGGCCATCTTAGGCCGAGGAAGCCCAAGGACAGAACGATGTACACTACGAGTGTGGTATGCAGATGATAACTCGAGCAAAAAGCACCTCTGGCTTCCTGCACTTCGAAAGTCCGTACAGAGACGAAGACCAGGTCACGATGATCACACAGAATATGTGAAAAGCGCGCAGATACGGCCGGACGATGAACTCACTCGAGAGGGGAGAATAAACGAGAACAACGCCCTGCGGAGGCTACAGCCAGCCTCAATCGAAGTGACGACGCGTAACGAACGCAGCTGTCAAGATCGCCAAAAGGCAGAGAAAACGCAAGGAGAGAAAAAGCGATTGGTTAAGGACCCACTAGCCCTGCAAGTCATTTGCGTTTCTGTTTGATTTCATGCATTTAACGTTTTGACAATGCTGGGCTGACCAAACTCATCCGAACGTCAGCAGTGCAATAACTCAGTGAACTCCGCTTTCTGAGTCTCTCCAGGTGCATCTGGCTGTAGAACATAACATGATCTTTCTGTTTTGATTCACATTTCGCGGCGGACAGGAAACCAAAAGAGCCATTTCCAGCCTGGAGCTCCGGAGGAGAAGGGAGTAACCACGTTTCGCTGAAGCATTATTTCCAAGCGACTGCGAATTTTCCCGTCGTAGCCGACAAAGATCAAATTCTCAAAGACTGGACCTCGATTTCAAATAGCTGACCTTCCCAGAATAGGCTCAGGGGAAGTATTCGAACTTCGCCAGAAAGAAAAGAAGAACTGGACGAAAAATAGGGTTTAACGAATAGAAGCGATTGTACTGTGAGATTAATTGGGGAGGGGGGGAGGAAGGTGAGCTGATAGATAACAGTCTGCAGTAACTCAAAACAGCCGCCTGGGAGATAGGAAGTGGAACTCACCCGAAAGTTTGAGTCGTACTCGTACTCATAACTATAAGCCAGCAAGCCACCAAGCTCTGGCCTGACGGCCCCGGTGCCGGCCAACGACAAAAGGCCCCGCACTGCCGTAGGCAGACGACCCGTGCCGTAGTCGCGATACTGCTCAATGCTGAAATCTACCATGGCGTCCGTGAGGATGACAAAAGGTGCATCTAGGGGTGATGCAGGAGGGCCAGAGGACCAGTAAATGCGGATGTTGTCATAGACAATGAGGCGTTTTGAGTTGAGGACGTTAATTCGGCGTCCACTGGGCCAGGTGAAGCGGGCCAAGGACAGGCCCACACTGGCTGTTGGCAACATCCGGGTCTCCCAATCGAAGATGAAGGAGCTCGGAGCAGAGGACCAGGGCATGAAACTGAACCGTTGCACACCCACACTGGTGAAGCTGGAGAAGGAGCGGTAGAGGCCTGATGGAGTGACTACATGCGAGAGGCCCAGATTACTCTCATTGGGGCTGTCTGCTGACGCGTGGTTGTAGATCAGCCGGTAGGTGCCGGCACCACTAACGGACACTTCTGTACGCTGCATAAAAGGAGCAAAGACTGGTGTTGGTCGAACTTGCGAAGAAAATAGCGTACCAAAGAAAAGCGTCTCATAAGAAACCTACCAAGTATGGAAAGAGTGGGTTTTGGTAGTCAAAGGCTAGTGTATCTAGAGTGCTACCAAGCTCAACAGTCCGCAGACGCTGAAGGGAGTCATAACTGAATCGGTACGTAGAGTGGCCCCAGAATGCCTCCTTGAGGAGTCCGTGTCTAGACACAAAAAACGAAACAAATGATAACCTCGGAATAAAATATGAGCAGCAAGTATTGCAAAGAATGCCTACGTGGACACACACATACCGGCTGTAGTGAAGTCGAAGGTCTGCAAGCACTGGGGAACTGTCGTCAAATGAAGAATCTGGCGAATCCGAAGCTGCCGAGGTGTCCAGGAAGCCGGAGCGTTCAGTCTTGGCAGGAAGGGTTGTGAAGACTGTGGGCTGCATGTCGGAGTTATAAATTATGCGCAGAAGGAATTTGTTCGTAATTGGACTACGGAACACCTCGGTCAAAGATTCACGGTCATATACAACTGACAGAATGGGAAGTCCGTTGATCTAGAGGACGAAGAAAGGTGGATAAGACTTTGAATACAAATGCTAAAGTTTGGTCCATGGAGCGAAGTGGGGCGAGGGAGCAGGGTAGCAATCACTCACCGATAATGTTTTCCGTGTTCGTTGAAAGATGGCATCAGAGGTTGATGCAGATGTGTCCCGCCGACGGGAGGTCGGAACATTCCCTCTGGGGACACGTGCACCCAAATCCAGGGCACTTCGGCGTGACCTACCCAGACGCAGGAAGCTTCCACGACGTCGACGACCCTGAGTCGCCTCGACCGTATCGAGCCCAACGGGCGACTTACGTGTTCCGGAAACTTCAATGCTGGAGGTTACCCTTGAGAGTAGAGAAGGGATGAGACCTTAAAGAGGTCATACTGAAGTGGGCCTCAACATTGGCTTGAGGATACTATACACCGCCTGCTCATACAACCAAAGGAGCGACGGCAGCCAGAGACACGTTACTAATACTGAAACGTCGGCCAAAAGTTTGAAATGCGTTTTCAACTACGAAATATTACTTAAGTGGTGTTGCAATATCAATAATCGCGCGGCACACTCCCATGACCTCACAGATACGTCAGGAGGTCAGCTTCCGAATGCATTTCCCTTCGACCACCTTTAAAAACCACAGTTGTTAAAAATGTGACTATTTATGTAGCTTGCATTTTTATCTTGATATTCGATACCCTTATAAATTCAAGCATATTTTATAGAAACGTGCACAAGGATACCTCTTCTTGTACTCATTTCATAGCCAATCACGTATTCTTAAAATTTATGCAGAAGGAAAGCTATCTTTCAGTTTTAAAGGTTTCCAATTATGTACGACTTTCATTCAAATGACGTCACACCTATTCATTTCTTAGTGCCCTCATAAGGTAAAAAAATATAGTCCATATCCGCCGCAAAAATTTACGAGCATTATATGGTATCTTGTCTACGGCATAGGTGAATGTATGCTTATTAGAGCGGAGTGTATGCTGTTCCTCGCACAGAAAGCATACAGCTTGTACGCTGAAAACCCTAAACAAAAATGCAGGGGTAGATCAGGCTCAAAATTATACGGGAATTGTAGAACTTTTCAAACCCTATAGATACACTTTTTTAGAATATAAAAATTGAAGAAGACGTGAGTTACTACCGAATGAGTACAAGGAAGAATATATTTGCTCAAATTTTCTCGAAAATAAAATAAAATAAATAAAGGCATTTACAAGCAATAGAAAAATGCTAACTACTTAAGTAGTCAGTATTTATTGAGCGTAGTTTTGCAGGCGGCCAAGAAGACGACTATAAAAGACGACCTGCTGGTGTGCCTTAAATATCTTACGATTATGCTATGCGATAAGAAATCTAACAATGCTACTTAAGTAATCATTCCTAGTCGAAAATGCGTTTCATATTTTTGTTAAACGTTTCATGAAATCGGTCACTCTGTATTGTCTGACTAATTTTTCGGATATAAACTAAAACGGATGGCTGACGTGAATGAATACAAGTGGACTAGACATGCAGAGGCAAAGAGAGAGACCACACACACGACAGTTCAACCGTCGTAGTCCGACGATGTCATCCTTATGCTCCACAGAAGGGTAGTGCAGGGACGGTGACTTGCGCGTGAATTAGTTTTAAGTGATATGTCGGAGCCCCAGGCACTGGTTTACCAACCTCCATGCGATGGATTCGCAAGTGACCGACCAGGCTGATGCGTGAGGTGAATGTGCGGTCGCAATGAGGACAGTTTAGGAGAGAGTCCCCATCGCTGATGGTGGTGGTGGCGGCGGCGGTGGTGGAGGTAACAGGTGATGAGTATTGGGATGTGGTCTCTATGATGGTGGGAGTAATGGGAGCAATTGTCAATAATATTAAGCTAAGAAACACCCACAGAGGCACATATCTTCGCTAATACGGGCAAAAAGTCGAGTTCAAGTGAGCGTTGGTAACAAAAAGGAGCAGACAGTTACAAAGGATTAGGACAGTACGCGAGTCTGAGCTGGACACGCCATCTTCCAAGTAGACTCGATATTTGGAAAAAGTATTGCCAATAGTCTGACGTTTAGGATGCATTTTCGAAATCACCATAATAAACCACAGCTGATGGGCTGTATAATTTATAGGACACAATACAGGCGCCACCACATGCCTAAAGAAATTGGGAAATTTCGCATGCATCGCAGGCGGTCATACTTAGCGCAACAGCTGTTTCCTCGCGCACACCATCCGAGTCATCAAACTTCGTGACCCTATCATCAGTGTTGGTAAGTGGTCAGATATTGAGTTACATGTGCCGGCACTGGAAGCTTTGATCCCTCACACACTCCCACGCGTCTGAGGACTCTGCGCAGGTGGCCTAAGCACTGACTAGAGAGGGCGGAGGTGGTTGCGCTTGCCGGTGGACTACGTGCTGCAGAACCATGACCCAAGCACCTCGCGTCTCATAGTGCTCATATCTTGTCAAGATTCCTGCCTCAACGAACGTGAACCTGTGACCGAGTCCCATCGAGTGGGTTGAGACCTCATAGTTGACATCATTCCTCCTCACCGCCGGTGCTTGTTCGGCCATCCGAACTCAGGATAGTTTTACCGTTTCCTCCGGTTGCATTGCCTTGCGTACAATTGTGCCAGATAAGATAGAAACCTCCAGGCATATCTGATCTAGGCAGTGGTCTTTCGACCTCATCACTTTGGCTCGTAATGGTCACTCACGGTACTTGCGCAAACTCAAATCCAAGTGCTGTCAAGACGTTGTCTGGCGGACGCTGAGGCGTTCTTGACGCAGAAAAGCATTAGCCATCAAAATGTTGATCCGATGCGGTGTGGTCCCTATCTCTATCTTCAGAAGCAGTGCTTGGTGAGGTTGGTCGGGAAACTGTTCGCCCTGAGCACCCCACCGAAAGTATGGTAATTCTGTAACCTTGCCTTCCGATTAATCTCTGAGGTAACTCGGCCGAATACATTCGGCAATTAAAGGAAGGGGTGGGCCCGATGCTACGATCTCTTTTTGCTCGCATTTGCGCGCCAGGGGTAATTCGATTTCCTTAACCACTAGACCCAGGGGAACAGAAGTAGAATTGAGGAGAAACGCGACGTATAAACGAACCAGGACCCCACTTACCCGAAAATTTGCCGCCCCAAGGGTTCCGTTGACGAACGGAGTGTGGTATCTGAAGCAACAGTCAAAGAATTTGAGGTCTCGTAGCCAGGAGTAAACTTGAGTTACAGGCGGCGGCTGACAACGCTGCCTCTCACTTTGTCAATCACAGAGATTATTTTCGATAGGCAGGTTTGTTCTCATGACAAATAAATTTGCAGAGCTGCGGACTTTAATTTGGTTTTAGGGGTGAGGGAGAGAGAGTGATTATCCATTGCGGTACACGCAATGGCTGTGGGCCTAGAGTTTGTATTAAGGGGGGCTGGGGTTGAGGGTAGGGGCATCAGGGATTAGGTTATAGGATGCTGGTGCTTCCGTTTCGGCTAGGTTTCGAAACTAGGAGGTAAGGGGTTGGGGTAAAGTTCGAATAACCGGTGGTTAGCTATTCAACAATTCAAAAAATCAATTATTATTAAAAATAAAAATAATAATAATAGTAACAATTCAGAGGTTCCCCCTGTAACCCCTAAATAGACTACTGGCTGCCTGTTGATAGTTTAATGAACATTAAGCGGTTATCTCGCTGTGGCTGAGAGAAGTAGGTCCAAATATTCATATAAACTTTCCGTCTACGCCTATACACTTTTAAATAGACTGATTTACGCTAGGTTAGTGATTAATTCCTGTGGAAATAAAAAAATCAGCAATAATAACCATTGCCAATTCGTTACAGCTTCGAGAACTTAGTCATTTAGCGGTCACCAGCGATTCGCTAGACATTTTGCGACACGTTTGCTACGATATGCCGTTTTTCAAATTGCGCGCTGCTTCGTAAACTGAACTAAACGACCTTCGTCATATGTACGATCTTCCTTATTTTTATCTCCACATTTTCCGTCTAAGTACCATTTTTCCCACCCCCAAAAGCCCAATTTACCACAATTCCCGTATTAAACTAACCACTGGCTTGGGTTTTGTCAATGCGGTAGCTTTTTCAGCCCCCGCCGAGTTATACGATAGGCACCTCGGGAAGGCCATAGACTCGGTTCAAGTCAGGTTATTTTTCTCTCACCATGTTCCGATCGATCGACCATATTGCATCCGACGTTTCCGCTGCGAATAACGTGACATGGACTTCGCGTGTCACAGTTTTCACGCATGAAAGTAGCGTTCGTCCGGTAAGGTCTCGGTTATCTAAAGGCAGACTGTCCAGTCTAATGCGAGGGTAGAATGGCCCGTTCACTGCGGACGACGACGAAATATTTGTAGACCTTGGGTTCCCGGAGTGCAACACGTCGGACCCTGGGAAGCACTTCGCTTGGTCCACGAACCAGCGATGTGGTACGGTGGTTCTTGCTGTCCACCAGTCAGCCAATCCACACAAAACACACTCGGTACTGACCACGTGGTCCGAGTTATCGCGTCATTTGGCAACCTTCCAAGCCACGGCTTTTAGCGCACCGTAGTAGTTTCAAGCGCGTCAGGTTGTTTTTAGTGAGGAAAATGTGCTGATCCGTCGATCACACTATCTCCCCACCCGCACAATCAGACCACCATCCGCCCCCGTCAGTTGTCTGATGCGGGAGTGGGCACATTGGCTGACGGGTCGGCGTACCCGCCTTCGCGCGCCACAGCACGACCGGGTCCCGATAACGCACACACCAGGATTCACTAAACCAGGGGATAAGGAGCAGCCATCGCCATCTGACTCCCAATCAAATGGTCAGCCATTCAACGCGCAGCCCACATTGGGCCGACGGTGTGGTCTGGTGTAAGAGTCAGATTGACAGCCCTTCAAGCCACGGTTTCTAGGAGACCGTGATATTCTCAGGTACCTGGTGATGGCGAGGGTGCTGTGCATGTATTGGTGGTGCTGGGCGTTGACGTGGTATGGCTTACTGTGGTTTACCGCAGGTTATCGTGGAGCCGCATGTGAACTAATAGGCTCATGCGGTATGTGAATGTGCGGGAGCAGTGATGGCAGTGGAGGCGGGCAAAGCGACTATATGTCGGAGCCCCTTTTGGCAAAAATAGACGTGGGAGCACAGAAAGGAGAGAAAACTCACGTATTTTCAATATACTGCTGAAGAGGCTCTGAGGAGTTGGCGTCACTGTTGCTCTTACCGGACCCTAGAGCGGTTCTGCTAAGGTCACCGCCATTGCGGGCCAACTTGCTGGGCACGACGAGAACCCGAATACGCCGATTGAGTTGCCAGGATACATGGTCCTCAAGAGATGGAGCGGTGATTCTATCAAACATAACCTTCTGCACGCCCTCATCATAAGTGATATGAGTCGCATCCTCAGAGGATTGGATGGAGTATGTGCCGAAAGCTGGATCAGATCGAAATACAGATAGGTCAGACAACTATAAAGCCCAAGCGACGACGAGGCAACAATAATACCAAAACTATGAAGAAAATGCAGCCAATTACCATTTTTGTAGATGACGGGAGAGGCGGAAGATGAGGCACTCCCTGCCCTCGGCGTCACACTTTCAGCATGTCCGGCCAATATATGAACGCTGGCAAGCAGGCCTGATGGTGTTGCGATGTTGTCCACCAATCCGGAAGTTGGTGAGTAGGCAAAGAGAAAGGGCAAGGCACTTGACGGAGTCCAGAGCTTCGAGAGGAAGCCGTTGGGTGATGACTCATACCGGTGTACGGCTCCAAAGGGGTCTGTTATACGGTCGATTCTTTTGTCCGCTGCAAAGCTCATATTGTATGTGCCACCTGAGGGGAGCAGTAGGGAAACAAATCGTAATCCAAACCAGTAGCGGTGGCAAAGAGGCCGCCGTCAAAACAAAATACGACGACTGCAACTTGGAAAACATTCCTACTTAAGGTATACGCATGGAGATTTAATCCGGGAGGACAATGCGATCCTACATTTCCTCTAGTCGGATACAAAGAACAGTTGTGTAGCCCAACTTTCCTTTTCACGCAAGATTGACTAATGGTTACAAACGGTAGAAAAATATATGAGTACTACTGGCACCTGAGGACGTACACATGGCTCTGGAAGGTATAAAAAGCTCGGTTTACAGTTAAGCCCCTCTCCCCACCACTGTTTTTTGGCGTTGGAGGAAGGGCGTTGAGTACCTTGAGTAATTACAGAAGTGGTAAATCGAAGCCAAGAGGTCTTTACGAAAGCTATCGCTATTCTGTGGAAATCTTGGTGATCTGCTCGCGAATTGGAGCGTAGTGAGGGGGGCTTATGCAGCATCGATCACAGTCCCCCCCTCCTCATCCGTCAAAACCCAGTTGATGTACAAGGTCAAGTACAAAGCCTGACCAGGCCGTGTTCCGTCAAGTGGCAATTGTGTTGGCTCAATCCAGGGTTTTAAAGCGACATGACTTAAAACCCGATGGCATAATTACCGCGGAGTCAAAAGGAGACATTTGCAATTTCAGTTTGAGTTCTAAGAGATCTTCGGAATTGGAAACGAAAGCATAAGGGCACCATGGGCCCTTTTTGAACCTTTTGAACTTCGGATGGATCCTTCCACAGAACCCCTTTAACTTACCAGAATCCAGTGTGAGAAACTGTGGTAGACCTCGGTTATCTCGTTCGAGTGTCAACAAACCGCCTCCTGATCCCCACCGAACGCTTGCCAACCAGCCATTCGCAAGCGAAGCCTTATAGGCAAAGGTGTAGACAGGATGTTGCGTAAGGGTGTCCACCAAATACTTCAGTTGGCCATGTTGATTGAATAGGTATTCCTCCCGAGTAGGGTTTGGAGAGGATATCTTGTAGAGGTAATTTGCAGACACTTCATTGACGGAGGTTCGTTGCGGTTCCGAGTAGATAGAGACCACCACATTATGACCGCCATCAGCGACATAGACATCGTTAAAGATGCCCACAGCGATAAAGGTGATGTTAGAAAAGCGGAAATCTCGTGCGGGTGTTGAGGGCGGCGATGGTGTCAACTGGTCGAATGGCAAACGGGCTGGAGTGGGAGCTTTGAGGATGCGATGCAGACTAGACTGCAAGCCCGAATTCCAAGGGGTACTGGTTCGGGCGCCTGCAAAGAGATACAGCCGGTCATCGCTTCTCCGGATCCAGAGTACTTCGGATTCGGCAATTAAGAGTTCGCCATGCACCGAGAAGGCAATGCTTCGAATCTCTGAGAACTCGAAGTCGACTGCGAGCGGTGGTAGAGAGGTAGGCTGACCCCCGCGTTGCGTTGTAGGACAACCTGGAAGGCGACCGGCGGCTAGAGAGACCATTCGACTGGCGAGGTCTAACCGAAAAACCTGCAGCACAGAAGATATTTTGGTGATGAGCTAAGTACTAAACGCAGTCGTCCATGAGTAGGCCAAAGCATAGTGAAGGGCTTACGCGTTTTTCATCGACGTAATATACGGAGTCTTCGATCGGATTATAAGCGAGTGCAGTAGGAGCTAAAAGCTGCACCTTTGATGCATGTAGCGATCGACCACAGGGTAGGGGACCGGTAGTTTCGCCCATCTGGCCGATAACATGCTCCACGCGAATGCGCGATTGCTTTTGAGAATCTGGAGGAGTTGGGGATCGTCGTAGGGGGTGCCGCCACAAGCGTTTGTCATCAAGGAAGAAGAGGTCCTCCTACAATAATAACCACAACTTGAAAGTACAGTTAGAGCTCGGAAAAATTAGCTCCATGTACATGACAGACCGAAGAAACCTCAAAAGCGAAAGCCACCCAAAATTAGTAAGCTTACGTTAAATGTCACAACCAGGCCCTTTGGATGAGTCAACTGCATACGAAAGCAGTCGGGAAATGTATCGTTGGGTGGGCACTGTTCACCAATAAACATCTGGTGAAAGTCTCGGCGGATGAGACTGATCCACCAGATAGCCTTATTTCGCGCGTCTGATACAAACAGACCCGCTCTGCCAGCGCCGATTCCACCCCGGGAAAGGGCCTCTCTGTCCTCGACGCTGATTGGATGGCGAGCGATAAAGTAGTCGGTCAGCAGCTTCTCCTCAGAATCAACACCGGACACCGCAAAAGGCATTACGCGCACATCAGAGACAGTCCAACCAGCATTCGTTGGGTTACCGGCATCGTCAGATTGTGGATGATTAAAGACTGAATCACGTGCGGAGACGGGTGAACTTGAAGAGGGGATAAAAGCATTTGTAGAAATACCATAGGAATCAATAATGTAGAGGCTTAAATGGTGGGGGAGGGGCACTTCGAACATACTTGCTGTCATCGGGGTAGTCAGCGGGTTGAAGAGTACGCAAAAAGTGCCCATCGCCGACAAGCAGCCTACCCGTTTCATCTGTCGCAAGAGCGGAGAGATGGAAAACTGGATTTCCCAACGCCTTTCCTCCACAGGAAGCACATTGGTCTGGGGAGCGCCGAACATTCGGCTTGCCAAACAGAATATTGACCACCAGACTCTCGGTGGAATCCTCTATCCGGTGTCCATCTCCACTGTAAACAGATAAAATGAGGCCTCAAAGCAAGTTGCATTCATTACAGTTAACAGGAAATGCAGTATCTCTTTTACGATTCAAGGCCTGATTCACTGGTCTCATACTAAAAGCATGCGATGAAAATTGATAGGAAACGGGCCATGGGGTCGGTGGGAATTTCCTAAGACTGGAATAATGTTTTCCAGTCTTTTAATAATTCCTCTTCCCACAGAGCTTTCGATCCGGAGAAAATTTAAAGACTACACAGGCGCATAGTAACTTACAGGTAAACAATGTTCTGAGTAGGAGAGTATACGTGACGGGCATCCAGGTTCCAGTTCGCCAAGTCCGGATTGACGATATCGTGACCCTTGAGTTGAACTACCTTCTTTTCCCAAAATACGGTAGGGCAACCAGTATAGAGATAGCCGGCCGACACTGGAGAGCAAGAAAATAAAAGCCGACGGTCAGAGCATATGGAGGTTGAGATAAAAGATAATGAAAAACTAGGCCAACGGTCAATGAATGTGAGAGGAAGTATCAAGTCGACATAATAAAAAAAACAGGAATTGTAATTGTTGTTGGTTTCTCATAGATAGAATTCAAATAATACAAACGAACGTTAAATCAGAATTTATCTTCTCTTCTGATGACGGAAAACAAGGAAAACAGCCCATAAGCCTTCCCTATGGAGTCAATAGTAAGGATGTCTTACCCTTGACCGGAATATTTCCATAGACTGAGCGATTGTAGCCGTCCGTCCGGTTCCATAAGAATGTGTATTGCAGACCGCGAGAGGGTTCGAATCGCCAGAATTTGCGCAGGCCACCAACGTCGATTAGAAGGTGCACCTCTGCTAGATCTTCCGGTGGTGGTCGGTCGGCCGTGAGAAGGCCGATGAGCAGAGGAGACACAGATTTGTGATCTGCGTGATTTGACGTGTACGTGAGATGCAAATTCGAGGGCTAGACGGGAGAGGGATAGTTATTTAGAAAAGAGCACTAATTGTGAGGCACTGATATAGCCCGCACAAAGCTAATGGAAATGGGCAGAGTCCGCGGCCAGGTAACGGAACAGGTATGAGGCGGACGTGACACAGACCCAAAAACAAGTACCACGACAGCAGACAGCAACCGGCTTCAAAAAAAGTTTGCAGTGATGAGCGATCAGGTGCAGGGGGGCAGGAAAATCTTATGACGCGGAAGTAGGCAGGCCATTACTATAACCTAAGGAATCAGTGCCTTGCTCTTTACAAATGACCAAGATAACCAGAAGGTCAGAGAGGAGATAGGTTCATTAATGTCTAAAACGATAAACAACCCATAAGCAGCTCCTGATGCAGTTGTAGCACTAAAGAATAACACTTTCGGTTCAGAGCCGTCGGACTTGTTAAAGCAAGTTTACCGGACTTCTTAGCGGTAAAGACGACAGTTCTTGAGTGACTCAAGTGTTCCCCATAATAGGAAACCGAAGGACTTAACAGTTCCTTCAGCAGAATAGTTTTTTAAGATTAGTTTTTTTAAGATTTTAAGTTTTTTAAGATTTCTTACATGCCACGCCGCGACTGGACACGGGAATAGGAACGACCATAATACAGTATGACTGTCCGCCAAATTCCAGCAAAATTATTCTTATGGTTAAGGTTATTATCAGAACTCAGTTTAGGCCAAAGTTTAAGATTACTGTTAGAAATAAGAAATGGGAACAGGCATCCTTCCTGGAAAGAAGCGCAATGCAATCCATACTCCGGGAAGGGGTGCGCTCCTATTCCCGATTCCTGCCACGGCAGCACACCACAAATCCTTAACAAATAATTATTTTATAATTAAACAATTGGCTACAAACGTACTAGTTGGTGAAACAATAAGCTTAGTATGCGCTCATCTGCTCAAAAGTCGTCAATCACCTGAAATACTATACGAGCCCCAAAATTGGTCAGTTCCTGTTCAGTAGCCATCCCTACATAGGAAGTAGCAATGGGAAGTCCACTCGGTCCAATGCCAGTCGACATTCTTAGGGTTCAGCTATGAGAAGAAGTCTCAGTCAAATTCATCCATAAAAAACCACAAAAGGTATACCAACGATATGGCTGCGGCTAGTACTAACGGTGGAGAGGTGAAGGATACTCTGAGTGAACTGAACTGAGCTGAACCTAGGGAAAATTCCAAAAATTAGCACCAACTTTGACTTGCCCTTAATGACAATGGTTTTTTATTGATGAAAGTTTGTCGCTATGCGACCACTTACGAGGGTTTTGAATCATACCTCCAAAACCATCATTAAACCGCCCAATTTCTCCCAATACAACTAAACTGCACTGTCTTCGCTTCGCAGCTCGAACAAATCGATAGCACTAGCTTCCATCACGAAGGCTCCTGTTAGAGAGCATGGTGATCTCATCCCAGACGTGCTGACCTGACAGACATCAGTTCGGACGGATGCGTCCCGACAACCGCTGAGATTCATGCACCGCTTAAACCTATCAACCCCCTTCGGGTAATACAACACACGCCTATGAAGGCAGCTGACAGGAAAGAAACTCTAGGGATAGGTTCTGTAAAAAATAAGTCTTGAGTTCTGGTATATTCTGTCCTAGGCCGCTATCCACACTTTGGTGGCTAGGGCACGCCCACTACCCAAGTCGCTGCGAACATAGCCCACGCCTAGGTCAGACGAGGAGAAAGTCCTGCAGTCCTCCGTAGTCAAAGGTTGAAGCGAAATGTCGGCGAACAGACGGGCCTACGGCGATGCAGTTCGTATAACCTTTACTAAACTCTCTGCCTTCAATTTGAAAAAATGTCCCTATGAGGTGGCAAGTTAGATGGCTGACTGGCAAAGGAGCGTCTTCCCAAGGAATGAAGTAAATTACACCTTAAGAAAATCTCGACTAAGGTTGTTTTTTTGCATTGCTCGTCAAATTTTCGCCAGTATTTCCCCCGAAGTAGGCAAAAATTTCATTTTCTTTATTCTTTATTTATGAAGTTATGTTTATTCAAAATTTTGGACTAACGTGGTAATGTATGTAATTTTTGTTTAATATTATCCCTCACAAAGTATTCAGTCCCTGCTAGCTAATGTCCCGTCTGAAGGGCCGTCGACCCTTTATTTTTGACACAACTGATTAATAATACAGTTATTTACTACAGTACACATGGCTTTTTGGAAAAGATTACACACGTAAATTACTACCACCCGTTATTCGTTTCGGGTGACTGTAGGTGACTGGACCACCTGTTGAAATCTCAGTCGTTGGTCCCATTCACACACCCCATACGGCAGAACCAAAGGCTGGGATTATAACAGGTGGTCCATTTCATACCGAAGAAAATGCCTAGCAAAGCGTTTGGAAATAATAACAACAAGGGACAACGCAGATAGAATTCCTAGGTATGAACATGCAACCAAAGAAACGGAATTGCAC
The DNA here is from genome assembly GCA_017591395.1 of Schistocephalus solidus. Lineage (NCBI taxonomy): Eukaryota > Metazoa > Platyhelminthes > Cestoda > Diphyllobothriidea > Diphyllobothriidae > Schistocephalus > Schistocephalus solidus. Next base: position 153,524 of record WEDG01000327.1, on the reverse strand, counting down.
CTTCTTTCAAGTATAAGATATCTAGGTGGAGTTTTTAATCACCTGGACAACTAAAATGACATATAAATCAATTTTACGAAATATATACAAGAGCATCTACAATAAATAAAAACGCTCGATTTAAATAGGTGTCTGGAACTATTCGCAAGTAAAGGTAAGCATTCTACCCTATCTTAATTGACTTGGGGTTATGTATAGGGTTGGGCAACATAAAAAAACGAAATTGCTCTCTGTGTTTTAAGGTAAGCGTATAGATTTCAGACGGCGTTTCGGTAATACCGGTGCATACTGTTCATGCTAGAAGAGCAATCTCACGGATGAATTGGTAAACTTAATCGATGTTTTCGGAAGATGGCTGCCCTACTAGAACCACATGTACCTCATAACGTTTTGACAACTTCAACACTTGAAAACTTTTGTAGCTTCAATTTGACAGCAAACATCTTGACAGTTCGTTCCAGCTTCCCGACCACACTCAAGCAGTATTGACCTGCTGTGTAAAATTTATCTCAAAGAAGCTCTGTTCTGTAATGAACGGCATGATCCGCGCGATATTTCACTAATTGATAAGCTTCTGTCTGACAGAAAGCCAGGAAACATTTAATTCACGAAATACCTTCTCTGGTCATAAACGGAGAGCCGGAAACGAGGAAATTATTGGTTTAATGTTAGACAGTAAATTAACCTTCAATGCGATGCGATGCATTAGCACGCCTTGATCCACACAAACCGATTCGGTTGCATCGAGGCAGATGCGGAAATCACCAGTCGAACCTGAAGTCACGAGGGATGGTCCACCGACTAGACTGGTGTCATGAACATCATCCGGGCAGGCCCCCCTAGGGGATGAAGGTGACCCCGGGCTGGCGATGGCGGAAGCGGCAGATTCGCGTGAGAGGGAGGACGAACCGGGATGGAGACCCGCGATCCAGAGATCAGCAAACACGGGCGATGCTGGCAACGCTCCGCCCACACCGACCACTGCGCCCTGGAAACGTGCTGCTGGCATCCGATGAGTGGAGTCAAACAGTCTATCTATTAAGTAGAAGTCGCCCACGTTGACAATCTGATTCACGGGTACGTATAAGTCTAGCTGGGCTGTAAACCGGCTGGTTGGGTGACGCACGAATTCCAGGTGAACGAGGTAGCCACCTTCGACGACGAGCTCAAACCTAGAAGAATGCGTGGACACAAACATTGGAATAAGGCAAGCGGGCACTTGAATTTTTAATTACCGGTAAAGTCAAATTTGAAAAAATCCAAATAAATAGGCAAGCGACGAGCACCAGCTATGTTTAGAGAGGACATAAGGAAGATTAGTGTGCAAACTATGCTATAGTAGTGGAGACACGCCAAGCCCGCCTTGAACAGCCTACAACTCTTCCTCCGCCAGTGCGCCGAACACTAGGAGCACCACAATCGTAATCTAATCAATCGGCTCTCGGCCAATCCTGACAATAATGCCACAGCACATGAACATCACGCCTAGGTCTGCATGGTCATTTGCGAATCTATCACACAGACTGGGGACCCAGTTTCAGGAGAACTAACATACGCCTATCTTTTTCGGCTCAACTGCCCGTACTGGTGATTAAATGGGCCTACTAAACCGTGCGCGGATGCATGGAAACCTGCAGGAAAACACCCCCGGCCAAACCACACCACCATACCCCTCCTCAGAAGCACGTGTACCCGTCTCACATCAGCCACCACAGGCACGGAATCAGCGCCTCTCGCATAAGTGAGAAACGTGTGCCCTGGCTCCTTCTCCTTGTGACCCCCCTTAAACTAACGCAAATGAGATCAGAGCAGCTCACCTTCCATAGTGTGAAAACCTGGTGTGCTGCGTGCGGACCATGTCCTTTGTGGCACGCGTAGACGAGCTGCTAAGCTCTTTGAGCTACTGCGCCCGATCTCAGCATCAGTTGGTAGAACGGCTGAAGCAATTGACTGATGTGGGGAGAGGAATGAGAGAGTGAGGTCCACTCTCAGCACATATTCCTCCCTATAAAAAGCTGACGCGCCAGAATCTATCACGCTAAAAAGAGTGGCTTGAATTGCTGCAACTGACGGGATACCTTGATCATCCACTCAGAACGGCGGCTCAGGCTGCAAGGTCAACTTCTTAATGCAGCTTATACCGCGTTTCCACCCAATTGAGATCCAAAACATCCGTTTCCTATTTGCGCGAAATCCTTGTCCATTGCGCGTGGTAAGCATAGATGAGCTGTTTAGCTCTGTCAGCCACGGCGTCCAATGACACCCCCGGTCTTCTTGACTTTGTCATGATACCTGGCTCGGGGGGAGGGGGATAGAGGGTGCGGTAGATGCAGCACAAGTCTACTGTCAATGAAGTAATTCACGCGCAAGACACTATCGCTGCGCCCACCATGGTGTGAGGCACACGATAGATATCGTTATAAAAGACGGTCACACTGTCACGGCAATGTGGCGTCCATCTCACTTTCTCTGCCCACACCCATCGTCTTACACTGGAAGGTCAAAGCAAAGAGAGATGGATGCAGACGCACTGGTCTACGATTGCCACGTACGTGTTACTCTCTAGACGCGCACGAGCCAGAGTATAAATGGGGTCTCGCAGTACTCAATGGAGTTGTCACGGAAGCCGTAATATCAACTGTCACCTTTAATGGGCCGTCTTGATATTTTAAAATCACTATTTTGTTTATAGTAAGAAAATTAAGCACCGGATGGATCGATCTTATTCTGTCCCCCCTTTCTCATATTGCCTCAGTCTGAGTAAAATCTACAAATGTGATACAATGCAGTGGCTGACGCGAACGAAAGAATGCGCCTAAAGCGCGTCACTCATCTGTTTGACTAACTTTGGCATGTAAAGCTACAGTGGAGATCGTGTTTGAGTCGAGTAGAGTTTAACCGGTGCTGGGAAACCTTTCTTAAAATTGGTGGCTTCTGCCAGGGGTAACATAACGTTGAGATACGCCAGAAAGCAATGACTCCTTCGTTCCTCTTAAGTTTTCACCAAAGAGTGTTGTCGGTGGGCGGATCCACAAATGTGTCTGCCTTCAAGCACGTACAAAATGCCATCGGCAGATAAGGAAACAGCAGTAAAAGCTTCAGCCTTTATGATATCTTATAAACAAGCCATGGCCGCGGTACGGTTGCACACTCCAAAGCGCGCGGGTGTAGAGGGAGCCAAGCATCGACAGAGGGAGTGTTGGTTAAATATAAGAAGTCCACTCTGCACTTCAACGTGTCAGTCCCGAGTACTGGGCATCGAGTGACATGCGCGTGACAAGCGGGCGTTCAAGGTCACGAAAGTGCGGTCAAAACTGCGCGGCAGTGATTGACCACTCCCCCGCCGTGGGTTTCTAGGCTTACCCCTCGCGACGTCTCCTTGCCCCAGTAACGTCAAGTTGCGGCCAGCCTTGTGATTTACGTTTATAATACATTTGCTAGAACAGAATAAACGTTAGAGGCCAAAATGTACCTTCCATTTTTGTCAGTGAGAGTGGAGCCCACCACAAGGTTCAATCGATCGAAGATCCTACAGCCCCAGAATGGAGTGCCGTCCCACTGACGGACCACACCGCGAACCACCGAAACACGCCTAAAGGAAAAATAATTGAAAAATTGGCTTGCAGATGGGAAAAAGGTAAGAGGAACTAAGCAGTCATGGAGGATGGTGTCTTACCGTGGATTAGCCTTGTCAGTTGTAACGTCTCGAAGCATGAGGAATTCCAACTGTTCGTAAAAACTACTCCCAGGCGGGGCGACTTTGGTGCTTAAAATGAGGCCGCTGAGGTCGTTACTATGGGCACAGCTTTCACGAGCGTCCTCGGCAGCTTGCTGATTTCCACGTACCCGCGTCAGCTTTTCGCAGTGCGGAGTGCCACAGCAGTCTGGATCCAGACAATCGATAAGACCATCTACGAGATGATTCCAGAAAAAAATGTTTGTCATAACAGTAACAATAAAGTCATACTACTGCCATAATCGCTGTTTACATTGTCACCAGACATATCGGCAGCAAATGAAAAAAATGGATGCTCAGTCCGTTAACTAGAGCTGCAAATCGCCCTCCCATCAAAAAACGTACGATGATAGCAACAAGAGTCGAAGATTATTACACTCAGTTTGATGATAACAGGAGGGAGGGAATTAAGAAAACGCTTGGATCACACACCTATCCGCGTTGAACATAATGTTTTCTGAATAGACTCGCTAATTGGAATAAGAATTGCTACTTACCTGAGGTTCAACATGCGATCTGACATAAGACACCACAACTGATGGCGCTGCATAATTTAGAGGATACAGTTACTGCGTCAACACACACCTAGCCAACATGGCAGATCCCGCATTAATCGCAGGCGGTCACACTTAGTGTGATAAGTGGGTCCTCGTTCACAGTACTCGAATCGTCAAACGCCGCGCCCTTACCCTTAGTGATAGTCAGTGGTTTGATAAGTGCTCGGACAGCCAGTTACAAACACCCGTATTTGAAGCATTGATCACTCACATGCCCCCACGCGTCCGAGGACTCTGCCCAAACAGGTTCAGAGCTAACTAGAGTGGGCATAGGTCTTTGCGTTTGCTGATGAACTACGCACCGCAGAACCGTGGTTCAAGCAACTCGCGATTCGTGGCGCCCATATCTCGTCAACATTCGACTTCACCGAACGTGAAGCTATGACCGTGTTCCATCGAGTGGGCTGAGACCTCATATTTGGCATCATACCTCCTCCACATTCAGGAAAGGTTAGAAATTGGCTGACGGAAGCTGAGACGTTATTGACGCATGGGAGCGCCCACTAGCAGCAAAATTAGGGTCCGATACGATTCAGTCTCTCGTTTCATATCTGGAAGCAGTAGTTGATGAAATTGACAAGGTAACTATCCACTCCGAGCACCCCGTTGTTGGTCTCAACTTCCAGACACCGTTCAATGCAAGTGGGGGGATGGAAGGCCCGACATCATAAGACGACGTGACACCGTTTGACTGGAGGTTTGCCGCTTCTGGCTTCTCCGCGAATCCCCTTTGGTGGACGAAATAAGGCGACTGAAATCGGCAGTCATAAAAGTGACTCAGAAACAGGTACTTTGCCCATTTGTAACTAAGAGTACCCTTGAGTGCGCAAGTATAACAAAGTGAGGTCATCTTCATGCTACGTTTACTTGCGGACGCCGAAAAATCGAACTAAAAACGCTCCTTGATCTTTCGCTATGCGACCGTAGATCAACCATATTGCATCCGACTTCCTGACTGCTAACTACGTCACATTAACTATTGCTTTCATCCATCTTTTGGCATTGCATTCACATAGGACACGAAACTGACAATCCGGTAGTGAGGTCTTGGCCAGCTGAAGGTAACCTGTCGTGCCCACCACAACGGTGTACGCCACCATGTCAAGCTGTTGGTTGACCTTGAGTTCCCTAAGTGCGTCACATTTGACCTTGGAGAACACTTCGCATGGCCTATAAACGAACGATCTGGCGCGGGGACACTTGTTGTCGGGTTCAGTTCTTCATCTCATCCGCCTCTAGACTGATTCCATTACCGCAGCCGTGTGGATAGGTTTAGCATCCAGTTGCGGCCAATGAGGTTTTCCGCTGCACCATCTTCATTTATTCTTCAGAAATTGGGAGTAGCCGTAAGTTGCGTACCGCTGCAGAAGGTGAAGAAGTAAGACGAGCACTTGAACTTCGACTGGTAGGGTCGGTCACACTCTGTCTACCCTCTACAGATGACAAGATTTAGTCAAGCGAAACTGCGAGCGAGGCCTAACGTAAGATCTAACGCTGCTAACAGGTTTACGTCTACACTAGTTTAGCAGTTATTCAGTGCTTTTTGGTTTGATACATCAGCGGCCCCCGATTGGGAGTGGGTGGGCTTGGGTTTCCGTCAAATGCACCTCAAATTACCACGATGCACCGAAAGTCGTGAATTGGAGGGTAACCAGCTGACGGAACAATTCGATCCATCAACAATATCTTGTCATCAGGGGAGTGGGGGAGGGGGGCGTATGAGTGTTGGAATGCAGAGTGAAGAAAGTATCCCGCAAGTCACCACTGCACGCCGGGAACAAGGTTAACTTTTGTCGTTCGTGACGGACAGAATTAGCCCACTTAAACATAGTCGTGTTTATACTTAAAACCGACAACATTCCCACATTTTTATGCACCAAGGGGCATAGAAACCCATACCTTGATCGTCATCACGTCCATCATTGCAAGATATTTCAATGGGGACCTGGCAAGCGGAGCCCTTGCGATTGGATAGGCAGTGGCAGTAGTACTGCCCCTCAGAGTTCCTCAGGCACTGGCCCTGTCCACTGCAGTCAAGCGGACAACCATCTAGAGGAAGCGGACAAAAGATGAAGAAATTTCGTCAGTTGCAAACTTATCAAGATATAAAACTACGCATTACACAAAAATACACAAAGAGGCGGCTGCCTCACACACGTACACAGATTACAATTGAGACCGTTCCAGCCGCGATTACAGACGCAGGCATCGTTCACACATTGGCCGTTTCGAAGGCATGCCGAGCCGCAGGTCGGGATATCACAATAGACGCCACGCCAACCGTCATTGCAAAGGCAAACAGCGGGAGCGAGCGACATGAGGGAAGTAGGAAATCCAACAAGTGGCGACTGGCTTCGTTCGATGCAAACTCCGTGTACGCACAGATTTGAACAGGAAGCATCTAAAGTATGAAAAACTTACTGCTAAATAGGACAAAAGTAACCATCGAAATTAAATTAAATTTTGTGTGCAGATATTTTAGTCGGTTATTCCTCCGGCATCCTATAAATACTGCCCTTAATTTTGCTGCCATTCGTAAAGATTAAAAAGGAGAAAACACCATTTTTTAAAACACCTGTTCTTTCCTTCATACAACTCTGACTGTCCACCAAAAATGCTCCATAACATGCAAGCGGTTTTAAGCTCCGGAGGCGAAAGAAAATTAGTATCTCCATCAAATTTGAGAAGTAGATGCATTTCAGAGGTGATATGGCAAACCTCAGAATATACGAAAATCTAATGGGTTAGTATTAAGGGCTGTGGAGAAGGTTCTATCGGTTGTGCAGTTAAATTGTTACGCACGAGTTGAGACGGTGTGCATGTTCGTGGATGATTTAAAAAGTATCCTTTTTATCCAAAGGCTTCAAAATGACTACCGCTTTATAGGAGTGCTGTCGGGAATGATTTGATACGCTGGCAGACTCCTACCGCAAGTGATGGCATACACAGGCGATTAAATAGTGACAGAAAACCCTTCGTAAGCTGAAAAAGGTCAGCGCTAATGGGGGAACTTGTTAGTAGACATCCACCAGCTGCCACATTCCCCGTTAAGGTACAGAATTAACCGGTGATAAGTTCGGTTCGGCTGTGACTGCCTTCTCTACTAATAAATGAGAGTAAAGTAAAAAGAGTGAAAGCAACCTTGACGCTGGTAATTACGCCCAGTCACCCTGTCGTTAACTCCAAAAGGGGGTCACCCCCTCAGATGCCCTCGAGGCTTATCTATCAGATGTAAGTGGATGTCTTGGTTGGCCGTTTTGAGGCGTGCTCGGAGGTGTGCAAAGATTACGAGTGGTCTGCTCGGTGTCGAAACGAAGTCTACAGGTTAGAGTCACATACGCACAAAGTCCGTCAAAAATTTACCACTTGTATATGCTAACATCACTGAGGTGTCACTAGCTACACACACTACACTCGAAGAAGTGTATCAAGTGCAGCGTCAAAGCATGCTCATGCTTCAGTAAAATGTTTGAAAATTTTCGTGGTAAGTAGATGAGTTCTCTTCAATCGAGAAAGGTTACACGCTAACGTGACGCCCCTGACCTCACCACGGACAGACAGGAGTTGCGACGGTTTATTTGGATTCATCAGAATGTCAACAGTCGAGGACAGCAGATCCAACCTCAATTCCCAAATCAGTCAGGACGTTGTACCAAACTGAGTCCATCGAGGATCTCATAAAATGGGAGTGCAAACCTTTCGAAATCGTGGACAGACTACAAACAGGACGATTATTAAAGTGTGCTCGAATTGATGAGACAAAAAAGAGCTCAGGACAGATGTTTGACAGGAAAAAACGTGTGACAGTGCGTAGTCACGCTCAAACCAGAGAAAATATCAATGAGACTGACAAAAAATGTCATTAGTTACTGCGTGCGGGTTTGACTTCAGCTGTCACTTTCGAACAGAACTTGTTGTTTAAATTGAAGATTACTCTAACGAAGTGATTGAAAATGGTGGGATTTTCGAAGTGCCGTTTCAAGAGAAATACTGGTCGATAGGCACCAGGAAGGACCCTTTAGAGAAGGAACCCTGTAGGAAGAAATGAAACCTACGTCTAATCTCAGTTGTTCCAGGAAAGCGCAATCAAGCATACCCTAGTCCTCAGTCCTTCTAGATCGTGCATACCTTTTGTTCCGAGGAAAACTTTGAATGGAGAATAGTCGTTAGCCATTGAATATAATGCCAAAATGAGGTGTTGGGCTAAAGTGGACGAAACTAATGGCAGGCCATGTAAACATCTCATTAACAGACCCTCCGATGCGGATACTATACCAAACAAATCGCGAGGAAACTACTTCACCATAAGTGAGACGACGTCAGGGAGACCTGCCGAACGAAGAAGCCGTCAGAACAATTGATTCTTACGATGCAGGAAATCGTAAAGTTGCCAACGAGAATCGAAACCCAGGGATTGAGAAAAATGGCGAAGCGATTGCATCATGGCTTCTAACTAAAAGTCCCAGTCGAATCCTCACGCAACGATTGGCTGGGCATTGTATAGAAATAGATTCGTCCTCCAGCGGTAGGATCGCAAAAAGGCGATCGGGTGATGGGTTGCAAAATAACAAAGCAAATAATTATGGGTGCAGACTGACATAGAAGAGTACGAGATAGTCACGGTTCCAGCCTTTTTATGTCCTTCAGTCAGCTGTAACCTCAACCGAAGTTTGCAAGTGAACAGAACAGATGCGCACAAACAAGCAGCACAAATGGGATTATGTCTAGTGACAGGTGCTAGCCGAGCAGTATGGCTGGCTGAGGAAGGCGCTGAAGAAGTCAGAGACACCTGCTGTCCCATTCCTCCTGTCCTTTCAGCCTTCTTACGGTTTATTAAAGCCAGGAGGCTTGATGGGACGCCCTACATAGGCCTGGAAGGCGTGCCAAACTGACAACCCCTTTGCTTTCTTAGCTGTTCAGTGCTGACATGCCGATAAATAAAAACAACAGCACTGATTCGTTGGGTACAATAGAAATAGACAACGACCATCGTTGGAAAGTCAGCCTTTTTAACGAACTGTGTACAATCACCCACGCCATACTATATTGAGTTTCACTGAGGCCCCGTCAACAGCATCGAGGCAGCACACAAAGGAGTTAATGATACCTACAGCAGTGGAGAGCTGAGTAATTATTGATCAGCAAGCGATCAATAGAGTGCCTATCATGGCAATACGCTAAAGATCCTGGTGGCAAAGTAGCTTGTATCTAGTGTGGCGCATTACTCCTCATTCTCAAATTACTCAGTCCAAGGTCAAGCTATTACTGAAAAGGAATGTGTGATAGCTGTAAAGTCACTAGCTGTAACTTGGCGAGGGTGGGCATGCTACTGTGACCAAGAGCATGCGTTAATAGCACAAGAGTACGGTCATGCTACTAAAGCGGTTTGTTAAGTTAGAACGTGGGGTAAAAGATTTTACGCATGCGAAATTTGACACGGCAAAAATAATGGCAACAGTTGGGCTAGGAAGATTGCATGAAGATACATCAGGGAGGTGGAGGGACATCGAAAAAAGTCGGGCTGACTCACCCTATCGCGCCGCTGTGACGGCTTCGGTTGTAGGTGGTAGCTGATACCATCGGTGAGTGTAATTCTTGATTTTCCCCATGTACCCAGTATTTGCGAAAATACAGAGACTAAGACGCTGCACTGGCTACTGATGGTTCATCTCCGACTGCTACTATTCCCCATTATGCGCAGTAGTGACCATAAGCGTGAATTCACCTTAAATGGAGCAAAAAGCATACAACACGTACGTAGTGACGCGAAGGCGGTTTCGAGCTTCGTAGGGGAAGAGCCATAGGGCTCTGACCAGCCAAAGGTCGGTTTATTCATGGACGGCAATTGCTTGTACTTGAAAGACTACGAAAAATCCTGCAAATCAAGGGGCCCACATTCCCAGCCACCGCTGTCGCACACAGCGTTTCAATCCCGAGATTTGTTGGTCTGGCCACTACTGACCTTTAGAAAAGCCCAATTGAAGGGCTTTGAAGAGTCGGTCCAAATCTCACGGTGTAGGTTAGGTTGCCTTTAGTCCCTGGATTCGAATCTGGGATCTGGAACACTGCGGTAGGGGATCGTAGTCGGATGATAACCCCGTATCGTTCATTCTTTACCCGAGAAAATCTGATCAACAATGTTCAGGCAGGAGGTAAGTGCTCATGTGTTTCGAGGGTAGTGGGGACATTTAAAAGCCGGTTTTTACGCAAACGGAAATATAAAGCACGAAGCCGTTGATTAATGATCAACTAAGCTTACGAGAACGTGCGCCTAGTCAATGAGGACCCTCCTGGGGAATTTGTGGCTTGGGTGCCTTTCGACAGGAAAGAGGTATGACTCAAGATGACAGCCCAGACCTTAGCCTAACCACGGACCAACGGAAGTTTTAATAAGTGACGAACAATTGAAAGATCCTCAATGAGGACTGGCACGAAATCAGCAGGCTGTTGGGTCTGCAAGGTAAGCACTCATAAAACGTGCAGTGGTAATGGCTTCAGGCGTGTCTGCGTACCATTCTGGCAAATCAGTTACCTGTAAGGAGGTAATGAGCTAAGGTGTACTTCGACACTATGAATGTTGCCCACCATTCACTCCTCACTCCGCGACACATTCCTGGAACCGAGCGGGTTGGTAAGGACGTCTGTCTTGGAAGTCAGGAATTCTTGCAGCCGATTCGGCCACCCAAGACATCCCACAAAGTTCTGTCGGGTGAGACATGGATTAACCAGACGTTTGGGCGACTAGACCTCTGCAGTCAACGCTTCCTGGTTTGACATGCCAAGGGCCATTAGCAGCACTGAGGAAGAGGGGAGCAATTTCCTGTCCAGCAGCAGCGGTATTGACACCAACTTCAGAGTGCACACACGTGGTTCGCCGATATTTCTGAAGCTAAATAACAGAAATGTGAGGTCTTCAGCTCGCCAGGGAGCACCGGGCCCCACTGTGATTCCTGGAATCACTGCACTTCGGAAATTATATTTTAATCTGACGCAAATGCGGAAAACTTGGTGGGGTTCAAACCCACAACATCAAATGTAAGGCTTGTGTACAACCATTGCTCTAACCAGTTGAGCTACTATGCCCCAAGCAGGAGCGGTGAGTTTAATTACATTGGAGTCAAGTTACCCGCCCAGCCAGATGCATGTATGGAATTTACCAATTGCAATATGGAATTTACCGATGCAATAAGCTGACTGTCCGATTAGGATTTCCTTAGCAATCAGTGTAGCATCAATGAAATGACTGCCACACTAAGTTACTTATAGGTGCAGCTGATTTTTTTGCAATTGGGTCAGATGAATTATACGAATATGCCTTAAACACCAAATAACATTTTACCAGTCCTTGAGAAATTATCGAGCGAATAAAACTGAATTGAACTGCAATCACCACGACAGGACTTGTCAGATTCGATGTATTTGGCTGTCACCAACTCAGAGGAAACAAAGGTTTTGTATTCGCAAACAATCTACTAGATCCTTATCTCGTGGTGATGGGTGGGTCATCCGGCTTGAATGGCTATGCCCTTTGCTGATGATTTCGGAGCGGAATCTTCCGAAAATCAGGGCGGAGAATAAGCGCGTTGACACAGAATTGACAGAACAAAGATAATAAAGACAAGATCAAACATATGGTAGACTGAGTCTGGCCACACCAGTGAGCAGAAACCTCAACCATAATCAGACAATAAATCGAAAAGTTGACAACTTAGCGAGGCAGGGGTAACAGGCATTGGTGTTAACTAGGCCAAGCCAGGGCAGTTTTGATAGGCTAGGAATACATGTGAGCACAGAAGCAACAGCGCAAAATCGAACACAGATGTGATAAATGGCCTTTTGCGGCCTTTCCATTACAAACCAATTTTTGTTTTAAATGGCTATTTAGGCCCCACCTGACCTAAGGCGGCGAAGCAAACATTATAGTTTTCGGGAACGCCCCAATCAATCAAATATGTACCACCAAGCACAACAGCTTGAGTGAGCAAATAGCACAGTTCCAAGGATGGGCAGTAAAGATGGAACCAGAATAGCAATGCCGAAAAAGATAAGGGAGACTGGAATAGCCATTTCTGGCTCATTAGCCATAATCAGCCAGTCATACATAACCCGGGTTTGAGTCTCGGGTGGGGCACCATTTTGGGTTGGTTATGCCTGGCTGATGACGGCTAATGAGCCAGAAATGGCTATTCCAGTTTCTCTTGTTTTCGTCGGTATTGATATTCTGCCTCTACTACTACTAGCCACTATGCGGCTGCCAGCCGCGCTCGAGAATGATCCCCAACACAGAGCGGGACGAATGAGTTCCGCTAACGATCGGTGGGCGTTCATCAACGAATAAAGATGGAACCAGCGGATCAAAGGTGGTTGATTGTGCGTCATCGATCATATACAACCAGTGCTCGGGCTTACAAACGGCAAAACAGTGCACTGTTTCGTTAAAAACAATCACCCAAATTCATAGTAGATATAATCAAAACCGAACCTAGGCAGCTGAGACGTAGCGTAGTTTAGAAGGTGACCGAGGCTACCGAAGAAGGCTTCGGTTGGTCCGGCTACCGAGAGGAATCAAAAAATATTTCGAAAGTGTACTTAAATTGCGCCTTGAGCCGCGCTACATTGGTCAAGGCAACCTATCAGTGTGGCGGGGGGATGTGGGACCCCCTTTTTTCCTCCGCCCACCTTACTGCGCAAAGCACCGACCGCGACACCTCCGACCGCTTATGAAGGGGGAGCGGAGCAGGCCGTGAATGAGAAGTCTAGGTAGTTGCTTCGATCGAAAAACTGTATTTGACAAGGCATTACCCAACGAGCAAATCAAACACGGGTAAGGGGGAACGGAGGGGATACGACTCCTCAAATCATAGAAAGCGCTCTTTAAGCCTAACAATGCGACACAAGTCGGTGTGAATAGTTTCTGAGTCTGTCGCAAAACCTGAGGAGGGGGGAGGGGAGTGACACCATAGTTTGAGGCAGCTGGCGGCAAAGTAAGGCATTCTGAAAGTTTGCAGTTGCCGAAACAGGAGTTGGTGCTGTGGTGTACAGGACAGGAGTGCCACATCAATAAACTAATCAGGGGGTACCGGGTTACCTTTATCACAGGTTTTCCCATCAAATCCAGGTTTGCAGCGACATAGTCCGTTGACATCGCGATGGCCGTTAAAAGAGCAAAATGCATCAGCGAGGTCGGAGGATGGCGAATCCTTAAGAAGTCCGCCGTCACTTGGTTCAAAATTGGCCTCGCCTCTGACTGACACCGGAGAGGCGGGAGATGGAGGCGAGGCCGACTTGGGGATGGAAGAGGAGGCTTCGAGGAAGTGAACACTGCCCAGGGGTTGATCGCAGGCTTCTCCCAGCCAGCCCTGAAAGCAGCGGCAAACACCCTCCATGCAGACTCCATTACCGGAGCAGTTGTGCAAACCACATGTGCCTATAGTAGTGTACAGGGTGAGGAGATATGATTAAAAAATACAGCTGTATATGAAGGGGCAAATTGCGCACTTGTCAGAGAATACATTCCGGTACCTTCTATAAATAAATTTACATGGGTAAAAAGTGGTCTCTATTTGCATGTTTATGGTAGAAAACGGGTAACGACTTAGCAGTTATAACCCATCCTAGAGAAATTATACGTTCACGTAATGAACGTCATTTCAAAAAATGTCTCCCTCTTGTAAAAAGATACTGAAAACTTTTGGATAAGAAACTGCTAGCTGCTGCGAGATCGAACGTCAAGGCTCAATGCCAGGAGCTCCAAAGCCATACACAAACCATCATTATATCTTTCAGTCAGGGGAGATTAGCGCACTCTTACAGAAGAGATCCGAGGCACCCCTACTGAGGCCCGCGAGTGTCTGAAGTGAGAGACCAGGTCGTACGTGACACGTGTAGATGAGCTATGAAGTTCTGTCATCCACTGCGCCCCTGCTCCACCCTGGTCAAAAGAGCATGGTACAACATGCAAAGCATATCTGCTTCACCATACACGATAGTTCGACCGTCGCAGTCCGACGATGTTCCCAGATGCTCCAAAGAAGAGTGGTACAGGGACGGTGACTTGTGCGCAAATAAGTTTTAAGTGATAGAAAAACTTGTACTGCATCTACCGCACTCTAAAGTCCTTTACTCGCCTGTGCCCGGTGTCACGACATGGTCAAGAAGACCGGAGGCGGGAGTCGGGTGCAGATGAAGCATCTCCCACGGAGTGGTAAAGCGGGGTGCTGCATGAGCCTGCTCCTACGCATGCCCATATTCGGTACGCGTACTCCCCATGTTCGGCATTTGTTATGGGACCGCATCTCAGAATAATAAGGCCTGTTGCACCCTGATTTGGCTCCCGTGTTGGTCCAGCGCATCTACCACGCGGCCCGTTTAGGGGACACACACACACTTCAAAAGGACCGTGTAAAGGTGTAACAAACTAGAGGACAGAAGTGTCCCGTCAGACCAGCAACTCAAAAACTATTCATTGCTATCTGGTAAAGAAGACAAGCATGGCCAAATGTACGATCACGCACAACGGATAGCAGTGAGACAAGGAGACGAGGGAGCATCTCAAAAAGGAAACCGAGAAGGAAAGGAACGAGACCCAATGTGGAATGACTAGCTGGAAGTGGATCAAGGACAAAAACCGAATTTTAAAGACAGCCTCAAATTTCCGTTCTTCTCAAAAGACCACCACTAATGAATCTATAAATGCAGCTTACGAAAAAGAAATATTGATCTCACTAACCTGAAGAGATGCATATTTTACGGGCTCAGTAGAAGACGGTTTTTTATACCTGAGTCAGTTAGATTGATGAGAAACGAGGTCATCTCGATCACAGGTCATGCAGCTTGTTATTTGATGCCACCAGAAATCCCGGGTTTTTCATTAAGATTTCGGAGGACAAAAAGGACCCCAAGCACTATTCCGAACAGTTGTGCATTGCATGCTATCCTCGGTGACATTCCAGTTACGCACAAAAAGTTCCTACATCACACTTACGAAATCTGGTGATTTTTTGCAACACGTTCACAAGTTAGACTTTAAAGCATGGCAGATAATAGCGTGTTTCTACGCAGATGCCCGCAAAGATTTGACTGCTCGGCAGAAGGAAGCGTTAAACGCAGATTCCTTTCGCAAGATTACTCTCATTACAAGCTATTTGACAGGATCTATATTAAAACTCTGGTAATGTACATATGTCCTAACAGAGAACCCCCTTTAGATGCCATCAAAATGAAAAAAATATAGACGATAAACTAATACAATTTTCATTAGCTGCCAAGGGCTATTTACGCGAAAAATGAATCCCTTCAGAGCGTTTGGGTGACATTATGCTAGTAGGGCTCCTAAAAAGCCTTCAGAAAATCATCTTACATCAGAAGTCCATTAGCAGTGTTGATTTTGATTTGTTTAAACGTCATCATATCCATTAATTCACAAATTTTCTCCGTATTCCTATTAGGACTGCTTTACATCTTCTGTCCCCCATGAAGCTGTTCCTTGCAGATCAGACAGGGTGGATCCTAAGTTCATGAGGCGTCTTACAAGACCACATCGTAAATCCTGTCTGCTTGATAACACGAGGACGTACACTCTGTAACTCTCCGGCCATGTGATGCTTTTTTTGAGTCAGATTTATGCTCAACCTTATTCTGCAAATTGTGAAAAAATGTAAAATACTTCGCTACTCGACAATTTTCGCTGGTTCACCGTGCTGTCGAACTGAACGCTTTCAACCCAAATTTTACTAGCCCATTCACATAAACTAACATCTCTTCAGATGACTTACCCCAGGAGCACGAAGTTTACCTCATCCCGTGTTTGAATCTGAAGCTGAAAAAAACTACGGTGGTCTCTCCGTGCGCCTCATCAAGTCCTATTTTGGTGGTCACGCACCTGTCCTAGCACATCTCATTAATTTATGTTCATCGAAATCCAACCAACACTTCATGCCAGAAGTCAAATAACGTTGATCGCCAATCCCCGCTTTTTCTCCGACAATCTTGATTACTTAACAGGGGGCTTTGACAGATTTGAATAATTCATTTAACCCAGTTATGAAAAACTCGGCGGCCTCAGTGAAATTCGAACCCACGATGGCAAGCGTGATTAAACATACGGCTCCCAATGAGACCTCCTAGCTCAAATGGTTAGAGCGTTGGCTGTACTAAATCCTTCCCAGTGCTGTCAGTAGTTCGAATCCCAAGTAGGCGGCCGAGTTTGAACCAATCAGTTTAAACGAATATTGATTACATCCAAATAAAAGAATAAAAACACTTTCCTATAAATGTTTTTGAATTCCTTCCAGTGTCTGAACTTTGCTGTACGCCAGAAGTTCATGGGATTGACAGATAATAGGTGATCCAAGCGATGAAGAGCCGTGCATTCCAGTGTCTGGGTTCTTCGTTGTCCAAAAGGGCATCCAATCTGAACGATCTAACCATAAGCTTGATCGGAAAGTGTGTGTGAGGGGAGGGGGGAGGAAACCTCTGTCAATCTATCGGCCTGCCGTTGCGAATGAAAGGGGCCAGAAGCAAACCCCGCACAGCCCCTCAAACCACAAAGCTGTGAGGTGACGCACCAAAGTTAGCTTGTCCATCTGATTCAACGTGGATCAACACCCAGGGGAGCGATTGCAATTTCCGCGTGAGTTGAGTTACAATGAAGGAAACTTGTGCTGCAGTTACCAAAATCTACTTCAACTGGCACATCAAGTTAAGTGCTAAGATAAGGTCGACAGCTAGAAACAGAGCTGGCCGCGGTGAAAGACCAGTACATTGCCTCCGCCAACGTGTACCACGCCTGTTCTGGCAGTTCAAACCATGCGAGCCACACCTCAGACAATCGGAAAATACATAGTGAGGATTTCTTACATGCTCCCCAACCCCTACTGGACAAGGCAACAGAAACGCCTCTCTCCCCGTCGTACAGATGGGCACCTATTCGCGTGTCCTAAACATAGCCTTAACCCTGAAAATAATTTCGCTTGAATTTAGCGCTAAGCCATTTGTGTTGCGGGGAGCTCTTTTTCCCGTTTCGTGCCAAGGGACGAGGGGGAAGGCATTTAAGAAAATCCCTAACGTCTTTTGATAAGATAAGCCACAATATCCCTTTTATAACGAGGCCGTGCGCTCTGCCCTTATGCCGCGTGCGGAAGTTATGCTGTCAGCTGGTCATTTCCTAAGCCATGGCCTTTAGGGTGGTGATAGCACAAGTGGCCGCCAAGTGGATTATAAGGGAAAAGCGTGCGTAGGCTTACACCTTCCCTTCCTCATCCCGACTAATGGCAAAGCCCGTAGCAAGCGGGGTAGAGGTGTGATTGGACTCTGTGCTTGGTCATGCATTCAGCCCATGTGCAAGAGCTGCACATGAGTCCGCCGAAAAGAACCCAGACTTCTCTAGGTCAGAGCTCACAGCAACCGGAGTGGATATAAGAGTAAGGCTACGAAGAGGGCCTTGTCAACCGTCGTTCAGGCCAAATAACTAACATAGCTGGCCGGTTGGCAACCCTTCAAGACAGGACACTGTGAAATCTGCGCTAATTTGAAGGGCGTCAAGTGTGTTACTGTGGCAAAGGGTTGCGCATCAGCACGCGACTCACTACACATGTCCACTGGTGATGAAGTCGATTGAAGTCAGTGACCTGACACAAGACCTCCGTCTAGCAAGTGCCACACATGTTGTTGATCTACATTTCGTTTTGCGACAACAGCGCCCACCACTCAATGTTGGTGTTCTAGGGGCTCTAAACCATCTACTCGTCAAGACACATAAGTGTTTCGCACGGCAGCTGACTCCTGAGAGCACACTGACTACATTCGAGAATACTTATCATGAGTACGAAGAGATTATCTCACTGACAGGCGGAGTATTTTGATTTGCGATTCGCAAACTGTCTCCACCGGACACGGCTACGTGACAAAATTTTAAAATAATCCTGAAAGAGTTGAAAACTTGCCTGCACATAACGATCATTTCCCTCCTCCGCCCCCCCCCCCCCGTAATATGAGCACCCGCACTTTATGTGCCAAAACTACCGTTTATAAGATATGGTGTGGCAAGATTCCCTAAATTCTCTTATGTATCGTCCACTACAATATATAATGTTCATTGATCTGCAGAGCGAAAACACTTCTTCGAGGGGAGGGGCTAGTCAAATTTTTTTAAATTGACTCATCAGAGGTTGGATTTTTTCAAGCACACGCCCTACAGAGCAAAGTTGGATTTCTGTGAATGCTAAGATCGTGAAATGCAAGTTCGAACTCAGAGGTCGAAACTGATTCATAGTAGGACGGGTGCACGCTATCCGACTAACGTCTCTGATTGAATAAGCTCAGTCCTGTGAAGGAGTCTGCAATAGCCGGTAGAAACGTACTCTTTGCAGCTTAAACATACAACCTCTGATTTCTATCGTGTGTAGAATGCAAAAACGGCACTAAGCCACCATAGAGTAACAATGCAAAGAGCAGAGGTTGACCAGTACACTGATTGTAAAAGCTGACTTCGAAATCATGATTGTGCAAAGTAGCCAGCAGTTTCGAGGACATATGAGAGCAAACTTATCGTGCGGACATTCAAGCCTGGTAAGCTGATGGTACAACGCAGTCCAGATAAAAATCAACTGACACCGCAGTTGTCAGCCGATAGAAACGAAAACTAGAGAAACATAAAGGAGATAAGTTTTAGGTTTTCGGCACAGACACGATTGTGTGCAAGAGGGCCAATTGTGTCTGTCGCCAACGACGAAAATGAACAACGTCCCGAGCAAGCGTAAACATGCCTGACACCTACTTCACTCTCCGTACCAACATTCATCCCCCTCAGAGGATAAAACACCGACAAGACAAATGGTACGGATTTAGTGGTCCCATCAGTTGGTTACCTTCCAAGTCACGACTTTTAGTGCGTCGAAATAACAGAAACGCAGAGCTAAGTCCAGGCAAGCTCACTCACTCCCAATACGTGAGGCGCTGTGGTGTATCAAACCGAAGGAACTGAATAGCTGTTAAAAGAGTGTCGAAGTAAACTTGCTGGCGGCGGTAGACCTTACGTTCGATCTCGTCGAGTTTTACCTAACGAAGTATTGTCAGCTGTAGAGGATATAAGAGGCTAGACAGAGTGAGGCCGAACCTGCCAATCGAATTCCAAGCATTCGTCCCAGTCCCTCACCTTCCCAGCGATGTTGCAGTGGAAAACCTCCTTCTTCATGCCAACGCGGGTGCGGCAATGACATTGGTTTAGAGGCGGACAGGAAGAGGAACCTATTGAGAAACCAAGTGCCTTAATGTCTCATCGTTGGTTTATAGACCATGCAATGGGCTCCCCAAGATCAAATGTGCTGCACTCAGGGAACTCAGAGCAAACCAAGATCTTGATATCTTGTCGCATGGAAAAGGGTCTATCCACAGTTGCGAGCGACATGAAAAGTTACCTTCAGACAGCCAAATCTTGCTAAATGATGCCAGTTACGTTTCGCATGTGAATCCAATACTCTGAAAGAGCAGACACAAGCAATTACTGCGACAGAGTTGGCCGTCGAGAAGTTGTATGTAATATGGTCGAGCGACGCGTGCTTGACGAAGGACTAAGGACCGACCTCGAACTGATTCCATGAGATTCACAAGTAGCATCAAGATGCTCTTTTCTGGTATACTGCAGCATTCAAAGGTACCCCTAATTACAAATTGCCAAATGGCCTGTCTCGGAGTCTCATATTTCTGACTGCTGATTCAGACAATATATTCCGTCCGTCAAAGAGGATTTGTAGAGAAAACAAACGAGGTAAACCTCCAGCAGAATGGGACCATCGTGTTTTTTGATGTCCAGCGCCGCCTATTTGCATTCTACAGTGCTTGGTAGTTGAGATCAACGGCTTCCTCTCGGAGAGCAAATACCGTCGAAAAGGAGAGAGGATTGACGGTGGAGGAAAAAAATTATATCTACCCGAGGTCATAGGGTCCACACTCGAACTCACCATGAGAGACGCCAACGAGCAATTATAGCGTAAGCGCACGTGGGCCAGGATCTACGGACGTCAGTGGCTTTGCCATCTACCCAAATTAGCATACCCTGCATTCATCCCTGGTGGCTGGTAGTTGGCGCGATAACGGCTTCATCACACACCCGCGTCGCTAATACCTACGATTTCATCTCCGGTGTTGGTGATCAGCGTGATAACAACTCGGCAATTGGGCTCAGCCACCCTGGCACTGGAGACCGCGTTAACTCACAAGTTCATCGTGTGAATTAATTACCCTGCCCAAGCAGTGATTAGAGTAGACGGAGGTACTTGTGTTCCATGGTTTACTGCGAGCGGGAAAGCCCTGACTAAAAATATTCGTGGGGAAGTTGATCGATCAGCCCGGGGCGAGAAACCGATGAACGAACTTAAACCGATCTTATGAACTTCACAAGGTGCACAAAAGAGACCCACCTGTAGCGTATTGTACCACTAAAAGTTACTCTTGATTATGAACTGGCGAAATGGATGCCGCCAAGTCTCAAATTTTGGACTGCTGTTTCAGATAACACATTCTGTTCGTCAACTGACTCCTTAGGGAGACAACTCTCTACGCAAGTGGAATGGTGGTTTGTTAGATGCCGCGTCCCCGTTCAATTTTATTCCTTCGGGCCTGATGGCTAAGAAAATTGAATTATTCCTGGAGTGCAAATGCGAGTAGAAAGGGAGAGTAGCGTCGAACCCGCCCAGTACTTCCAACTTTTGAATACACTTCATATTTAACGGAACCCCCAGCGAGGTGAAAAACAGGCCCGAGCGTTTGCCGACTTCGGGAATAAGAACCGAGGTGGTCTTGCAAAAACTAAAGTCCTTGATATTCCTACATCACAGACCAAAATTCAAATTTGGGTTTTTGAACGATGGCTTTGTTATCATTGATAGTGAGATCGTAAAAAGAGCGACAAATACGTTTCAAGTACGGAGCATAAGTGTCAGCACACTTGCGAACGGAGCTTCGTGGGCACGCTGAGACCTGTTACAGTGGATCCGAAGAACGAGGTTGCAGAATTGCAATACTTCGGTAGGGTGCTCAGAGCGGACACTTATGTGGCAAATCTCGCCAAACACTGCTTTCAAAGATGAGACGGGAACCCAAATTGCAACAGTTCCCTATTTTAACGACGGGCGCTCCCAGACTTCAGTAACGTCTCAGCGTTGGTCAGACAACCTCTTGGCAACAGTTGGACTTGAGGTTGCGCAAGGACCAGGAGTGACCATCGGGAGACAAATGATGAGGCCGAAAGACCACGGCCTCGATCAGAAACGCACGGAGGCTTCTATCGTATCTGGCACAATTGTACCCAAGGCAACGATACCGGAGGAAACGGTAAAACTATCTTGAATTCGGATAACCGAACAAGCACCGCTAGCGAGGAGGAATGACGTCAACTATGAGGTCTCAGTCCGTTTGACGGTATGCAGTCACAGATTCACGTCCAGTGAGACAGGAATATTGACAAGTACCGTGAGCCGCGAGTTGCTTGAGCTACGGATCTGCAGTATATAATCCACCGGCAAGCACAATGACCTGCGCCCTCTCTAGTCAGTTCTTAAACTGTTTGGACAGAGTCCTCAGTCACGTGGGAATGCGCGGTGCACTGTTTACACTATTCGGACCTGTAACTGACTGTCCGAGCAACTATCCGACGGCTCACTTACACTGAGGGTAAGGGCGCGGCGTTTGACGGTTCGAGTGGTCTGCACAAGGACCCAATTATCACACTAAGTGCGACCGCCTGCGATTTATGCGGGATCTGCCACGTTGGCTAGGTGTGTGCTGACGCAGTAACTGTATCCTCTAAATTACGCAGCGCCATCAGTTGTGGTGTCTTATGTTCGATTGCAGAACGCATGCTGAACCTCAGATAAGTAGCAATTCTTAGCAATTCTAGTCAATTCGGAAAACATTAGATTCGACGCAAATGGGAGTGTGATCCAAGCATTTTCTTAATTCCCTACCTGCTGTTCTCATCAAACTGAGTGCAATAATATTCACCCCTTGTTGCTATCAGCGGAAGCTTTTCCTTGGAGGCCAAATTGCAGCTATAATTCGCTGACCGAGCGCTGACGAAGTAGGATAAAATGAATGCCCTCTGTTAAGGCCAATATTCTTCCGTTAGTGACGGGATGCCCAGGCAACAGACGCTCCTCCCGTTTTGCCTACCCACTTTTATAGGACAATCGATAATGACATGGGTTTATTCGGTCATATGGACCTCCAGGAAAAAAAACAGAGATCGGACACAACACAACACATGGTCCAACTTGCAGATATCCCCAGGTCACAAAAGCATCTAAGCCAAAACGCGCACATACAGGGCCACCTCTCGGTAACATATCACGTCTAACTCCTACAGCAAACTGTCGGTTCACTTTGTCATAGCCAGTAAGGTGGGCGAGAGGCCGCATGCCAGAACAAACAGATTTCATTTCAAGGGGAGGTAAGCGCGTTGTTATAGTCTGTTGCACGAAATTGGGACCTATTGAGGTAGCCCGTGTCTAGCTTCGTCATTTACTGCATCCATCACCTCCTGTAGTCTCGACCCTGTCTTGACTTCAAAGCAAGGTGGGTAAGAGAAAACAGAGAAATGCAGGTGCTGCGCCAGTCCGATCCACTGAAAACTTATTAACTTAAAAGTCACAAAAGCCATGTCGACCAAGTGGAACACACAGTGAAAGTTACCGCCTGCGATGGTCGAACTGTCATTTAATACAAATCGCACTAAAAGGGAGCCGATGACTTTTTAGGAATACTAAGTACGGTCTGCAATACAGTCTAAATACAGATGCAAAATCCCGAAATTTACGAAAGATGGATAAGCACACGCAAAGCGGCATCAACGCATGTACCAAAGCTTTGTAATATCAATAAATAACCTCAAGAGAATTTAAAACTAAAAGGAAATGTGAAGAGTAATATTATTTTGTTGAGAAATACTAACTTTTCGAAAAAAGGCAAGTTCTGAAAACGCGAAAATCCCTGTAAATTTGACGAATGAATTCAAATAAAATTGTCAGGTGATGGTGTAAGCGTGCCATTCTGTGGATATTAAGAGAACTATTCTTTCTTAAAATTTATTTATTGACATCTATGGTATTCGATTACAATTACTTTGAGATCGTCCTTGAAATACCGGTGAATATTTCACGATTTTCACTGTTTTCTATCTATTGGCAATAAAGTTAGATCCTGTGCTATGGGTTTATCGCAACCTCCAAAATAAGATAGTTCCTAAAAGCATTTACCGAAGTAGTGAGCTTTTGGATATTATTTTTAGTGAAGATTGCCACTTGTGTCAAATTTGTGCATTCACTAAAAAAATGAAAACTTGTTGCCAAAAGAAATGAAAATCCGCAACAAAAAGCGATAATTAGTATGTCTAAGGTCAATTTTTAAAAAAACGTGTTACAATAAGTTACCCGTTTAAAAATACATTACTTAGATACTAAGATGACGAATGTATGCGGATTTTAATTTTTTCCAAGGTTAAGTCAAGGTAAAAATGTAGGAATTTTATCGGTTTTGTGACTTCCCTAAAAAACGAACTCACTTTTCGCTTTGTATTGAAGCATATTTTACGACATGTTTTTTTAATTTTAATGTCCCGTTCTAAGACTGCAAATACACAACAGAATATCCAAATATATACTAAGATTTTGCAAAAACTGCGAATCTTCTGTCCATTGCGTTTCTAAATTCCAGATTAGCGGAAACTACATTATACAAAAGTATCTTATCGCTTACTTCACATTTAATATAGATGATTCTTTAGTCCAGCTTCACAAAATCTTGTAAGTATTTAACTAACGGTCTTCATTTTCAGCGTAGTAAACAAAAATACTGGTAAACAAGTCTATTCCTGCGTTTTGTGGCAGAAATCGCCAGCAATTCGCACAAAATAATTTTAAAGTTAAATCAACTTTTTGTTTCTGGAAAACAATGCGATTTCTTACATTTGTATGCATCTGACTTTTATTGAACGCAAATAACATTTTCCAGTTCCAGAAGCGATTTATTTGTAACCTTTATTGTTTATATTAATGTTCTTTTATAGCACAATGTACAAAAAGGATGGACTTTGCTCTATGATATTAAATAGCACAGGACCTTTCTTGAATGTCCGCCAACCTACGAGATCACCCAAATCCTGCCTGTTTTCCTTCAATAAATAAAACCGAACACGTAGTTTTTTTAAGTAACAGGCCTAAAATCCACTCAACAAACTAAAATAAAAAGACAAAATGTGCGCCAAATTATTCACTCGAATTTCGGTTACACTTTGCATGAGTGAGGTCACCTACTGTAATTAGATCACAAGACAACTGGAGGGGATCACAGTAAATAGCAAAGAGCGTACGCATTTCGCAGGATTCACCCGCGAAGCCGGGAAAGCACTGGCATCCTCCAGTGACACAGCGACCGTGGCCGGAACACGTGACATCAATGCATTCTGACCAGAGAGTTTGGCATTCCACGCCCTTCCATTCAGGAAAGCACTTGCAACTGCCCTGGTAGTATTCTCCGTGGCCGCTGCAGATTGGTATCTCCTCAGCTGTAGTTGAGGTAGCAGGGAAGGTGCCGTGGAAGAGAAACATATTCGTAAAACACTGAAGCACTAATAAGTGAAATTTGACACCGCATTGTATGTACGCTAATACCTATCGTAGGAGTTACGCATATTGGCCTCTGACCGACACTCAAATCTACCGATAAAGGTTTAAATCACCCAGACTACAAAGGTCGATTTAGGTTTATCCGGGTGATGCAGTAAGTCTACAAAAACGTGGCTGAGTGAAAGGGTAAGGATGAGAAAGTTCGGTTTTTAGGAAATGATCACACTTACACGAGAACGCGCATGGACACGATTACGAGTAGTGTCCCACCAATTTAAGGTTAATTAACATCAAAAGCAACATTCAATTATTTTCGTTGTCAACAATTTCCCTGTCATGACTGACTGATCCATTTGCAGCAGCCTTCTACCACAAAAAAACAGACAAAGGCCTCCCAGGGTGCAGGTTCAGTTTCTGCCTCGGTGTACCTGGTTAGCTTCAATAAATCCATTGCACACTGAGTTTGAAAGGCTAAAGGAGTGCTAAAGCTTTACATCGAGTCACTGGACGACTCAACAGCAAAACTAGGATCTATATTTCTTGGCTTCCTGAAAGTACCTGCTAGTAACCTAAGCATTGAACTGTGCTGGTTTATTCGAGGGCCTATTGAAGTGGACAGGCGAGAGATAAGAATGTTTCGGAGTCTGTGAGTTCAAATCGGTGCCCACTACCTTTGGATGAGCAAGACATTACTCTTCTTGCCGTGATTGGAGATCGGCAGTGAGCAGAACATGGCCATGAAATCAGTTTAAAAAGGATTACTCCGGGGCAGTTGTATGGGGTAGGGGATTTCTGCAGTCCTTACGTTAGAAGGTGCAGATCCCCATCCACCCCTCCAGTACGGTACGCAGGGCGTGGACTTATAGTATTGTGATCAATATTTGGCGTGTATTGTCATGTTGCCTTGACTTGTCATAGACGGTCGCTTTGTCAGTAAGCTGACTGCCCTACCAGGATTTCCAAAGGAAGCAATCTGGAGTCCACAGGGCCCACTTCACTAATGGCTTTTTGCATTGATTAAACTCACGGCTCTCGCTCGAAACCTCGTGGCTAATAAAGTCATAGTGCTGGTTGTACTTAGGCCTTGTCTTTACCGCTGTGCGGTCAAGCCTCACTGAGGCAACCGACTTCTTCAGAAACATTAAAATTGCTGTGCTGTCATTTTCCCATGACTTGCGAACGTTTCACTGGTTGGCGATTCGACAGATGGGAGGTCAGTCAGCTTTTGAGAATGTAGTGCGGCCTGTGCACTTAGTCGTCCGACAAAGGAGCCTGTTTATTTCAAAGCTAGCTCTCACCAAAGGTCACTCCCGCATTAGATACTTGTGCAAGCACGTGCGTGCCAGCAGGAAGGCAGTCGTTCCGAACCTAGTGCTTGCTGCGTCTGTGCAACTTTAGAATTCTCAACTTTTAACGGATAACAATTACATGCTTATTGATAAGGTACACTTTGAATCCAATTCCTGAACGTTTTGCGCGACCTTAACCGCAGGATTGTAAACCTTGATGCACTGACTGTGCTCTATCGTTGTGGTCACGATAACGGGTTTTCGTCAAAGATAAAAAGGCATGACCTCCATCGCATACGGCTTTAGCAAAAACTACTTGAAAAAGTCGTATAGTTAGGTAAGAGCATAAATATTTTCTTGGTGGCAATGCTGCCAAGGGTGGGGAGAGCAGTAGACAAGTGTCATGCGTTCAGATAAGGATATTTCCAAGGAGTTTCATACCCCATTAAAAGTTTTTTTTTTTCGAAATTTCGTGCAAAATAATACTGATGCAGTGATAGACTTACGCGTGGAGCAGTCCCTCCCCGTAAGACTATTCAAGCACTGACAAACGCCATGAGAGCATATGCCTCGGTTACTGCAGTCGTTCGGGCAACCGCGCTGCATGGCTATATGTGGAGGCAGAGAGAGAGAGAGAGAGAACTTGAAGCATAACAAGTCGAACATTTTCCTAGAGGGGTGGAGAGGCAAAAGGAAATAAGACGGAAGTAAACATCCAAGAGCCCGGATTCGCGCCATATGCCCTGTCACAGCGTTATCGCATCCAGGTCTGTCAGCTGTGTGTAGGGCACGATACCCTCCCCAACCCCTCTTCCTAGCGCGGAAGGAGAGTTCATTTTTCGTCTGAATGGCACTTGATCTCCCATTTTCACACAGATATATGTACTAGGGGGACACGGCCTAAGTGACTGAATGCACGTTGAAATGAGTACGGCGCAAAACATTAGTTTTATTGGAACGGTGGAAAGACAAGCAAAAAAACACCGCTTACATGAAACATCAAAATCGGGACGTAACAGAGACCTATAATTTTCAACCATTTTCCTCCATGGGGCGGACAGGGTATAGTTAGAGCACATGTGAATATTCTTGCAGCTGAAGATTACAGGCATTATTTATGACTTACCCTTGTACTGGCCAGTTGATAGGTCAAAAATAGATAAACGATAGTGGCTTAAGCTTCTGAATAATATATGATGTGCTGTCTCTGCGACCGATAAAAAAGTCCAACGGAGCGCTTCACGCAAGGTTGCACCTCGGGGCTCTGTTCTACAGGGCGTTTCCTAACCGTGAATGTTTGTCAAAGCGTAAAATGATCTTTCGCAGGTTGGATAATTTTGTAGCAAACACGAGCAATACAAGCATGCGTAACTTCAAAGGGGCGCGCATTGTCTAGCGCGTAACGTTTTTACTTGGAAGAGCTTACACACAGGACTCTCCTATCATCCCGATAGCTAGCTGGGGCATTGTTTCCGTCTTCAGGTCCTAGAAAACCTTGCCAAGTTTTCGCATTCAGGTTGCGCTTAGGGCTTATAAATAATTTCACTGTCTTTGCACCTTAAACGCTCCACGAAATTTTTCATTCCAAAACACTCCTGTCAGCAGAAGGACCAAAAGGATAGCTCCATCCAACAGAAATGCGTCTGCGAAAAGCAGGAAGGCCAAAATGCTTTAAAAGTTGAGTCGCGCGGAAGCTCTCCGAGTAATTACAACTTAGCTCCCAGACCGTGGTGCATTAGTGAGGTCGACAACTCTAAAGCGCCCCAGTGCCAAACCCTGTAAGCTTACAGTAAGTGGATATAAAAAAACATTGAAAATTAAGATCTGCAGCAAGTTTATTTACAACGAGGGACTGATCTCGTGCAAAATTTTACAAAATTCTGAAATGCGGTTAAGATTTGAAAGGATTATTTAATTGGGGTTGTTATATTAACTACCGTACATATCCTAATGCAAGGATATTGCGGACACGGTAGGATGCCGACTTTCGAATGCCTTACGTTTCGGCTGCCTGCCAGAAACCGTTATTGTTAAAATGACTACTGAAGCAGTATGCATTTCCGCTGCACTTATAAATTTAAATAAATTTTATAGATACCTTGAGCAAAGGCATTCATTCCTGTAGTTAGTTGGTAGAAAATGACGTCTTCTTCATACTTTATACTCGAAGGAAGGATATATTTAGGTTTAAAAAAGTATTCCAATTCTTGAATATCATTGAGTCCGATCTGTCGTAGCGTTTACGTTTAGGGTTTCCAGTCTACAGGCTGTAGGCTTTCCGGGTAAGGAAAACCATACATGACCGCATCGTTTTCATAAAATTTAGCAACGGATGTGGACTGTACTGTATACATCCTGAGAGATATTATTAAACGGACAGATACTAAGCTAGTCAAATGGACATTTTATGGTCTTAAAAAGTCCCATAATTCGAAACATGGTTTAAAACCGAAAGATAGCCTTTTTTGAGCGCAAAAATTTATAGTGATCAGCTGTTATGTGATAAAAAGAAATAATATTTTGCACGTTTCCTATTAATCATACCTGAATTTATAAGAAAAATGAAAACCAATATAAAATGCATAATTCTTAAAAAGACATTTTTTAACAACTACGGTTTCTTGCAAGCGACCGAAAAGTAATGCATTCGAAGGCCGGCACCCTGCCGTGTCCGCAAAATCCTTGCATTAGGATGTACGGTTGTTAATATTATACCCCCAATTAAATAATTTTGCGTAATCGTAAACTCCTTTCATGATTCTATTTAACTTTGCATGAGATCCGTCACTCACTGCATAGCTGATAGAGATGCCATAGAGGCTAAATTTATGTACTGCATTGCGCTAAACTCGTGAAGAGTACTTTACAACTTCTAGCACTGGATCAGGCTAACCCATATTTACACTGCCATAAAATTTGGCTATAAACGTGGCCAAAAGCGAAAAAATTGCTCGGAAAACTCCAGTTGAGAATGGAAAGGCTAATTACAAACGTGGTCTATCTCCCCAGGCCAATGTGGTCAACGCGCTTTCAATGGCCACTGACACTTGAGACCGCCCGTAGCAGTTACATGCAGAATATTCTTAACGGTTGCTAACGTCCAGGAAGTAAAGCACGCGGAGCGAATTAGCAGTTTGCTGGTTCTCTTGCAATACGCATTTTGTGGCTGCCGTAACAAAACTTTTTCTGCGTCGACTTGGGTCTATTTACTTGAGTAGACTTCATTCAACCCCACCCATGGCCTAAATCAGTAAGATAGGGGGAAAAAGAGAGTCTAGTGTTGATGCCCTCTCTAACTTCATCCCCCGAAAGCATCCCACTGACGTCCCTACGGTCACTTATATAAACATGCACCTTAATTAATAATTCCTAATTATGGCTTGTTTTTATCGGCACTGTTACCTCTATTCGCTCAAACACCACCACCATTATCACTGGAGGCGTAGCTCTCTCTCTCTCTCTCTGTGGTTGATTGCGGAGATTTTGCGAAGTCAAATAGGTGTGCGCACCTAGATGTCCGCACGCGCGGCACATGCGAGTGCCGGTCATCCCCCTCCTGTCTAGCCGTTATTTTTCTCCACATGGCGAGGCAGTCCATAGTCTCCTCTAGGCTACGCGCACACCGGTCCGGCGGCAAGATGTTATCTTTCTCCCCGAAGCCTTCTTCCTTTTTTCTATGGCGGAATAAGTTGGTTTGCCTCCCTGCGCCTCCCACTCTCCAACCCCGCAGAGCTCAGCAAAACACTGGGCGAAAAACTAGGAGTTTCCATCAGTAAGGATAAACGGTTCGCATAAAAGCAAACCTACACGCCGCAGTATGCTGGAGGCTGAGGGTTAAACTTACTGCCAGAGAAGCGTAAGCCACCGTGCGCGGGCAGTGTCGATCAATAAAAGACCTGGGTAGGATGTGTGCCCTGAGCAGTTGAGACTCGGGTGTTGTAAACCTGCGGCTGGGTATGGCTGACTGATGATGGCTAATAAGCGAGAAATAGCGATTGCAGTCTTCATGGCTTTTGTCGGCAAGGTTCATTTGCCTTTAATATACTAACTGCTTAGGGGCTGTTGGCGGGGCTCGAGATTAAAGACCAAGGCACAATGGGACGACGATGGCAGTAACGCGATCGGTGAGCGCCCCACTAGCACTGTTAATATACCCGATCGCAACCGAAAGGACAACAAGCACATGGCTCAGTGGTTAGGGTGCTGGACTTCTAACCAACAGGTCATGAGTTAGAGCCTCAGGCGTTGCAACACCTGGGGTTGAATATAGTTGACTGATGACGGCTAATAAGCCAGAAATGGACACTCCAGTCTCCCTGGTCTTAGTCGGCAATGTATAAGTGCTGACCAGTCTGTCGAATGGCGTAATAATGGTGCCGACAATCCACCCGGCAGCGTGAACGTGGGTATAAGCAAGCATAGGCAAGATTGAAAGGACGATACTCAAACAGGGTAAATCTGACATTCCGAACAATCGTGCCTGCTGCCAGCGGTCGTGTTGTGCGAGATTCTTAGTGAATCCCGCATGGATTTCTCAGCCAGTTGGCACTTTCCCTATCAATTTTTTTCTTCCTCGCCTGGGTCCACTGTGTGTCAACATCCCTGGTTGCTTCGACCACTTTGGAGAGAAAAGAGTGAGCCGTGGAGACAGGAGTCACTTATAACAATCCCTTGGCAGCCGTTAGTCTCTAGGGCATGCCACCTTTGGAGAGCGAATTGCACGGGGCGGGGAAATGTGAATTTCCCATCTGTCCCCAAAAAATCCAATAAACCATTCAACAGGCCAGAATTCACCACCTAAACAAGACTATCTGCTTTATTGGTCCCCATGCTATCTACGCTTTTTTAACGGAGAGTTAGTGAAAGGATCGTTTTTTTTCAATGAAAAGTCTTCTAAAAATCAGCAACAGGAAAAATCTGTTCCAGTGAGCAACTCCAGTTTCTTAGATTATCACCACGGAGCTCTCATATTTCGCGGGATTGTACACAGTAACCATCTTCCCACCCCCATTCCATGTCAATTTATAGCTGTAAAATACCTCTCCGCATTTTGGTACTATTTTTACCTCCAGGTCCGTGGTGTGGTTTCCGTCACAATTGAGCACACTCCCCTTTTGTGTGGTTTAATTTGCATAGACAAAATTGTAGCCCTCCCTCCATGCCGGATACCGCCACCGGCGGAAGCGTGGGAGGTAGCTACGACAAGGCTAACGATCCCTGTGTTTCACAAGCACACAATTAAATTTTCTGTGCTGCAGGAGGGTGGCCACCTACAACGTATGCAATATCTTCTTCCTTTGTGGTCATGCGTGCGTGCGCGTGTTTTCATGGTTTGTCAACGAGGAGCAACATCCGCCGCCCGTTCCAAAGTTTGGGCATGTTGGAGAGCCTAGAATCGCTCATGGGGATAAGCAGGCACATGCGTGCAACCCCTTCACCATCGCCTCCACCCCAACCCTACGCCCATGTGCTGGCGAAGCCCGGAGCGACTGTGGATATTCATTGAGAAACTGAAAGCGAATATGTCGGTGAAACTGGAACACTACTCTGGACGCGAATGGCCGAGCATGCAGCAGCAGTGAGAAAGAACGACGCCAGCTCCGAAGTCACGGATCATTCTACGGGACCCGGCCACACATTCAAGTTGGAGAAGGCCAAAATTCTCGCTAGAGGAGACAACCTCGTGAGTCGCGAACTGCTCGAGTCATGGTTTTTCGGCCCTCAATCTATCAACAAACGCAACGACCTGCCTGCTCCATATTTGTTACTGAGACTTTGCCTGGGAAAAGCAGTTAGCCACGCGGGGAACGCGCGGATGACCACTGTTCCTGGTGCCAATGTCGGCGAGCCAAATTACCCAAGAGCTCAGGTGGAGGACGAAATCCGGTCGTCAGCAGATCGACTGCGGGCCATCATCGCACCACATGCAACCACGTGCGATGAGCGTGGGAACCGATAATCTTGACAAGCACGCTGGCACACAGCAAAGGCACGGCAACAGAATACTGCAACAGCTTGCCGGTCAGACAACTATCACACCACCTACAACTATCTGCGATGCACTCGAGAACTGCAAATGATGATAGGCCTGTAGTAGCCCAGCAACTACATCCTATAAATGCGGAAAAACCTGGGCGATCCAATACCCTTATCTGATTCTGTTTCTGATGATGGATTCGAGTAAGAATCCGAAACGTAAGGCTAATACAGCTCTCCAGTGATAGTAGCTCTTTCTTCATAACCCGAAGCAGTCTACGTAACGATCATCCACGAGCGCGGTGCGATGCTCCTGCTTTACGACCTCGTTATTGTCTACAAAAACTGGCCTCACAGCGAAGTGGGATGCAAATTTCCACACTGAATTACTTCAGCAAACGGAAGTAGAGCCTCCAAGTGACAATACGAGCCGAATTTCGCTCTAACAAAACTGATGAGTTTAAATCCCAGAAGAAGTAAAAAAGTATCTACTTTTTCCAGGTACGCAATCAATTCTACTAAGTCCCTCTGAGTGCCGCAAACACATGGACATGGCAGGTCCGCAAAAGAAAGTGGGAACTGTCAACATTTTCTTGGACATTTCGGCTACCATATTTTAATAAATTTGGCATAACCACAGATCAGACTGTCACAACGAACCCGATGGGGACCAACCCAGTTGCGGTCCTGATAACCGTCCATCAGCAAGTATGAGGTCTTTGGTTCATCAGTGATGCCCATGCCCAAAACATGTTCAAGGTTGCGCTCGCCCTGAAACGTATCAACGGCGGTTTAAGCACATTTTCAAAGACCTCGGCTTTGCCTCTTGTTGGAAACAGCATAAATAATCATCGATGCAACATTAGTTTCCTTTGCAACGCACTAATCGAACCCGCCAATGGCGTCAACCTACCAATGAGGGATCGACATAGCTTCCGCAAACTACCAGTAATCTCGATACTTGCTCCTAGAGCACAAGGTTATGTGACCTATCTCATGAAACTTGAGGAGGGAAATTGTGCGCAACTAAAACGCTGCACATGTAAAATACTCACCCAGTCTATTCCGGAAAATGCCCTTTTTCACGCAGAATATGTTTATAAATAATTTTATCAGTCAAAATGTTTGCACATTTGAGCGGCAATTTAGGTTACCATGCATTTTGATGGTTTCATATGCTAATAGCTATCCCAGACTGTGACCTTCCACGCGTGTTTTTCTTTGAGAATAGAGTAATCTAAAGTAGTACGTTTTACCGTGCAGGACTTTAAAACTTGAAGACCTAAATCAAATGAAGCAAGGTACAAGAAAGCAGGTTATTTTTCGAAACTTTGACGTTTTATTGATATTAAATATTCCGATTTGCAAATCTATGTGCTTTGATGTCCTAAAAATCAGCAATAACGTCCACTGACAATCTCTTGCTTAAACTTCCTGAAAATTGTCTACTTTTTCTATTTACTCTTACATGTAACTACGGAAAGCTATGTTATACTTGAGGTATGTGCTAGGATGTGTTCATATGGCATAGTTTCCGCTAATGTGTAATTTATAAACGGAACGGACAGAAGAGTAACACTTTCTGCCATATCTCGGTATTTAAACGGTTATGCTGTTGTGCATTTAAAATCTTAAAACGGCATCTAGAAGTATAAAAAATATAACAAAAAGGCTCCAATATAAAGAGGAAAGGGAGAGCTTTCGCATGCAGCAGAATAATTATAAATAATTTTTAGGGAGGTGAAGAAAACGGTCTCAATTTTTACGTTGACTGTATTTTAGAAAAAGTTAAAGTATGCAGACATACGCCAGCGAAACACCTAATTAAAGCGCTTTTAAAATAATTACTTAATGGAAGAAGTTTTTTAATCAATCTACGGCATTTTCATTGTTGACTTTTGTGTTGATGTTCATTTTTCTCAACGATGAGGCTTCATGTTCGGGTGGTTCTACAAAGATAACCTAAGTGGTCACCTGCATTAGAAGGAATGTCCAATAACTCCCAAATTGGGTAAATGCTTTAAACGTAGCAAAAAGTCCCATTGAAAAATGCACAAGACCATTTGGCGAGCATACGTTAGCTTTCGATAAATTCTCATCAGACCTTTACATTTATATCACTGTGTAACTTAGTCAAATATACGGGTAAGTAGAACAAGAAATTAAGAAATATACTTATTTGAAGCTTTTTAAAAACTGAAAAGACATAATTGACATTTATGGGCAATCGACTAAAAACATTGAAAATCATGACATATACACCCCCTATTTCAAGGAAGATCTGAAACTCGTCGAAATCTAACACCAGAAATACCTAAAAGAAATTTAATGAAATGAAAGTCCTCTTAATATACACAAAACGGTATGCTTACGATTACACCTGAGAATTCCATTTAAATATATTAGTGACTGACCGACCTTTGAACATGCGAGTTTATACAAGGTTTTATTGCTGTGACGTCCCTTTTGGCGCAATCAATCGAAAACGTGTTTATCTTATTCAACCGCATGTCAAGCAATGGAAAAACGAATAAAATACAGCCAAATCTCGTGAAAACATGTTGAAAACCCATACCCGAATTCTAGGGTCTTTTCGCGGCCATCCAATAACGTACACTTATTGTTATAGGATATTTAGATGCAAACTCCATTAAAGGACTATTATAAAAGGTACTTCTGTTTGTACCGATTTATGTACTGGTTTTATTGCACGGACAGGCTTTCTGTACACTTAAAATTCAATTTTACTCAGATAGAGCGATTTTTCACGTTTTCAGAATCGGCCACTTTTCCGAATAAGCTGGTACTTCTAAACAACGTAATATTACTTTATAAACCGAAGAATGACTCCTTTGAAGAAAGCTCACTTCTTTAATACTGAGAGAGGCAGTGTGGGCTGGTTTTGCGCAACAAGGGCTTTCTGGTGAAAATCGTGAGACGTGATGAATGAGGAAATCTATGGTACGTTGACCGGACTAGACGGCCTTTCGAGAGCAAACGGAAAAAATGAAGAGTCACAGGCAACAAATCCCAAAGACACGCCTACGACACCCCATAGAGGAGAATGAGCGTACGTCAAAATGCATCAGATATGAACGGAAACCCTAGAATATGTGCTCAAATGGTAAAAAAACGCAACTTTTATAAGAAGATGAATCAACGGTGCAAGCAATCCCGAGTCAATCGCACTGCGGTTGCAGGCTGGGTTTTGACAGAGTAACTTTACAGCGACCAAAAGTAGTAGGTGGTATGCATCTTTGCGATAGATGTTTGATGTGTGCGAACACTCGATAGCATTTTATAAAAAGAATGCAAAAACGTTCGACACTTAGGTTCTGTTGGTAAAAAAAGGGTAGCCTTGAAATGGATGGGGTTACTGCAGCTGTCCTGTGAGTAGGAGTACTAAAGCCTTGAATGGAAGGCTAAACAAAGAATTATGCGTGCATATAAAAGATTCAGATAGTTTTGAAGTTCACAAGAACTGAATTACACCACCGCTTCAAGTAAGGCACTTTAAGCAGGTCACACTTCCTCTAACCGAGTTTTAACAAGCCATTTTGTCATGAAGGCAGGCTATACGATAAAATTGAACTTACAGAGACATAAACAATAGATTAGACCATACATGTTACCAAAGCAGCTACTGTTCTGTGAGTATAATTTGAGCAGGCGTGTGATTATGCCTCCCGATAAGCAATTTTGAAATGACACGTAAGTAATCTTTTCTGCTTTAGAGCGTATCGAAAAATTAGTTCCGGCGCATACTATAAAAGGAACCAAATCCCAGTGGGCGGAAGAGACCGGAGTGAGCCGCAGCAGGGGGAAGGATGAGAGCGGCAAGAGGGATCAGCGACAGAAGAAGACTATGCGTGGAAGGTGGGTGGAGAGGGACAGGGCGACAGACAGTTAGGAATCTTAATCAAATAGAAAGTAGATAAAACGAGCTAAGGCCGTTAATACAGAGCGACATAGTTATGAGGGACGCAGGAAGAGGCCTAGACGAGGCGCTATGCAGGAACAAAAGGTCGACACAAACATATGCTGCTCTTCGTGCCCTCAGCCACGTAAATGACGGCGGCAGTGACGGTGGAGGACGTTAAGCAGAGAAAATGTCCGGTTTAACACAATGAGATGCAAAGATAGGAGGGAGATGAGTTGGGCTTTGGCAGAACCTGCTCACTCGAGAAAAAGTGCCAGAGAGGGTACAATAAGGAAAACCGATTGAAACGAAGAGACGCAAGTTCTAGGAAGCAATCACCAAGAGGCAGGAAAAACACGATGAATGATGAAGGGTATGCAGTGGCATAGTAACTGCACCCCTCTGTAACACCTATGCGACTCACTGCTCTTATTTGATCCAGTCTCTGAGGATGAATTCATGTGAATCTAAAATGTCAGGCGAATAGTTTTTCTTGCAACGATCGTGCCTCCATTGCGACAAGTAGTATTCGATGGAAGCACTACTCAAGAGGCGTGTTTAAGGTTCATAAGACCGACAGAGATGGTAGTAAAGTAAAGATTACTATCGTAGCTACTTTACTCAAGGTGAACCACAACGGTATGATAGGCGTAAAACGAAAGGTGCTGTAAATAGGGGACTACTAAGTTCATAAAACGTTGAGTGAAGGTTCACGGCAACCCTTTTTCTGTGTTTTTGTATACGCTTCCCGAAAATCTGTACGTTACACGATCCTCGGTGTCATCTGAAACGGAACGTGCGAATGTCTGCACAGCTTGCCTGCCGTCCTGTGGCACAAGGCCCACCTAGTCCGAAGAATATTACCGGTAGCCTATACCCTAACCCTTTTGATTGCTCTAAGCTATCTTCCTCTTGAAGTAATAGTTTTGTAAGCGGTTGTAGTTGGATAAGGGGTCAGGAATCTTATGAAGTCCTTAAATGCTGCAAACTGCACCACCCGCACCACGTTCGAAAATTTTGCCAACAGGGAGACTAGCAAAAATTGCACGTGACTAACGTGTGTGTCAGTCTGCCAGAAAGACAACCCAGAGGAGGGAGGTGAGCCCTTGCACGAAAAAGACTGAAGTCGGTCAGGTGGACGGTACATGGAGTACCTTTACGTCCCCCTGGAAGGTAACGAAATGAGCGCAGCT
Organism: Schistocephalus solidus; assembly: GCA_017591395.1. Lineage (NCBI taxonomy): Eukaryota > Metazoa > Platyhelminthes > Cestoda > Diphyllobothriidea > Diphyllobothriidae > Schistocephalus > Schistocephalus solidus. The sequence continues at coordinate 116,236 of WEDG01000327.1, read as the reverse complement.
GTCATTATATTTTAAAATTAAGCAATAATTTATCATTAGAGATCGTGTAAAAATCGTGCAAGAGTAATAGGAGAGGACTAATACTGCTCTAGTTGGCGGCGTTTTCCCTTGCCAGAGTACAGCGAGGTCTGCTGCTGGGGTGTTGATGACATATCTTGAGCCTGCAGCAGGCTCGTCATCCTTATTTGCAGCCTTATTTGACTGAAGGGCTTCAGATACGCGCCACTGCCGACGCTCACTGACGGAGTTCAAACCCGGGTTCAGTTTATGAGTTACAAGCTGCCAGTTGGAGCGTTCGCTGACACACGATTTGAGAATCGTTTGACAGTACTTCCGGATTGCCCTTGGTGTGGCCTCTGTGGCCTCTGTAGATAGGATCCAAAAGGCCCCTTCTGTTACGGCCCGAGCCCACCCCCGGCCGTCCTGACGTTGTGTTGCAACCGGGTCTGGTAGGTGAGCGAGGAGAGAGATAGAGAGTGCGGTGGATGTTGAGCAAGTCTGCTTCGCCCCCGGTGCTGCGTCAGTTCCCTGGGGTGGCGTCGTCGATCGCGACGGTTGAACAGCCACTTCCGGGTGCAAGGGTGTAGCAAAGCCCAGACTAAAGTGTCCCTTGCAAAGAAATTCGCCGCCAAAGCTAGAAGCGTAAGCGAGACGTTGTGTGATGTCAAGCATGTCCTGTCGTATGTCTGACAACTGTTTCCTGTGTCAGACATCGCAGATTTACGAGACACTGGTTTCCCAGCTCCACCCCAGCTTTCCGTTATTTCTTGAAAGCACGCGCATTCCAGTCTTCAGCAAACGCCAAGAAATGTGCGAAACGTTGACCACACATTTATATGCTTTCAGCTGGAAATAGCTTGGACAAAGTTGCAGTACTATGCAATATGGATCACGAGCCAGAAACGGCAAGATTGGGCAGTTACTTAGCCACACGGGAAAAACGACAGTTAAGTCGTTTGCGGTGAAATATTTATTTTCCATGTTTGAATAAATTAAAGTGCAGTACCCAGAAAAAAGGCCTAAACAACACATTTAGATTGTTTTTTTTTACAAAATTTATTGTCATAGCCTACAAGTATCCTGATCCCAAGAGTTTAAACCAATTGCGATATTTCATGAGCACCGGGAAATTGATTTATAGGAACATTTAGAGGTTTATTCATATATTCTGCAGAGAAAGAACACAGGAAGAGCTCCAAAAATCCTAAAACCATGTCAAAACCGAGGTGGAATTTCAAAGTATTCGGGAATTGGAGAGCTTTTTATTAAAACCGAAGGGATTTCCTCGTTAAGCATAAAAAGTAACTCCCAACAAGGTGGATTGACTCAGCATAGCTTCTACTTCCTTGAATTGAGTGTAGACAGGTACCAAGAATTAGTTTCAAAAAATAAACACTACGAGACTGTGATTCGAAGGCTAGCCTGGTTTGCGAAGGTGAGAGTTCCACGGCGATAATATGTGAAACTGAAGTTGCTCACTGTAACATATTTTTCCTGTTTTTGATGTATCGACGACCTTGGTTGGTTCTCCATTTTCAAAGCACATGGGAGTGTCTTTCGTTTTTTCCTACATCTGTTCACCAAATTGCATGAAGAATTTAAGCCAAAGCGATAGAGGCAGCCTTTTGACTGTTATAACCCACCGGAGTAGTCATAGTCCATCGGCCTCAGGCGACAATTCGTAACTATGTGATGCAAATTACGGTCAGACGGCTCTCTACCGAAACCTCGGCAGTTGTCTACCAAATATGCTGCCACGATGGGGACTGCAAGTGCGTTAAGGAATTTGGACGAAAATGAGCATAGGCATAAACAGGAAACTCGGAGGCTAGACTAAATTCGCAGCTTGCAACTCCTATTGAAGAAACTGACTAGGCTTTTGACATTAAAGGAGCGACTATCTTAAACCAAGGCACCTCAAAAGCAGAATGACTTACTCTTGAGGCATTGTATTCAGATGCTAATTCTATCAACAGGGATCTAGACCTTCTTGTGGCACATAAATTTCTGTGTCATTACATAAATAAAGACCAGGACAAGATAGTCACAGCGAACTTAAGAAATTCGAAGGAGAGGTAAGATTAGAAAAAGTCTATATTGAGGTGACGACGCACAACGCCAGCGGCCGTGAAGCCACACAAACTTCTTTCAAAACGTTGAAACGGAGAACGAAGAGGGGAAAAAACATTCGTCAGTCAAACGTCAACTAGCTCGGTTGGGGATTTCAGATTCCGATCGATTTGGGCAAACCTGCTCCAGTGAGCACCTTTAGTTTCACAGACAGCCAACATGTTATGGCGTGAAAAGTGACTAAGGACTAGCTACCCTGCTAATCAGTCTTTTTAACCTCCTCTACGTCAACTTTTCCCTTCGAAAGCATATAAACAAGGTGACACAAGTCCTTCAGGGACACTGCCTACTACCCCCAAATATACTGAGCCCATACCGGCCATTGTTTCATGAGCCCTGGCATATACAATGCGCCACCCCATACAACAAACAATGCGACATCAAGGATGTACCCAAATTCGTGACCATTTTCCTTCTGTTCGTGGTGGTATTTAGTTCTCACATTTATTGGAGTAATGTTATTGGCGTTAGCACTTGTATCGGTTCGCTACCGTTCTGGCAAAGCATACACTGACATAATGGCGTTCAGTTTGTCCGGTAAAGTCGCAGGCATGGTACTCGCCTCAATCGCTCGAATAGGCTACTCGGGGTGGCTTAGTTTTTTTGCCTAATGGATAGTCTACTCTCAGCCCCTTTTTTAAAAATTATGAACCCTCACGCAAGTTACATTAGTTATTTTACCATCCGTGTTGACGGCGAATTGTTGGCGAAATCGCTGCTTCTGATTACTCCTAGTTAATAACGCAGGCTCAAAGCTTCCGAAATCCATTGTTTTTTTACAAAAGAATTGTCGAGCACAAATTTGGTCCAGCTTGGCGTTTCACCAGTTTTTTTTTAATTCGAAACTCGACTCTTGTATGTCCTTGCATAATTTAATTTGGTCGAATTGGTCGCCGCCACATAGGTTATCAAGATTCCTCTTTCCGAGTACTGTGGTTTGGAGATCGAATGCCATAAGCTTTAGCTTAGTAATAAATTTAAGAAAATCATAAGTGAAATAGCACCAGCGTTTAGTTTAATTAAGTACTCCAAATCAGCTATTGGTTTCGTAACTATTTACTATAAGCAGTTAACTTTGTCACGAGCACGACATGCATTCAAGCAAGGTGATACTGCCTGGAGCGAGTCCAACTGACGTGGGGCCGATCGTTAAACGATATAATGTCGAAATATTCCCATGCAGAACACAGCTCACGTTTCCATATTCGTACTTTTTCTGTACTTAGGAGCCTGCCGCCCTTATCTACTAACGTGGCGTGGACTGTGACCTGTTGGGATAAAACCGTTAAACACCACCAAAAGTACCTTCCTCAAAAAAATATGATTCTACTTTTGCCCGCCTTCTAGAGATGATTTCCATACAGCAGCTAATCGGCGCGAAACTGAACCATTGCAGTATTATCTCGGAGAAATGTACCGCCACTAACGATAGCTGCTCACCCAAAAAAGAAGCAAGCGACGGATATAAAGTAGAGAACCCTTTAGATTCAACTCATCACCAAGGGTTCCGTTACTGTGCTCACAAAAAAACTTTTGTGTGGCTATTGGGTGCAGCCAGTGACGACGCCCAACGTGTGCCGCATCGGATGGGACGCACCATCGGTTACCTTCGAGTGAATCGGTTTGTAGCAAGGTAGAAATCTTGTGGATTTTATGAGTTACGGTCCATTACGGGAATTCAGCGCACCAAAGTTTTGCATTAATAAAAATAAAGGAAACGTAAGGCTTACTGTGGTTTAACAATTAATATTATGTTGATTATAAAAAAGATATTTTTTAGAAAAGGTACAAATTACGAAAAGGTGAAAAATCGATCTTGTTCAGTAAACTGAAGTTCTAAATGTATAGAAAGTCTGTTTATTCAATTAAACGAGTGAATAAAGCAACAAAAGTATAATAACTATTGAAAATAGTCTTTTGTGGAGTTTTCGACATATTTATTCCTCTAGACTAAGCGAAACGTTAAAGTATGGCCGTCATCAAGCAGCCTAACATGCGAGTTTATACTCCATCACCGCTTCACGAGAATTGGCAGTTTTTCTTCCATTTGCACATTGTCTTAGATGTATTTGACCGAGGCAAGCAGAGTTTTGCTTGATTGCACCGATTGGGACGTCATAGGAATGTTATATTTTATAAGCTTACATGTTCACAGGCCGGTCCCTGACTAAGAAATGCAAATATAATCGTCAGGTGCAATCTTAAACATACCATTTTGTGCATATAAATATGAATTTGCTATTGTTAAATTTCTTTATAACTATTTTGGGTTTTATATTACGATGAGTGTCAGATCATTTTTGAAAATATGATAAATTCTTTACGATTTTCAGTGTCTTCAGTCGACTACCCATAAATGTGCATTCCGTTCAATGTGTTTGGTAAAACCTTCAAAATAAGATATTACTTAAAAGCATTTACCGAAGTATTGACTTTTTAGGCATTCTTTTTAATGCAAATGGCCACCTGGGTCATATTTGTAGACTACCCCAAGCACGAAAACTGGCTACCGAGAAAAATGAACGTCCACAACAAAAGCCGGGAAAATATATGCCTATAATTAGTTAAATCTTTCTATAATAAGGTAACTTTTTTTTAAAAAAAGAACTTGAATTATATGTTTCGCTGTCAAATGCCTGCGTACTTAACGTTTTGCCAAAGTGAAATCAAGGAAAAACTGGGAACGTTTTACCGGTTTTTCGACTTCGCTGAAAATTAGAGATACAATTTCTGCTGAAAATTAAAGGACTCACTTCTCTCGTTCTATTGGAGCGTTTTTGATATACTTGGTTACTTCTCAGTCTAGTTCTAAGATTTCAAACGCACAAGAGATTGACCGAATATATACTAAGATTTTGCGATAAAAAGTCAATCTTCTGCCCCTTCAGGTTCAAGTTTCTTTATTCTTTTATTGTCAACTGCAGACGGAAATTGTTTTGTCAAGATTCGCATGCGCCATGATAGCGAAAAGTGGCGGCGTGTCATCGCGTCTCGTATATATGCATGTTTGGGGTCCTAATTATCGGTGTGCTAAAAAAAGTATATTCACACAAGTTTATTACAGCCTTTTTTGGTACAAAATGTCATAAATTTGCAAAGCTTGATTTTTAGATTGAATCTGCCCTTGTTTTTCCGAAAACCATGTGATCTACCAAACCTGCTTTCACCTGATTTTCATGAAAACAAAACAAAACGTTCGGGTCTCCGAAAGGATATATACCAAATTTTTCCGGTTTCTATCAATGTTCATTCATAGTACTGCGAACAAAAACAAAATGCTTTCATCCGTAGCTGGATAGCCAAAAACGTCGAATTTTGCCCCATGTAGCCCCGCTCTCCCATCAGTAAACCGATCTGAAGTGAAATCTTTATTATTAAAGAGTTTTTGTGCATCCATTCAATAAAAATAGTTAAAAATAACACCTTAAAATGCGTGCTCTGCTACTATTTCTAATTCCGATATAGACATTTCATGAGTTAGGCAATCTAATGTATATAACCCCAAAGTATCTTTTTTGAGTATTTCCAAATGCTATTATGAATGCAATCATCCTCCATGAAAGGCATCAGTTCAGACGAAGGAGCCATAGCTGCAGGAAAAATTATGCTCGCCTGATGTCAATTGATAACGGACGCGCACGCGGGATAGGATTTACGGAATTCATTGCACATATAATCAAATATCTACCCAAATTAACAGACCCTGCATTCATCCCTGGTGGCTGGTAGTTGGCGCGGTAACGGCTTCATCACACACCCGCGTCGCTAATACCTACGATTTCATCACCGGTGTTGGTGATCAGCGTGATAACAACTCGGCAATTGGGCTCAGCCACCCTGGCACTGGAGACCGCGTTAACTCACAAGTTCATCGTGTGAATTAATTACCCTGCCCAAGCAGTGATTAGAGTGGACGGAGGTACTTTTGGTTGACTGCGAGCGGGAAAGCCCTGACTAAAGCTATCAGTGAAATTAATGCTGCCTTATTCACGGTGGAGAAGTCGGGTGCAATACGGCTGGAGTACTAGGTTCTGCGAGCGGACGCACGACAGAGCACCCGTTTAATCGAATATACCCTTTGTATATTATGTTTTGTGTTATAGCCGACCGAGAGTACATGTCCTCTGTCGCCACAAGGGACGCATTCCGAATCACAATGGCGACCAATTTATGTAAAAAAGCTAGGAGACGAAGAGTGGATGAAAAGCAAAAACTCGTGGTCAATTGTATTTTCCACTCATATGCCCAAAAACGGCGCGAAACTTACTGATTTCAGCCATTGAAAGGAGGAGTTCTTCTTTGCGAGGTTGGTCGTTAACAATGGAGATGAACCATAGGCCCTTTTTCAAACATCGCACTCGACCAGTCGTACGCTGCAAGTTCTGGAAGAGATGGGGGAAAAATGCAAATGAATGCCAATCTGCAATTATTTCATACTGGCGGATACCCAGATCACGCCCACGACTTACAGGGCCTGGCGAGGCCTCACTGGCACTGGGAGTACCACTGCGGGCACCACTGACGTCGACGCCGCCGCCGCCGCCAGCGTTGCGTGGCACCGCCAAAGAGACTGCAGCCTCGGTGCCCGCAGCGTCCACTCGCAGCTGACGCCCGACGATGCGGTCGAAGTAGTTGTAGTGGACAATCGTGGGCATTGTGCTGTAGCGCAGAAACACGCCCACAGAGGTGAGGGCGGAGAGAGCGGAAGTTATGGTCACGTTATAGACGGTGCAGCGATCGCTCGAGACCCGCCACTGACCCGACCACAGACCCATTGGCTGAAGATGGATTTTTGATGAGTTGTCCAGCCTCCAACTGGTGGGGAGGTCGTCCCGGGTCGAAGAGGCCTATGGGGGGGGGGGGGGAGGAGGGCAGCCAAACAGATGTGAATAATCGTAAAAGCGGTGAGAAATCTGCAGAAGCAAACTACGGGAGGGGGTTGGCATGTGTGGGTGCTGACCAGATCCGCCCTGATAGGATACACAGACACAGAGGTTGACTTGTGATCAGAGAAATTTACTTCGAGGGCACACTGGTAAGGAGGAAAGGGAGGAGTGTAGGAAGCGGAACATGAGGAGCTGTACGAATAACGCTCACTTCTTCGATAACTTATAAAAGCAATGAAGTCGGTGCATCTTGTGCTAGTAAATACCTTCAACACACAAAGACCCCCTACTTCACAGAAAATACTTCAATGGCAATTTTTCAGCTTTTTCTATAGGTGTGCGGGTCTGAAACACAGTCGTTGACAGTCACTAATGAGGAAGAGCAAATTAGCAACCAATTGTTAAGTAAATAGGTTGACTAATCTGCATAGGTAAATTCACAAACCGATGTAGTATATCGGGTATCCTGCACCTAGGCAAAGTGGTCTTTGGCAGGTAGGGTATCTCTACCAAAGTTGGCAACAGGTGTTCTTCAGAAAGGGGATTGAACGCAGGAATAATCGCACACAAATCGCTTTGGCCTCAAATGCTAAGCAAAGCCTAACGGGCTGTGGAGGTTTATCGGGGTGAAATAGGTTTGCAAGGACCAAAATAAACCCCAAACGACTTCGGTTTCTCAACTCACTTCTGCCTACGTTTTTCCCGAGGTACCACTAGAATGAGTAATGTAGGGAACGGTAGATGCGTACCGTTGCAGTGGAAATTCTACGCAGAACTGCGCTCTGTGGAGAAGGATTCAGACACTAGTGATTGGCTATCCCCGGAACTCGTGTAAAGCACCACTGAGAACTTCGTTGCCAACTTTTCCCTTCCTGGACGATACGCTCCAAAAGTTCCCAGTCGCATGTTCCCCTGTACTAGTGTCGTTGTACGGCTTTTCAGCTAATTCTGGGGTCATGCAAAAAAGTTTAAGCATCAAACAAGAGGCAACAAAACATCGGCTCTTGGCGTTTTCTTGGTTGTGTGTGTGTGTACAAAATTTCACGGTCGGCTGGCTGCTATCGGCCACCGTCGTTAGCCAGTTGTCGCTAAAACCCGGCTTTAAAGCGGAAGCGCAGATTAATCGTCGCTATGATCCGATTAACTATAACCCGGCCTTCTTGGCCGACATTGGTGACTGTCGAAAAAGATGCATTATGATGTGCACGACCAGATCACACACAACAGGCAGGCTGCAAAGAATTGCAGCTACATAAGCGCCACGCATATGGCATAGTAATGTCGGCTAACGCGAACGCTGAGGATCAAATATGCACCAAAGGGTGTGTGCGCCACTGAATCGCGATTAAATTTGTGAAGCAGATATAGACTGTTAAAAAGAAGGAGACTTGATAACTGGAACAGGAGTTTTGTTGGCCTAGCGTTCCACATTTACACTCGAACCCAGTATCAGGTAAGAGTATGGTTTTCACAAGGGCTACAGTGTTCATAAGCTGCAGCTGCTATGACATCGCATACCTAGGCTATATCTAGCTCACTTGACTTGTCCCACAGTCGATCAGACAAAACAAAGTCAGAAAGGCTGAATGCAGAGGTGGGCGCACTAACGGAAAAAATATAAATGGCCTCTTTACTCGCGCTACACACCACCCACTCCCAGAATCTGAACATACCAGATTTCGTTAAATAGGATGGTCTCGGAGCTCATACACATGTGCGAGTTGCACACAAGGACACAGTCAGAGGGGGCTTTTGTAACGTGACCATACATCCCGTGAGACCCTGGTTACAAGTAAGTGCATTGCGGTTATTTCAAAGCCCATTCAGTGGTCTACAGATAAGAACTTAAGCGCTGGTTTCAACCTTGCTATTTTTCTCTTCCCAGTTGCATACCAGCAGCAAAACTTAGCTGACGTGACGTAAAGACTACGTTTATCGTTTACTACAAGTAGCTGTGTAAGTCCACTGGCACCGCACTGATGCTCTTGTACTTCGGATGGCTGGGATAGTGCCTGATCTGGACGACCTCGATGGTGTCACACATTGTCCCTCTCCACGCGTGACGATAGGCGGCGGCAAATCTGGACATCTCGACCCATTCTCTTCGCTAACGACGGTGACCGAATACCAAATAATACCGAATACAGATCGAGAACAATAAAACTGAACTCATGGGGCAGATGACATGCAAAATCACCTCAGTAGTCATTCGTGGATAGACTGGGATATCATGACGATGTTGTCGCAGCGAGTGCAGACTGTCTCATTTGGGATGAAGTCGGTGTACTTCACTGGAATGGCGGTCCTTAAGCAGCGATGGTCAAATTTCTTCCACGGGCACAGCCCAACATTCGCAGCCGTAGAGAAAGACTCACCGGACAGATGCACGGTACACGCGAATCTTCGTGGCGATGGGGATGTCGTGTCGGGATCATGGACGCTTTATAATGTCCGAGAAAACCCCACAAACAACATCAATTAGGCAGATGATGCCGTCCTTACGCTGCACACACTCGGTAGCAGCCTCACCTAGGGGTAGGTGAAACTGTCTCCTCCTTCAAGTTGTCAGCCAATAAGCTCGAGAAACGCCTTCTCCTGGTCAGGAATGCAGGTTGAAAACACTTTCGCCTTCCTAGAGTTTAGGTATAAACTAACGGATTCACCCACGAAAACCTAGTGCTGATAATAGTGAACAGGCGAGTTCCAGGAAGCAGTTCAGGCGGAGGAGAAGATGCGAGCACTGTGACGCCTTACATACGACTGCCTCTGTGGATGGATTTGCGTGAGAATCCGAGATGTCAGAACAATAATCTTTTTGTAGTAGCGAACGCATCGTCTCCTTTGGGCCTTTGAAAAGCAAAGGAGGCTGGTCAAAAGAACCGTCAGTAAATTTGTCCGAGACCCAGGCCCTCCTGAAGCCGATCACGGCCGGAAACAACAAAGCGGCTTGTGTGGAATCTCACCGCATTTCGGACAGATATGCTTGTTGTCGGTAATGAGGTCGTGCAGCACGCGCAAGCGGGGATTCCTCTGTTTACCCTATCCGAGGAAGGTTCGGCACCCATGCGCTGTGCCCTATCACTACATGTCGAATAATAGTCATTAGAGCAGCTGTTGCCGAGGCATTCGGGTTGCAGGCCAGGCAGGCGAATTCCACAGTAGCGCGACTGAGGCTGAGGCCTCCAAAAACATGAATTAATTACGCCAGTCACGATGGACCGACAGCAGGCGCTGAGGACACAGTGTGTAACACGGAAAACGACAAAAAAACGACAGTTTGACAAAAATTGCACGAACGGCGGAGACAAAGGACAGAAAGTTCCGAGTAAACACTTTCGGAACCTACTAGTGAAATAAAAACGAGTAAAAAAGGTAAGAAAACTCGTGTAAAATATTAACAGACGGCAGTTACCCCAGACAAGTTCATACACAGTTGCACAAAGGTAAACAGCAGCTGAACCCCTACTGGTCATCTTCACGCATCCACTACTGGTTCAACCATAGAACTGATGTACGGAGGTGAAGAGGTTCGATGTGGCGCGTTTCCACAGGAACTGATATTGAAGATTAGACCATGTTATCCAGATTTTTAGATGATGCCCACGAAACTTTTCACTTGTCTTTAGCTTATTAACGAGACTGAGATAGTAAACGGAAGCCGTGCTCTAAATGAGTAAGGGGCGTACAGCGCACTTTACGACAAGACGGAAAAGAAAGGGACTCAATAGTCATAAATAAATGGTGCGTTAGTTGAACTGACGGAATAATTTGAACAAAAAGGGGCAATTTAACGCACTCAGTGGGACAAAGAGTAGTAACTCATCCAGTACTTCATGTTTCCTGCCTAACTGATGCTTCAAAAAGTTCTAGGCATTAACTTTCTGAGCGCAGTGGTGGTTCTGTATAATAACCGTCTGGGCCAGAAACATTTCAGTCCCTCAACTTTCCTGACTACATTTACTGCGGGTCGGAACTCAGGCTGAGAATGGCGGTGGTGCCATACCAGCATTTCCGATAAAAACTTTACTCAAAAAGACTGCGGAAGACTAATGTCCACGAGTGTCACCACACCTCTCTTTCTCTCTCTTCGTAGTTAGCTAACTGTGCTAGGCACGAAATGAATTGCAATAGACGAATTTCTGTGGGAGACGGACCTTCGCATCCTGATTAACAGCTCTCAGTTCCTCGTAAACCCACTCGGCCCCGCGGTGGAAATGCAGATACAGAAAATATGTGAGACGGGAGATTGGAATGCGGTAAGGATTTCTTTCCAGTAGTAGGCACACATCCAGCTGGGACCAGAAACACGAACATGCGCTTGTGCATGGTGCAGATGGTCCACTGACGGGGTCTAGCAGATAGATTATAAGCACTTCATCGAACGAAAGTTCATGAGTGCCCGGGCACTGGTCATTCTCTGTCATAACAAATAAGGTATTTATTCAATCAAGAATGGTCACACATCGAACTATTGGCTCCTCAAAGCAAAAATCTCCGTATGAATAGCGAAGGTCACTAACGGATAATCAAATACCAGACAGAAGCCCTATAAATTAAAATAGTAGATTGGCTGAATGAAGGCAGAATAAACCCTAAACCGACTGCATCAATCTACCCGCATTTTCTCCCGTCCCTGCTCACTATGAACTTATAACCTGACTGACATCGGTCTGGTACTTGGTTGTCATTTCGTGACCTTTGTCACCCATAAGGAGCTTGTTTGCTTCGGGAAGTCAATAGATTGGGGTGCGATTATTTACGGCTGAGTGACCACACTGATTTGTATAAATTATCTGCTTCTTTTGATTTTTTAGGATACAAAAGAGACGTGTAGGTAGCAGACACTTCGTGTCTCCAAGACTGGTTTCGGAGGAATCTACAAATGCAGTGAACGGGACGGTTCCAAAACCTTAGATAGCTGGTGTCCACACGTTGGCCCGATGAAAAAGCACGCAAATCGGTGTGAACTTGTTCTCGACAGACCATCAGACGACCAAGCCCGTACGGCGACAGCTAAACCGTTTTTCTGGATGGTCCCCGAACACAAGTAGTATGGTGGCATTCAGTGCGCCTTATTGCTGGCGGAACCAGTCATCCATGAATCATCGTGGACAGTGAAGCGCAACCCAGTGGTAGGCTACGTAAGTGGGTAGTTGCGGCGGGACAGACATTAGATACAGAGCCTGGTAGTGTACGAATCGGTGTCAGCCGAACAGGCGATGGTGCATCCGTCGTATTCAATGACGAGCACGTTCGTCATACAATCAAGTAACGAAAAGGGCTGGGTGCGAACCATGCGGAAGAGTTGAGCAGCGTCCACCACATCGTCGGTCTGCATGAGGTTGCAGAGGCAAAACGGAGTCCTAAAGGTCGATGACGTAAACGGGTAGAGTGACTGATCGGACATCTGTGCATTCCTCTTATAAGCGGGTTGCTTGTAACCGCTTTGATGACCGTCAAAGCGGTTACAAGCAACTCGCTCATAAGAGGAATGCACAAATATCCGATCAGTCACTCTACCCACCTGAAAGGGCTCTGATACGAAAGCAGACCTCGCAAGTTCACGCAGATAGATCCATTCAAAAAGATAACTGGGTGAGGAGATCCATTGTCTACACTGATGAGGTAGCTGCCAAAGCCTGTTCACCTCACATAAAATGGTTTCACGAAGTCGAAAACTGCTTAAATATCAGGATAGTTTAACGGGGAATGGTTGCTGTCACAGCTAGGAACAAATCGTAGGTGATTAGTGGCGGTTTATGGGTGAAGGGAATTACGAGAGAGAGAGAGAGAGATTCGCGGCCATTCTGACTTGTCCATGATCGAAGTTGGCTCCAGCAGTAGAATTTTGACGTGTTTGGGTAGGAGGGGGGTGAAAAAAAGTACACAAAACGGGAGGCCTTCTTCACTCAAACTTGAACGGGATCAAACGCTTGGTGGAGCAGAGAGAGGGGGCTCCAAGCTACGTCAACCATTGCAATCGACTACATGTACGGTCTACCAAACCCGACTTACGATGATAAAAAACAGGAGAAGACAGTGAGGTCGATCCTACGCAAATTTTTCTCACTACACTAAATCTTTCACAGTTTCCAACCGGATGGGTAACACGATCCTCCGACCTACAACATGACTGCTCGAGTCCCTTCTAAATGTCGCCTTATGGCAACCTTCACCGCTGTGAAATGTAAGTAGGCGAAGTCTGGCTTGTTAATAAATATGGACCAGCGCGTGCGGACAAGCGCTTTGTATCCTGGTAAACACTAGGTACATGCCAAGCCACCATTGTCTTAATCTAAATCATTGGAACACGATGAGTGTGGAAAGACAGGGGGTAGATACCGCTCAGATCACCTTTCTTCTGCATAACTCATGCACAATTAACTTCAGTGCGCAAGGGCGTGGAGGGGGCGATCCGACGAATGAACTAGTGCAAGTTAAATAGCGAATAGCCGCTGATCGGGGATCTTCACTCAATTTGCACGCGTCCCGATTCACTGTTCCGTACTCTTCTGCATCCGTCAGTTGAATCGTCTTACTCGTGAGAGTTGAGTAATCCTACTTGACGTCCGAAATTGCAGCGATATCCATTTCGTGGACTGATGCCGCAACATTTAGGCACCAGTAAAACAGAAGACAGCGGAAGAAGACACATTTTATGTTGTTCAGTAACAAAGAAAAGTGTACTAAATGATCTTACGAAGACTGAAGTTGAAGTCACAAACGGATTGCCTTATTTTTCACCCACAGGGCAGGTACACTGACTGCAATGAAGATCAAACCAACGGGTTGGATAGCACAATACCAGTGACTGAAGTAGGTCGCTTCTCATGGAGACAGCAACGACACACAGGTGGGCTGACCGTCAGATAAAAGACCGGGTTGGTCCGAGAGGCTGAGGGATAAACGGTCCCAACCCAAACGTCGACCTCCCAACTTCCGTCACAAAGGGTGAGGATTACAGATAAGTGTGAAGCCCGGGAAGGCAAGCGACCTTTCCCTAAAACACGCCCACGGAGGCCCCGTGAATTGCGAAGGCAATTAAAAGGCGGCAGTCACATTATATTGCCTTATTAAGTCAAGCTAATTATCTGCTTCATGGACTTCTATCGAGGTCACGCGGATGGAAGAAAAGCCAAAATGACGCCAGCATACGGAACGGGTTATCTTCACCTTCGGCTATTGTAAAGCACAGCGTATCAGGCTGTCGACACAGAGTGGCTGCAGTGGGACAAGAACGGGGGTGCAATCTATCCTCGCGTTTCACTTCTTGTTCTACAACGTGTTCTATTTGTTTCCTTGGGGACGGTTTCATTATCAACGCAAGTCATCTTGTTCATTACCAGCAGCTGTTGAGACAATACGTTACTTCTGCTCCAATAAATGTCGCTTGGCAAACGGATGAGGGCACCAAGCGTACGTATAGATGACTAATTCGGTTAGAAAAGGTGCACAGTTTTAAAACGTAGCATCTTTCTACACGTAAATTAGGAAAACCGTCGAAACAACAGCAAACACCACCACCACCACCACCACGACAGAAGACTTCGGCTGCAGTACGCGAAGTAACCTCCGGAACCGCACGGGGTACTCTATTGTTAGCCTATCACAAAAAGTCCAGCCTGATGCGCTAATTAATCCATGATCAACAGTTCAACCGTCAGGAGAGAGAGAGAGAGAGAGAGAGAGAGAGAGAGAGAGGAGCGCAGGCGCATCAAGAACCCGCAGCTAGAGTAACACCACCCCGGCTCGGATCCCACTGAGTAGGAGTGCCATAGGGGCAACATCACGAAGGAACCAATGTAACTTAACTCGGTGTGGATATGGCCTAGTTATACCGTCAGTAGCCTTCCAAGACATGATTCCTAGCGTATCGCGATAGTCCAAAAGAGCTTCAGATTGGTTACAGTTTGGAAATGCACTGAAATCAGTCACCTGATGTTGGGATTTGGCGCAAGTGGCTAACAAAAATTAGCACGCCGTCTTGGCGTGCCACATAATGCATCGGGTTTTCACACAAAGGGGGGTGGATGGCTGGGATCTCACAGGTGTGAGAGTGCCATAGATCCCATAGTTAGAAGGGGATCATTACAACACTGCGACTGCTATTTACACTCTTTCCGACTGATCACAAAAAATACGGAAAGTAGTCGGGCAGAAAACACTAAATGGTCACATACTAATAGGTTACCATTACACTTGGCGATAAAATTAACTGATTCTGAGTGTTCCTTTGCGCCAACTGACAAAAGCAAAATTGGTTGAGAGTTATTGTCTTCCTCTTCTTCGGCTTTTTCCTCTTCTTAACGAGAAATGTTTTGCAGCTCAGGGAGGCCATTTGAGACCTCCCACTATTTTGTACGAGTCCAAAAGAAAACCCCTGTAAGGTAGGGAAAGCTAAGAAGCATTTGGAACTGTTGAGGCTGTCGGACTGTTAGCGGGAAAACTATAAAGCCTGTCGATCCCCAATGGCGCCGTCACTAGGCCATGTGTCATCTTCGAAGAGGGAAGGGGGTAAGTCAGGATAGAGTCCGAGTTCAAACGGAAATTCGCTCCGCCATAACCCAGACACGGACGCTCTACAACTGTAGGAGCGAGCTAGGTGCAGGAAAAGAGAGAGAAAATCCTCAAAAAACGAGATTCTCGCCCTTCTTGAGCCACACCCCCCCCTATCCCTAGTTCAGACTTATCATGCTTCCGATTCCGCGTGACATAAAAAACACAGTCGGTAGCGTGTTTGCAAGAAAACAGTAACTGAAAAGCTAACAGTAACACTATCTGCCACTGTTGTTATTTCAACGGGGCGGTCAGATGCGACACGAAGGACGGTATGAGCAGATCGGGCGATTAAACTTAAAGAGGCCGACGACATTTACTAATTTGATGTGTGTAGGTGATTACGTGGGTGAACTAACCACTGTCAGAAAATTGACTTACTGATCCAACGGTCAGCGCATCTTTCCAATTAGGTGGTGGGGAGAATTCCGGGGTTTCAGACAGAAGTTTAGCCCCGTTTTTAAGGTGGTACTAAATGATCTTACGAAGACTGAAGTTGAAGTCACAAACGGATTGCCTTATTTTTCACCCACTGTGCAGGTACACTGACTGCAATGAGGATCAAACCAACGGGTTGGATAGCACAATACCAGTGACTGAAGTAGGTCGCTTCTCATGGAGACAGCAACGACACACAGGTGGGCTGACCGTCAGATAAAAGACCGGGTTGGTCCAAGAGGCTGAGGGATAAACGGTCCCAACCCAAACGTCGACCTCCCAACTTCCGTCACAAAGGGTGAGGATTACAGGAAGGCAAGCGACCTTTCCCTAAAACACGCCCACGGAGGCCCCATGAATTGCGAAGGCAATTAAAAGGCGGCAGTCACATTATATTGCCTTTTGGTAAGAGTGAACTCATTAGAGCAAAATTGTGTCTTTTCTTCTACTGAGTCCAATATTCCTTACTGCGACTTTGTAACCTGATAAAATATTATATTTCCTTTGACAGATCCATGCTCCAACAGCACCCGGACGGGATTGTGTCTCAAAACTGCCCAACTCTACTTTGCAGCCAGCAACATATCTTTCAAGTATGTACGAAGTTCAGTCAGAAAGCCTAACCACGTTGGCCCTAAATTTTTGTCACTCCATTCCTCCAAAGCTTATCAAGTGGGTTGCCCTAGAAACTATCACGCCATACTTATCTATATTTTTTCTACTCCAATAGTTTGAAACCAACGCCGCATGCGAGCGCAGGGGGGAGGACGTGTGCAGCCATAACAACAACTACCACAAATGGAGAGATGGAACACCCAGGCGCAGACTCATGCCGCGGCAGACACCTGCGCCCGATCCCGACTACGGTCTTTTTGACTCTGTCTGGCTACCGATCCCCGGAGCGTGAGGAGAGAGAGAGAGAGTGCGATGGATGCTGTGCAAGTCCATAAACGAATTCCACTGCCTTCAATATGACTGCAGGTCACCTTCTTGAGTAAACATCCGAGTGTGGCTGTCCAGGAAAAGGAACTTCTTCCCCACGTAATACAGATTGCTTTGAGCTAAATTCCAGAGAGGGTATCTTTTCCATTAGTATAACGCTAACAGTGGCATTAAGCCTTACCAAAACCTTAATCATAACTGGAATCGCTAGGAAATTTGACTCAAAGCTACCTAAATCACGTGGCGTTCATACTCCCCTATCTTAATGGCTGTCCTGTCTTTATTTGTTTTTTGTTTTGTCGATTATTCCTCAATCCAAACTCAGGTAGTCCAGACTAAAAATCGGAAATCTCTTCCTCCTACTGGCAGATTTGGCGTACTTCAAGGACTCGTCCTATCCACTTATCCATATTTGCTTCAAAGCGATGGTCTGAGGTCACCCCATAACTGTAGATTTGTCCGCATGTCAAAATGAGGCTGATTTTCCGCTTTTTAAGGAAAACGATGACTAGGTCTTTAGATGGTCGTCGAGAAACGGTCTTCTACTCAATAATCAGAAGTCATTTTCAACCATTTCTAAATTCTTTGGTTTTCTTTCCAAATAGGTTTCATCGTTATCATGCATGGATGTCGGTTCTTTATGATTCACATTCTTCCTATAGGTCAAATTCATTTTTTTGCGAAATTCCCAACCTCAAGGTTCTTTCCATACCTCCTCAGCCCTTAATCTGGCCAGAATTCTCCCTCTTATTATATTCCGTTCTTGCGTTATTTTTCTTGCTTTAGTGAACACGAATATGCTAATTTTAAGACGCAATGGTCAAACATTATCAACTTCACGAGGACGGTACCCACACCCTCAACACTGCAACAACTGAAGTGATGCTATTCCGCCCAACCCAGCGTGGCTTCCGTCAAATCTCTTGTCGTACGACGTTGTATCAGTTATCAGTTATAAACCATCAGGGCCACGGTTTCTGACGTGCAGTAAAAATGCAATGCAAAAAACTGAGATTAGACTTGCTACCAAAACAGTCCCATCGCCACAGTTTTATGTCAACATTGGTTTCTTGGTAAGTAGCTAGTTGGAAACTGACCATGGCGATTGAAAACATTTTACTGAAATATTTGCGACGCTGCTTCGAAAAAAAGCGGCCTTCCAAAAGTGTGTGTGCCTCCGGGATGGCTCCCAAACGCCCTACTTACCTCGTGTGCCGACGGTGTTGCCCGCGTCTGGATCGAGAGCATTGCGGTGGAGGATCGTTACGCCTGGGCCCAACCAAGCAACATAGATACCTTCAATGGCGCAGAAGTCGGTGAAGGAACCAAACAGGTGTGTGTATTTGTGTTTGTGTGTGTGTGTGGAGGAGAGAGTGCGGTAGATGCATCGCAAGTCTACTATCACTTTAAACTAAATCACGCGCAAGTCACCGTCCCTGCTCCACTTTCCCATGGAGCATACGGTGGACATCGTCGGACTACGACGGTCGAACTGTCGTGTGTGTGTGTGTGTGTTCGGCCAACCGGATCGCCACCGCCAAGGCCAAAAGAGCGGCACGAAAGTCACCAGCGCCCCGGACCAACATCGCCAATGCCCACGCCCTGCCAACACGCCCGCGCTGTCAACGCATCTTCCGCGCGCGAATCGGCCTGGTTGGACATCTTCGGACGCAATGCACCAACAATCCGACAATTCCAATTTCTACGTCAAATTCTGCCAACCCTCCTTCTGACTCCCCACCCTCACTCCTGGCATCAATTCCATTACTCCCACCATCATAGAGATCACATCCATCTACTCATCGCCTGTTACCCCCATGACCGCAACCACCACCGCCTTCGCCTTCACTACCACCACCACCATCAGCGATGGGGAATCTCTCCTAAGCTGTACTCAATGCGACCGCACATTCACCTCACGCATCGGCCTGGTCGGTCACTTACGAATACATCGTACAGAGACCGGTGAGCCAGTGCCTGGAGCACCATCACACAGCACAGATCGTCGCCTCCACTGCCCTCACTGTCCTCGCGCATTCACTTATCGCATGGGCCTATTCGGTCACATGCGCATCCATGACAGCGGAATACACCACAATGCCGACAACACCGATACACCATGCACACCCTCCGCTCCTGCCATTCTTAGCGCCCCTGCCACCCCCACTACCAGGAATGACATCCTGCGACTACTATCACTTAAAACTAATTCACGCGCAAGTCACCGTCCCTGCACCACCTGGTGTGGAGCATACGGTGGACCTCGTCGAAATCGACGGTTGAACTGCAACGTGTGTGTGAGAGAGAGAGAGAGAGAGAGAGCGAGAAGGCCCAGGCATATTTATGCATTCAGCAAAGCACTGAGAAATGTGTGACTTCCTCCGGGTACCATTCTAGGCACATGTTAGCTTAACAGTTGTAAACGATCAGATGTCGGGAGGAAAAGGGGAAGGAGAAGTCATCAAACTCGTGCCATCAGAAAAGTCACGAAAAGGTAAACATTCACTCACCGAATATAATGGGATCCTGAGAGAATCTTTCATGGAGACGATTTTCTAACCACTTGGCGTTTTCTACAACAAAAGGAGAGGTAGGCACATATTAAAAAAAAAACATGCGCAGGAGAGAGATGCATGGGTTTGAGTAAAAATTTAACAAACGAATTACTCGCCTACATGATCACCTCCTCATTCAGACTTCGCGTTGAAGATTTCAGAAATACGAAATGCCCACAAGACGGCCGGAAAAAGGTTATGCGGTAAAAGCAATTATCTGGATTCCCAAAAAACAGAGGGATTACGGGGAAAATGCCATTATGAGAGTCTGCGCGAGGTCCTAGACAAGTTGGTGTCCAACCTTTAAGATTTTTTCAAAGGAAAATTGCACATTCCGAAAGGAGGGCACTTGGCCTCTTGGAGGCTGGCATACGGCAAGAATGAAATGTCGAGGTGTCACCCGAGACGACAACGACGAAGACAACAACAACAACAACAACAACAACAACAACGATTGATGATGATGATGCTGATGATGATGATAAACGACGATGGGGATACAGAATGAAGAGGAAAAAAGACTAAAGTGGATGCAAGAGAGGAGGACGAGAAGAAATGGAAGGAAGAAGCATATATTTGATCAGAATTGTAAGGTTTGATAAACATTTGAGTAAGCAGAAAGGCACGGAAAGAAGAAGTGTGAGAGGGGAGGAGGACGCGGATAATTGGGGAAAAGACAAGAGGCCGGATAGAGGGAAAAAGCGGCCCAAACTTTTCTCGCGCACGCATGGAATTAAGAGTCGGGACAGACAGATGCATGAGCATAAAAAGCGAAAAACAAGGCCGGCTAGCCCACTGCCCACCTGCGATTGAATGAGTTGCCGAGGCGTGAAAGTTTAGTAAAGGAGGTATTACAATTAACTGGAAGGAGGTTGAATGGCCGGATGCAAGACTGAAAAACACTGGTGATGAGAACTGCCGATTTCCAGATGTTTTCAAGGACGCAAACGCCAGAAATTACAGAGAACTTCGAAATAGGCGCAAAGAGATGGACACAATACAAATCGATTGAAATGAAAAGGACGGACCTTGTCAACTCGAGCCTATTGTGATTGGGTTTCAGAAGCGTTAATAATGTAGAACAGACGTAAACGGGCAGTTATGAGCAAGGCGGCGCCATCCAGTCAGGAAAATTTTCAAGCGCCTTACCCAGTTGGCTGATGAGTAACACGTAGGGTTAACAATGAGTCAACT
Organism: Schistocephalus solidus; assembly: GCA_017591395.1. Taxonomy (NCBI): domain Eukaryota; kingdom Metazoa; phylum Platyhelminthes; class Cestoda; order Diphyllobothriidea; family Diphyllobothriidae; genus Schistocephalus; species Schistocephalus solidus. The sequence goes on along the minus strand of WEDG01000327.1, from coordinate 95,535 downwards.
CCAATGACCAACGGACCACAAAAGCACGCGTTAATGGCCTTGTGAACAACCTGCCACCCAATACCAAGATAAAAAGTCATCGGGAGAACAAAGAGACAGATTAGGACATCAGAAACACGAAACATTTTTAACTTGAGGGCTAAGATGCTAAGGCCTGGCAATTGTCTTTGTAAACCTAACACAAGTTTTGCATACGGTCTGCATTGTTACAACAGTTTAAAAAATATAGGAAGACATATGCCTATCTAGCGGCAAAAGGAATAAATTTGGTCTGATGACTGCTGCACACCGTGGCGACTGTAACTACTCCGTGTGCTGAGCATGCGCGTGCGACATGGTACGCCTTATCCAATATCCGATGAGGGTTACAGACACCTGTGTGGTGAAGAGATACAACAACCTAGGGTAGGGATGGCTTATATGGTCAACTAAACAGGACACGGGAATAGGAAACGTCCCGCCGGCTTAAAATAAGTGACATGACGGTAAATTTCAGAAAGGGTAAATATACCCGTAAATATACCCTAACGTAAAACGAAATTGTCACCTTAATCTAAACCCTAGTCCACACCCTAAACCTAAAACCTACAAATAACACAATAATAACCTTGGGCCTTAGTCTTCTCAGGAGCCAAAACACAACTCTGACCTTTACCGCAAACTTTAACCTAACCCCAACTCTCACCTTAATCTTAACCATAATTTCCTTGGTAGTTAACGGAAAGCCACATATGTTGTGGGCGGGGTTCCTTTTACCGTGTCCTGTTTAGGCGGCCAAACAAGGCATGCATACCAACCCCTACTTTATTTAATGATCAGGGTAAGCTAGACGTAGTGCCTATCGGGTGCAGCCAGTGACGACGTCCACTCCAACACCGCTTCACAAGAATTGGCAGTTTTTCTTTCGTTTGCACATTGTCTTAGATGTATTTGACCGAGGCAAGCAGATTTTTGCTTGATTGCACCGATTGGGACGTCATAGGAATGTAATATTTTATAAGCTTACATGTTCACAGGTCGGTCCCTGACTAATAAATTTAAATAGAATCGTCAGGTGCAATCGTAAACGTACCATTTTGTGCATATAAATATGAATTTGCTATTGTTAAATTTCTTTATAACTATTTTTGGTTTTATATTACGGTGAGTGTCAGATCATCTTTGAAAATATGATAAATTCTTTAGGATTTTCAGTGTCTTCAGTCGACTGCCCGTAAATGTGCATTCCATTCAATGTTTTTGTTAAAACCTTCAAAATAAGATATTACTTAAAAGCATTTACCGAAGTATTGACTTTTTAGGCATTCTTTTTAATGCAAATGGCCACCTGGGTCATATTTGTAGACTACCCCAAGCACGAAAACTGGCTACCGAGAAAAATGAACGTCCACAACAAAAGCCGGGAAAATATATGCCTATAATTAGTTAAATCTTTCTATAATAAGGTAACTTTTTTTAAAAAAGAACTTGAATTATATGTTTCGCTGTCAAATGCCTGCGTACTTAACGTTTTGCCAAAGTGAAATCAAGGAAAAACTGGGAACGTTTTACCGGTTTTTCGACTTCGCTGAAAAATTAGAGATACAATTTCTGCTGAAAAATTAAAGGACTCACTTCTCTCGTTCTATTGGAGCGTTTTTTTGATATACTTGGTTACTTCTCAGTCTAGTTCTAAGATTTCAAACGCACAAGAGATTGACCGAATATATACTAAGATTTTGACGATAAAAAGTCAATCTTCTGCCCCTTCAGGTTCAATTTTCTTTATTCTTTTATTGTCAACTGCAGACGGAAATTGTTTTGTTAAGATTCGCGTGCGCCATGATAGCGAAAAGTGGCGGCGTGTCATCGCGTCTCGTATATATGCATGTTTGGAGTCCTAATTATCGGTGTGCTAAAACAAAGTATATTCACACAAGTTTATTAAAAGCGTTTTTTCGTACAATGTGATATCTCGAACCCGCATTGAAAACAAAACAAATGTTCCGTTCTCCGAAGGGATGTATTCAAATTTTTTCAGCTTTTTATTAATTTTTATTCATAGTACTACGCACAAAAACTAAATGCTTTGATCCGTAGCTTTTAATAGCGTAGGAAAATTCCTGGATAGCAAGAAACGTCGGATTTTGCCCAATGTAGCCTCATTTTCCAAACAATAAACGGATTTGAAGTTAACTATTATTAAACAGACTTTTGTGCATCAATTTATCACAAAAAAGCAGAACTAACACCTTAAAATGTCTGCCCTGCTACTACCTAAAATTCTGATATCGACATTTAATGAGTTAGGAAATCTACTATACACCCCAAAAGCTTTAATGATAAACGTGCCGATTTTGGTGCTACGGCATTAACCAATTCAACGACTCAAAATTAATCCAAGCAAATTCGAAGAAGACCTGATTTGTTGAGGAACGAGTGCAAAGAAGGATTTTTTGTGCATGCTTTCTGTGAAATATGTTAAGATGCATTAAGGCATCCGTCATCAGAGGAACACAACGAAGTGGCAGTAAGGACAATTTTTACCTATTTTTAGTTTCTCAGATACGCATGCAAAAGCCAATACCTTGGCTGCGAGCTGGCTAGTAATGCACCACGGTCGAAGTAACTCCGGTAGGGATGCCTTGTATGGCCGCCGCCGTCTTAACAGGACACGGGAATAGGAACCGCCCCACTCGCTTAAAATAGCTGGCCTTGTGGTAACTTGCAGGAAGGTTAAATACACCCGTGTCTTAACGCTAACACTAACGTAAAACAAAATTGTCACCTTAATCTTAACCCTAGCACTACCCTTATCTTAAATCCTACAGTTAACACGATAATAGCCCTAACATTTAGCCTAATCATGACCCTAACCTCAGACGTAAAACCTAACCCTCACCTTAATCCTAAAAATAATTTCCTTGGGAATTAGCGCAAAGCCACATGTATTGTGAGCAGTTCACATTCTCTTGCCCTGTTCAGGCGGCCATACAAGGCATCCATCCTTACCGGAAGTTCTTCTAACCAAAATCATATTTTAGGATTTCGGTTAATTTTTCATGAGTAAGGCTACTACAGTATCGAATACTCCAGACCAATCCCATTTGGAGCAGAGAGGGTCTTAAATGTCACACGGACGATACGCATAAAGAGAACTACCTGCACGCTATATATGCTTTCTATAAAACAATTAACATGACAAAATGGGTTCATCATGCATAGATTTATTTCCAGTCGTCACAAAAGTGCACTTGTGCTCCCTTGCCATTACCGGGAACAAATGCCCGTAAGGACTTGCTCTAGGCACCATGAGGGTTTTAGATTGGACCTTCACGGCAGAACGGAACACCTGCATTCTGTCCTGTAATCAGACTGGTTTGGTTGGCTGCACTCTCTTGGTGATTCTAAACCTTCCCAGGCAAGAGGTCGTGAGCCTGGCTCTCAGACCATGCGAACTTTGATTCAAACCTCAGGCCCCATTCTCCAGCATTTGCATCAGTAACCGAACTGCAATTGACGCAAGAAATCATCAACCTGCTGTTCTGTGTCCAACCGTATCTTGGCGGCAGCTGTGAGTAAGAATCTCGCATCCGACTCACTGCTATCTTATAGTGATTAAATCTACCAGGTCTGCTTCAGGAGAAGGAGTTGCCGTGGTTCCGCCAATTCACCATGGTCGAAATCGGTCATAGGGCCCCTCTACCCCGGCATTACACGGGACTAAACCCCTCCCCCTGGTAATGCGGGTAGCCTTTGGCCAAATTCCAGGAGAAGTGCCTTACACTGTGTCCTAAACCTAACCCGAACCTTAACGCTAAACGGAAACATAAACTTGACCCTAACCCTAATACTTCGGAATATTATCGCGAAGCCACCTGTATTATGGAGCATTCTTATTCCTCTGTTCTGCCCGGGGAGCATTGCATATAAGCAGTCCCCACAGAAAGTTGTAGTGAAGGTGATAGGAATATCGAAAGGACCCTTAGTTACCAGTGAGATGAGTGATTGACTTTTACCGGGGCTGAGAAATAAGCAAGTTCCTGTTGGTTTGCAGTAAACTCGAGCGAAGAAAAATAACGAATAATAAAAATGGCGGAGAGAGAGAGAAAGTATGACTGCTTGCACCGGATAGTATAATTCAGCCAGGAAAACCCGATACCCGGTTGTTCCTTGAATTTAACGCTAGGGATTTACTGCTGCAGGAAATAAGTGCGTTCCGTTTTGCTTTCAAGCCCCATTGGAGCCCGAGTCAGGCGAGTTGAGGCGGATCGACATGCTGTTTTTTGAACAGGTAGGCAGACAGATCAGATGTAGCCAATCCACTCAGTAGGCCTCTTCTGTTGATTGGGCATTTGCCAAAATCCTCTAGTAATTTCTCCATTAGCCTAGAAATTCCACGCGCGTTCGGCAAATGGTTAGGGTCAGAGTTACCTGCTGCAGTCCGCACGGCCACATTGAGCGGTCTGTTGAATGACAGTTTAACCGTTGGTTCTGACGAGGTCCACCTTGCGCCCCATACCATGGTGGCGCAGTAACGGCGACTGGCGCGTGATGTAAATTACAGTGAGAGTAGACTTGCTCTGCTTCGACCGCAATCTATCCTCCTCCCCACCTGGGCCGGGTGTCATGACCAAGTCAAGAAGACCGGAGGCGGGGCCAGCGCAGCTCTTAAGTGTCCGCCAAACCTGGCTCCGATCTCATAGAGTGGGAGTGCCATAGGGATCACATGAAGAAAGAGCCATTGTAGCCTGATTCTCAGTCCACCAGTCGCACATTCTAAACAAAAAACACTGGGCTGACTGCACGATCCGAGCTATCCCATCAGTTGACAACCTTCAAAACCACGGCTCCTAGCGTATAATTATAGCTTCCGGCGCTTCAGATTGTATAGAGTGAGCAACATGCGCTGAGCGGTCGACCTCACTCTCCATTCCCACTCTCCAGGCACCAGTCCACTGTCGGAGCAAATCAGTTCTCTGGTGCAGGGAATGGGCACAGTGAATGACATAACTAGGGGTCACTTTTGCGCGTGCCACACAAGACCTGCTCCCACCAACACAACAAACCAGAATTTCAATCAAAAGGTGGTTGACGGTTCGGATCTCATATATCTGAGGCTACCAGAGGTCACGGTAAGAAGGAGCCATGGTACTAATTACAATGGGCTGCTGGATACAGACAACGGTACAGCGACTGATACAGCAAACAAAACCCAGAGGCAGTAGTGAGAAACCTACCAGAAAAGAAGACAGCAAAGCTGAGGGTGAGAAGGAAGGCCAGGACGCATATGAGAATGACCCAGTAGTGCCAAGAGCAACGCCAGAAGAATGGCTTCGAGGCGGCGTTGGAGCTGGCGGCATCGGCGGGTTTGCTCCGCATGCTCGCAGCAGCTCCAAGGGAGTTCCCAGCGTAGTTCTGTTCAAGGTAGCCCGTCGCAGTGACCGAGGGATGGAGTGGCGCCGCTGCAACCCCAACCGACGAAGGAGGCATTCCGGGTGTTTTTTCGACGCCATCGGCAGTAGATTTCAGCAACAGGCCCGCTGATTCGAGATGCTGCGGCCCGCCGCCGGGACAGGAAGACGGCACCGAGGTACCCCCCGTCACCATCGTGTTGGCCTGCGAAGGGGACAAACCGTTGGGATGGCCAGCGATGCCACTGTTGCCGACTCCGTTGCAACCAGAGATGAAGTCTTGGCTGATGGCCGAGGGAAGGTAAACACCGCCTCCGCCGACGCACTGACCGACGGGCAGGCTTCAACAAAGGAAAGCAAGACAAAGAAAAGACTGTATTATTCACTGTTCCAGACGGGTAGCATACAAAAAATAAGAGATAAATGTATGGTCAAACGTTAACACCAATAACGGCTTCGAGGTGAGTGCTGGGAACGGAAAGCTTAGAACCGCAACCGCGACTGAATGTCCTCAGCGGGCCACGCGAAAGTCATCGTCCTTCTGGTTCAAAATGTAAAACTTGTTTTTTTACAAACGCCTCCATAAACAAACCTTGACGTTTTACGAAAGTGTGCGGTTACTCGCAGTTAGCACTAAACACCTTAACCTTTACACCTCTTCATCCTCAAACAGTCGTCTTGCTCAAAACCCATACGGCACGACGACACCCCGATTACCACCACCACCGCGCTTCTTAGACAGTCGCTAATATAAGACAGCATAGAAAGCAATGTTCCATAAAACATCAGTAGAATTCGTAGATAGTAGCGTAAGGAGGCTCAGGGACATAAAAGACCACTCGAAGAAACAGCCGGTGCTAAATCTGGAAGGCGATGTGGGACAGCACTAGTGATTCCCAAGCAAATATATGCTTGACCGAATTTTGTACTACAACAGACGCAGAAAAATAGAACGCTAATTTGGGTAATCGGGGTAGCAGAACGTACCGAGTGATATCTTTAACGAATACTCAGTCCTGTCGGCAGCTGATGACCAACAAGTCCTTGCACTTGCAGGCATTAAAGTAGACGCCGCAAATGGATTTCACGTCAATTTATAGTAAAACGGAAATTCTAATGAAGAACATATTTGGCATGGTCGTCATAAGTAAGGCAAATTAGATATACCCGCAGTCGACAAGACAAGTTCCGTTACTCGGGTAGTAGAGCGTTTGAGTCAAGTGCTCGTTAGATCAACTATCTGTCTTTCAAACCCCAGACAAGCAACGCGAGGTGTGGATGGATGTTAAACTGAAGATAATAAACACCAGCATTGGTCATTCCCTAAGCGCTGGCAAGAACGCTTTTCGAACATAAGTCCAGCTGGTTAAAGTGATCTATTTATGATAATCTACAACTACATGCTGCTAGGAGCAGACATACAAAACAAAGGATCTAGATGCACGTTTACATGACACACACACACACATGCACACGCTAGTTCGACCGTCGTGTTCGACGATGTCCACATTATAGTCAACAGTACAGTGGTGCAGGGACGGTGACATCCGCGTGGATTAGTTTTAAGTAATAGTAGCCTTGCGCTGCAGCTACCGCACTCTCTCCTCCTCCCTCACCTGAGCCCGGTATCATGACAGAGTCAAGAAGACCGGAGGCGGGAGAGGGCGCAGGTGGATGGCGCGGCCGGAGCCGCCCTTGGGCGTGCCACTACACCTGGCTCGGATCCCACGGAGTGGGAGTGCCAAAAAGACCACATTAAGAAGGAGCCATTGCAGCCTGACTCTCAGTCCGTCAGTCAGCCACTCCACACAAAACACACATTGGGCTGACCACGCGGTCCGAGTTATCCCGTCAGTTGGCAACCTTTCATGCCACGGCTTTTAGCGCACCGTGATAGTTTCAAGCGTGTCAGATTGTTTATGGTAAGGAAAGTACGCTGAGCCTTCAATCTTACTCTCAATGCTCATTCCCAGAGCCCAGCCATTATCTGAACCGGTCAGTAGATTGGTGCTAGGGAATGGGTGCAGCTGCTGGCAACCTCGTCTGCGCGGACTACATACACGAATTTGGCCCCAAACAAAAGCACCAGGATTTCACACAAGAGGGAGTTGAGCGGCTCACATCTCACATGTGCGAGACCGCTACAGTTCGCGTTAATACGGAGCCATTACAGCCACTACGAACACGACCTGGCCCCCCAAACACAAGCACCAGGATTTCACACAACAGGGGGTTGAACACACACACACACACCTCACTTGCCGACGCTAGTTAAGGGCATTCGGCCATCGCATGGGCCTATTCGGCCATATAGGCGTCTAGAAAAACCTTTGATAACAAATAACACAATTCAGAAACAACACATCTGCGTACCTATACACGTAGATCAAATATCCATTTACTCCACAACACGCACAGTCTGATAAATCATGTGGGAGTTTGAAGAGTAAAACTAACAGACGCGACTGTCAGTCCTACTTGGCATCTTTTGAGAATTCGAGTGACGCAAGAGGGAAAAAGAGGACAAACTGTGCAGCAGAAAAACAGAGCAGGGACCACGCTGGCGACCTATGTGCAACCGCAAAAAAATACCACCACTGTCAGAAGAGTCCCATCTGAGAACAGCGGATGAAAGGTCGTATCAACCGCATCATCATCATTACCACCATCACCATCATCATGGGGATTTTCCTTCCTGCCGTATCCTATTAATTATAACTGGGTACGAGAGAGGCAAGAGAGAGAGAGAGAGAGAGAGAGAGAGAGATTGGGGAGACACAGGGCCTGCGGTACGCGCGAGAGTGCGTGAGGGAAGTGGAGGGTGGAGATAACAAGAGGGAACGAGGGAAATCTGACCAGTAGAACTAATGGGATAGGCGACAACGACAAAAGCTAAAAATAAATGGTCCAGACAGCCGAGTAATTAAGCAGCAGTAGGGTGATCAAATTGAACAGAATGCTCTCTAGAGACTAAAGGAAAACAACGCGAAACTGAAATTCGTATGAAGGGAAGGATGGAAAGAGAGAGAGAGAGAGAGAGAGAGGAACAGGAAGGGGGAAAGTACGAGAACTTGGTGCTCTTACGCTCGCTCCCAGAGCCATACTAATGGATCATCCAGAACCAACGCCAAGCCTAGCTGATCACCCCCGACACCTTGGGACAGGTGCCGAACCAGTAGTCATGCACTAGACCGCTAGGTGACGGCAAGCGTCCGAAGTTGGTGTATTCAACCTCGCCCGTAATCCGTTTTAATGAAAAGAAATTTTCTAAATAATTGTGAGATTCCACATTCGTTTCGAGGTGAACCTGGAGTTTCTCGCGAGCACTGCTTTAACTATACCGTCGGGTTATGCGGCCCTGCTCAGAAAATGGGAGACAAGGGTTTCTGTAATACGGGTATGGTTATGACTTTTTTAAAGGCAAAAGTTTATTTACAAAATTATCTTGTTTAGATACACCAATACAGAGTAAAAACGCGATATGGAAATTAAAAAGCGAAAATTGAAATACTGGAAATCGGGAGTTGTAAGCGGGTGGAAAAATTGAAAACCGAGGGCATTTATTTGATATGCTAGGCGAACTGAACTCCAGACTGCGAGAAACGATCCCATTGAAGGAGAAAGTCGCGAATATCCATCTCTATTCAACCGGCATTTTTTTCAGAGAATCAGGGAGTTCTACCGAGACTGAAATGGACATTTATGTTTATTTAGCGTCTTCATTCAGAAATGCCTCAACGCCTAATTCGCAGATTCGTGACTTCAAAATGTTCAGTTGGTCGACGAACAAACGATCCACAATGCATCAGCTGCGATCGGGAATGCTCAACGTCCCACGGAAGCGGCTATCAACGATTTACCTAGCCTGGGGAGGATGGAGGGTTAGTTGAATAAGTCAAATAGTTAAGACGTGCAGTTCAGTCTACCTTGTCTTTACTCAGCAAAAATTCCTTATTATTACCTGGCCATCTCTTTGTGAGCGTCTGCTTAGGCTCTCGATCCGGGCTAGAAGCCCAAAACACTATTGTCCAATCAACAAAGCAGGATAGATCGGCGAGCACTAACACGTGAGCCCTCATGGAACCTTTTACGGTAAGGATGCCTTATATGGCCGCCCAAACAGAAAACGGGAAAAGGGACTGCCCAGAATACATGTGCCAGTGCGCCAAATTCAGGAGCAGTAGGTCTAGGATTAAAGTAAGGCTTAAGGTTAAGGTTAAGATTGAGTTTCAGGCGAAGGTCAGTTGGGGGTAGAGTCATGATTAGCTAAGGGTTACGTTTTGGGGTCGTATTTAGGGTTAAGATTAAGGTGACAGCTTAGTTTGATGATTGGGTTCGTCTTTGGCGTGAAGACACGCGTAGATGTACCCTTTCTGAAATTTATCGCACGGCCACCTATGGCAGAGCAGTTCCTATTCCTGTGTCCTATTTATGCGGCCATACAAGGTATCCCTGCCGCTTTTACTTGCAACAAAACCGATCTCATTCGAACAGGTACATGCAAACCCGTCCGATAGGACTCAAAGAATTAGAAAAGGTCAATCATCTCGAAAAGCGGAGGTAATGTCGATACTTATATCATTACCCTTTAATTAGACGGAAAAGCGTCACCGCGTCAAAGTTCAAATATCCAGTAGATTGCCTAATTTGTGAACTTTCGAGATCAAAATTTGACGTGGTAGTACGGCGCATATTTGAGGATGTTATTTTCGTTTGGTGAATTGAATTGCCACACAGAAAGCTGTTTACTAATGAAGAGTTCACCTCAGGTCTGTTTATTTGAGGGAAAACCGGGCCAAATGGGGCCAAATCCGATGTTCCTTGATGTTCAGGAATTTTCCTACGCTACTGAAAGTTACGGATCAAATGCTCTTATTTGTGCACGATGCCCTATAAAAGAAGATTAACATACACCGGAGATTTTATAAACGTATCCTTTCGGAGAATGGAAAGTTTGGTTTTGCGTTCCCGAAAATCAGGTAAATGCAGGTAAGAGAAACACATTGTTTTCGGAAAAAAACAAAGGCAAATTCAGTTTAAAAAGAGTTTTTTGGATATTGGTGACATTTTTGTCCTAAAATTTATTAATAAAACTTTTTGTGACTGCATTTTGTTTTCACACACCGATATTTGGGGCCGTAAACAAATGTTCATATCTGAATCCACGACATAGCATAACTTTTCTGTCACGCCGTATGCGAGATATGTGCATATAATTCTCCTCTGCGGTTTATTCTGAAATAATATGGAAACTTGAATCAGAACATGCAGAAAATATGCAGTTCTCGGAAAAATATTAGTAGATATTCGGGTACACTGATGGGCAGCTACAATCTTATAACGCGGCCTAAAAGCAAACATCTATAGCGAAAAATATGCCAGTACATATAGGAAAGTCAGTTTTTCACTTCCAGCCGAAAATATATTACTTATTTCCAGGGAAGTGTACAAAATGATTAATCTTCCTCATTTTACCTAAACTTTACTTTAAAAAAAGTGTAAAGTAGGTAGATATTCGACAGCAAAATATCTGATTAAAGAGCCTTTTAAGAAGATAACTTACAATGGAAAGTTTTCTAATTGTTCTTAGGCATGGTAATTGCTGAATTGTGTTAGGGGCAATACTTTTCTCGGCAACAGGTTTTCGTAATTGGGTGAGCCTATAAATATGACCCAGACGGCACTCTGCATTAGAAAGAATGTCTCAAAGCTCATTACTACGGTAAATGCCTTTAAGAAATATCTTATTTTGAAGGTTTTGATAAAACATACAGTAGAACCTATATTTACGAGCAATCGATTAAAAACACTGAAAATCGTAAAGTATTCACTACTATTACCAAAGCGAAAACTAATAAAGTCATCCTTATATTCAGACACGCACATTTAATAGCAATATTGTAAAATTAGCAAGTCACTTTTACCATAAATGTGCACCTCATCATCGAAAAATAAATGGAAATGATTAGCAGATATTTTAGATATGCTCTGCGAAGAGCAATTCGCGAATAGGTTGGGGTCGCTGGTAGACAGTGATATCACTGTGCTGTAATACTCTTCCGCCCTATCTTACCCTCTCTCCGCCTTCCCTTTTTGTTGAACCGGCGAGAGGGAAGAGGCGACGACGTCCGGCGGGTTTTAGCAAGCATTCATGAGGTCGATTGGATGCCAGAAGAGGCAGTAGGGGTCAAGAGCAGAAAAATCGACAAAGCCTGAGAGAGCGCAGTAACGGAGAGAAGGCGAAGCCAGTGGATTGAAGGAGGGAAGGGGGGAGCGAAATAACGAATACCTGATAAGCGGCGGTCGGAGCCGGTCGCCGGAAGCAAGCGTAGACAGACGGGATCAGAGAAACATGTGAGAAGGGAATGACGCGACTAAACACACACACAGAAAGATGCGGGAAAAACAAAGGGCTATGGAGGGAGGGCGGGGGGATAGACGCGTAGACGGGACGCAGCCGGGGAAGAGCGTAAAAAGAATGGCCGTCGGTTGCTGATAAAGCTATCATTACGCAGAACCCAAATGTTCTGCAACGAGGGAGAGGGGAAGCAGCCAGCGTGTTTACATACGCCATCACAGTCCCAGGGCTAGAACAGAACGAGTAACAGATAGGGCTGGGCCGTGAGCTATCGTGCAGAGGGCTTTTGCGGCCGAAAGAATGGAAGGCCCTCCGAAACTCGCCGACTGTGTGTATTCGCGACTGACTCCGAGTTCTACACGCAGTGTAGGGAGACGGTATACAATTCATACCCACGTAGAAGTCAAGGTTTTATGGGAATAAGGAAAAGACAGTTTGTTCCCGCCCCCATCAAATTCACACAGTACTTGTGGGAGGTGCCAAAAAAATAACAACCAAAAAGTTGGCATTGACTGTTGTGGAAAGAGGGTCATTGGTTGAGTGATTCTTTACACCGGGAAAGAAATCTGGTTAGCTTTTCCTTTACTGTGCTTATATGACAATGCGGAGAAAACTTCGGGTTAAGTTATGGATTCACTTCCTACACTGCTTTGATAATTAAGGGATTCGAGTGCTGAAAATACAGGTGGACGAGCTAAAATCGTGGTCCAATGCAGGTGAGTTTCAAATAGCACTCGGCATGGCTCGGAGGATTTTATCAGGGAGACACAGAGGTACAATGATCTCACAGAACCAGCGAAACATTTGCTACCAGATGCAAATAATTTGCAGACCGCACGGCAAGTTATTTCACGAATGCATTCCTAACCGATATTCACGTCGTCCTGGCTAACAAGAAGAGCCTTCGTACACGATTCAAGGGACATTTCTGCTTGTATTTTAAGGCAAACGGCTCTATTCGATAAACTCACAAAATCGACTCAGTTCATAATTTTAACAGCCCCAATGACAAAAAGAAACTGAAGAAATATAAATGCCCCGGGATTTTAGATAGACGCTGAGTCCCTTCGAAATTGTTCATTAAATCTCTGACCCTTCTGGGTGTTTATAGAGACAAAGGGGTCGGAGTAGAAAAACAAAGCACAGTGGCGAAACAAGCAGTTATAGCTCTAACGTCTTAAACTAAACATACTACAAGACTGGATGTGGGAAAAAATGAGATCGGACAGCCTAAAGCGAAACTATTAACCGCCAATAAGAGGGGTATAAAGTTAGACAGGGGCTCACACAACTGCCTCGTGATTGTGCCAAAAACGGACGAACGGACTGCTTTCGGTGCGCAAGTAGATAGGGACTACGTCGAGAAGAAATTGCGATCGCTGAAACAAGAATTTTATTCGTCTGAATTTGCACTGGAAGCTCCCGTCCGAGACAGCTAGAGATAAGGGTGGTAAGGGCACAGGGAGTGCAGTTATCATGCAAACACACACACAATTTTTAAAATCAACAGCTCCAGGATACATCGCCAATAGTTACACACGTGGTGCGAGCAAGCAAACCAAAAAAAGAACAGTTGCACAAGGTTCCCATAGAGAGCTGCTCTATTGTAAACAAATTCCTTATTCTCTGCATTCAGAGGCAAACTGTGGCAGTGGTCGTTGGAGACGCAGAGCTACGGGGCGATTCGTGCGGGAGAAAGTCCGTGGGGAAATGAAGGATTTATTCATGGATTTCAGGACAGGCTAGGACAATTGACCCATGAGAACTGTGCTGCTGTTCAGTTCAGACAGAACTGCTCGGTTGTCTATTGTCACAGATTTTTGTACAGTGTGTGAATATCCCAGGAAAGTCTTCGATCGTCCATTGCTGCTCCAGTTGGCAGCTATAAATATGTGTTGTGCCCCTTTAAGGACTAAGCAAACGCACCTTGTTGTTCCAGGATTTGCGGAGACAAGAACAAGTGGCAACGGAATTAACGGATACTACTATTGTCCACCTCTATAAGCGAACAGGAAGCCAACAAATCTACGACAATTATCCTGGGATCTTTCTTTTCAGCATTGCTAGAAAAACATTTCACGCATATTCTTCAATCTACAGACTACCCAGTCAGCAAAAGGACGGTTTTTAGGGATTTGACGTGGATTTAGGGAACACTAAGGAACAAATAATGTGCTCTTTGCAGAGCGACAATTCTTGAAAAAACGCTTAGGAAGTGAGGACCAGCTTATACACCATGTTTTTGGCTTGACAATGTGTCTTCGACTTTACAAAGCCCTATAGACTCTGGTAAATCATACTGGAGTTAGGCTATCTGGAAAGATTTACGCAGATGGTCAGACAACTGCATGATGACCTGATGACACGCCTTACGAAGAACGGAAGAACGACAGTGGAGGCCCTCAGGGTGAACCAGGGTTGTGTGCCTGCCACAACCCTCTTCAGAACCACGTCCTCTGAAGTGGTAGTGGGTGACCGAACAACTATGTGACGAGAAACTATTAAACATCCGGTGTGCGTTAGGAAAATTTCAAAAACCTAACTAAATGATATGCTGTTCACTGACCACTGCATTTAAGACCGCAATTGAGATGGAAAGGCAACAAAACCAAGCGCGAATACGGAGAAAGAAACCGCTATGCACCGATTGGTACCCAATGAGGAATATGCATCGCGCTGAATGATCATCAACGACAATTGCCTCAGCATCGGAGATAAATTCCCCTGTATTGGAAACACCATGTGAAGAAGAATCAAAGTTGACGACGATGAGGCAGCTCGAATATACAAAGCCAGTCACGCCTTCAGTCAACTTCAATCCCGTATTTCGAATCACTGGCGCAATCCCCTCAAAACCAAAGTAAAGATTCATGAAACTGTAGTTTTTACTAGTTTTTTACTCTGGCACGAATAGTGGGACAATATAGAAAAACCAAGCAAAGGAATAGAACCACTTTTATCAGGGCTTTTATCTGGGCACGTTAAGTAGAAAGAAGTAATTTTCTGTATTCAGGATCTGGCAACGATTGACATGCTCAGCATCCTTGTAATGTCCAAAGAGGATCTACCGGGAGAATCCTTTACGGTGACATCCCTACACGTGGTGGTTGCGAATGGAAGCAGAAACTTGTCAAAAGAACTTGAAAGTCTCAGGCAACTGCCTCAGAATCAAGCAGGAGTTCTGGGAGCCCCTCTCACTGGACGGTTAGGTAGGGCGATCTGCCATCAAATAAGTAGCAGCAATGCTGAACCAAAATCGAACACGGAAGTATAAAGACGCAAAACCGTAACATCGAAGAACACAGTCACCAAAGGCCCCTTTCAAATGTCCCGAATGCACACTCAGGGCCCGCGTTATGCACACCTTCTCATGCCTAACAAACACACTCCGCACAATTAATCTGGATCGATTGTGAAAAATTCAGCAGCCTCGGTGGCATTCGGACCCATGACAGCAGGTGCAAAGCTTGCGCACAGCCAACACCTGAACCCCACCGAGTTTTGCACAATTGGATCCGATGAATTATGCAAATCTGCCAAAAATACGTATTTGAATTTACCACCGTCCGCTTCGAAATCACCCAGGTTGAACCCCAATGTTCACTTTCACATATTCAAAAAGGTTTTCAATCGCTTGAGCATCCGACGTTGCAGGTGCAAAACCTGGGTCCACGCCGGCTACTTTGGACTATCACTTTCCAGTAATTACTATTTCCTGTTAACTAAAAAAGTTAAAACAATAGAACCCAAGTGCAAATCCTTTCTACGCCAGCTTAAGAGCTTATTAGAAACGATGTAAACTTATATCTCGTTCTTGTGTAACTTTACTGGCCCGATGAGAATTTATCGAAAGCACGCGTATGCTGGCCAACCGGTCTTCTGAATAGGAATTCGCGCAACTCTATATCCGTAACTTCCAATGCTCACCCAAACCGCCGGCAACATTCTATGAAGATGGGCATCTTCGATTACGATGGGCGAGTTATATGGAGTTGAACAACAGAGCAAACGGACACTTAACCAACCTTCTTGAAAAAAGAACACTGACCGCCGAGGTACTTGTAGACGTGCGAAAGCGCTAAACAGTGTAACAAAAACTTTGACCAAAAGGTCTGTCAGTTCATAGGTAGGAACCTTCATACAACCGCCAGAGGCTAACTAGCCAGGAAATGCGGATGATGGACAGCAAGGAGAGTTGGACAAGATAGAGAAGCACATAGGTCCCCCGCAAGTCGGTGGTTGTGGTGACTGAAAAACCCGGAGTAAGCCATAACGCGACATGGGGGGTGTGGCAGGCAGGTCAAAAAAAGCCATTAAAACCCGACGAAATGCGCCAGCAACGGGCCTCCTCCGTCCAGAATCACCCAACGCAGGTGTGGACGCCAGGCTGGCGGTCGTGGAGACCGGCGGGGACACAAGACCCCGACCGGCTCGAAAACACGCACAAGTAACACAAGCGTGCAGGTGGTCGTGACCCGACAGAAGTGTGATGTGTGTGTGTGTGTGCCAGAGCAACCGACCACAGAGGCGGTCAGGTGCGCTAATGCGTGCATGCACAATTGCCCGCTGCTGCTGGTGTTGATGGCGTGTTCTTAAGGCTAGGACATGGCTGTCAGCCTAGGACGGGATGAGACGAGGGTGCGTCACCAGCACAACAAGATGGACTGCGCAAAACAGACGGGCTAAGAGAGCAGTTCAGAATGGCCCTCTCACGCAAGAAGTGAATAGAAAAAACGTTGGTTACAGCAGGTATGAGGAGCGTTCCTCTTCGCAGCTGAGCTGCCTGCATAAACTCCAGAAGGGTCGGAAGGAGGCGAGTTTGTAAATAAATTTCAACGAAAAGCAGCTAGTAAGTATCATCTCATCAGACTGCAGATGCATGGGAAGCGCCCAATTCCGAATGAGGAAAAAGGCATGGAAAGGTGGCTTCGCGAGTGGTATTTTAGCTGAAACCTAAACCACTGGCAAGACCATTAAGAATTTGCACTTCACATCGAATCGCCATTCGTTTACCAGAACCGGGCACGATAGGGGCTTTTAGAATCAGTCCATTCTCTAACTGGCAACGATCCTACAGACCAATACTCGAATGACCGACTGTTTGAATGGCAACGTGCTCAGCGCCTACCTCCATACTGTCAACTCGATCACATTAGTGCAGGCGTGGTCAGCGTCGGTTCGTGCATGCCCATCCTCGGTCCACGGAGGAGGACAGTGGGTTGTAACCAAGGCAACTGGACGGCGAAAAGGTAATATTCAACCCAAATCAGAGAACAAAGAATAAGTAAGAGTGTAATACGAGACCGCACTAGATACAAACTTAACTCTAAGGCTATCTACTGTTAGCGTTCGGTGCTGGGTTAGTAGGGTCACAAAATATTGCGTTGGCGGTCGTAGGATCGAAAGATCGGATGAAATGGCAACTTTCCAAGCGGTGAAAATCAGAATGCCGCAGTAGTTTCAAAACTCGCCCGCTTTACTTTGATAATAAAAGATGTGGCAGGGCGGGCCTCACTCTTACTCCCGTCAAGGGTCCGAACAAAAGTGGGTCAGGTCAGCTTGGAATGATATCGCGCATATTGGTCGGCGTGACGTAAAGCCACCGGATGTCACAATCCGCAAACTTATCGGTACAACAAACTATTCACCGACCCTAATAACCCGGCAACGAAAGCTAACCCTAGCGAAAACAATGGATAGGGTAAGGATTAGGTCGGTGGTGGTCTCCTTTTCTTCATTAAGCTCCACCCAAAAAAACTCCATTACCACCGGTTACGTATCCCTTGTTCCCTGAGTTGGGTCTCACATTTCGATCTTGCCATAATTGTTTTCCTGGTGAAGTAAAAAGAGTTCTCATTATGTCTTATTAACTGCCCTCGGCTGGCCATACCCAACCTCAGGTATTGCAACTCCTGAGGTTCGAACCTCGACATGATGGTTAGAAGTCCAACACACTAACCATGTCCACCGTTCTCATTATTACCTGCCTGTGAATTAACCCAGCGATGGGACAGGTCAATTGAACCGTGAATAATCGACTCCTGACTCCCTCCCTTCCTAAGCCACCATGAAATGAACTTTTTGCATTTACCAAGCGCTCAATTTATCGCGAGCAGCAGTACCGGAAAAAAACCGGAGGGACCGAAAGTATCCCTGCGTGTACGTGCGTGGGCGTGTGCGAGCAAAATTGGCAGGCGGCCCCGAGCCTGCACGCAACCCTCCTAGGAGGTAAAGGTGGTGCTTCCGTG
Source organism: Schistocephalus solidus (assembly GCA_017591395.1). NCBI lineage: Eukaryota > Metazoa > Platyhelminthes > Cestoda > Diphyllobothriidea > Diphyllobothriidae > Schistocephalus > Schistocephalus solidus. The sequence continues at coordinate 77,536 of WEDG01000327.1, read as the reverse complement.
CGAAGTATCACCTTTTCTAGCCGGGAGGCAGCCAAGGTGGCTCGAGTGGTCTGCCGCAAGACCAGAAGCCCATTAAGGCAACAGGAAACGGGCACGAGAAAGAATGGAGGAGGGTAAATAGCGCATGGAAAGGAATACATGAAGGCTGACGGCGGAGAGGGCAAGAGGGGAGGGGCCCCAGCAGCTGGATGCTTATCGAAGGTGGAGGTGGGAGAAGGGGGAGGAGCGGAGGGTGTGTGGAGGAAAGGTAAGGGTATGACTAATCAGGAAGCATAGAATTGATAGACAGGCAGTCCGGTTTGGAAACTGCTAATCCCTGTGCACAAATAAGCCTCAATAGCTAGTTAACCATGGAGCCGCAGATGGAGACTGGCGAGTGAACATGCAGTAGGGGGAAAGAGCACACGATAACATTTGAGACTAACAGAATGCCTAAAACGCTGATGTCAAGAGGATAAGAAATAAAAAAGAAGCAAAATGACAGAGAGAAGGAGCAGATGATTCGTTGGAAAAGAGGTCAACCCTAGGTCTGGGAAGAAGGTAAGTTAAAGTGAAAAAAGAAAAGCAAGGAAATGAGACTGAATCGAGCCCATGTGTTAATTTCTTCCAGCAAAGGTTAAAGCATACTACTGGTTCCGGGCAAATTTTATAGGCGAGAACGCACAAAAATGGCAGACAGGGCGAGTGGGGCAAAGAAAAGTTGTTACTCACCGTTGAAAAGAGTTGTAGGAATTCTCATAGACCACAGACCCGGAACCACCGGCTGAGGGGGGAGCAGCAGCAGAAGCCGCGGCTGCAGCGTTGGCGGCGGCAGCAGCTGCCTGGGCCTGAAGGAGGGCGTTTGAGGAGATGAGACCAAGGCCTGCAAGAGCATGCATATTTGCAGCGGCCATAGCAGAGTTCGGGTGCATTCCGGTCATCTGGGCCTGGCCCAGGGATCCAACCCGGCCTGGTCGCCCTACAGTTGCGAAACCCTGCAGACGTAACGGAGAAGAGGACACGTAACAGAGAGGGTGGGAGGAAAGCGAGGTCATCGAACGATAAAGAAGCCGGCAGGTCATTCATTGGGCTCGACGATGATAACCACAACAGGCAAAACAGTCAAGATAAGAGTGAAGTCCATCATGTGAGTTCGTCCACCGAACTCGAGGATGGCGAAAAGTGTAAGGATTGGCCGGGATGAAATCCGCAAGATTCCACACGAACCGTGTTGACATTGTAGGGCACGGCAGAGACAATTAAAGTCTGGAGTGGGTGCTGTGGCTAGAGCCAAAAAATCACCCTCGACACCGCCCACGCGCTCATACTTGTTGGTAGCTAACTCCGCAAAAAAGAATTCGGTCACCCGAGGATAATGTTGATGCAATTTGCTGCACTATAAAATCCAGAAGGAGTTGTACTAATCCGACTTTCAGGCCAGTGGAGCGGCTTTCTCCGCCAGTTAACAGTCATCCAGGTTTCGTGCCAGCTCAAAATTTTGCCAGATTTATTATGGTGGGGGAAGGTATCTGCCTGTGGCAAAACTGAGTTAAGCTGCCGTTGCTGGAGACGAAAGCAGATGACAAGGAGACCCCATCTCCGAAGCAAACATACTACTCGGCAGATATATCAAATTCAGAGACATCAGACAAGATTAGCGGTCACACAGTAAGTGCAGTTACTGTGGTGCACACCGAAACCTAGCAATTTTAGCGATCTTTGTACTTGTTTGCCCGTATTGCGGTGGTTAATAGCTGTGAATTTATCGGGCGAATGGCCAAAAGGACATAAAAGCCGCCTGCTTTCGTGCGCCATACACGTGGGGGTGAGGTGGTGAAAACTCGCGCACAGCATCGGCCTCCACCTTCCCACACCCAGTAAATGTTACAGTGGCAAGATTCGCACGAGCCGTTTGGGTGCAGCGACTAACCGGTCATTTCGTCCTCCCCATTTCCATCGTGGGCGTGTCAAGTGTGTGGTAGTACGCGTAGACGAGGTTACCAGCAGCTGCGCCCACTTCCACACCAGACAACTGACCGGCTCGGATGGTGGTCTGATTGTAGGTGTGGGGGAGAAAGTGAGGTCGACGGCTCAGTGCATGTTTCTCACTATAAACAATCTGACACGCTTGAAACTATCACGGTGCGCTAAAAGCCGTGGCTTGGGAGGTTGCCAACTGACGGGATAACTCGGACCGCGTGGTCAACCCAATGTGTGTTTTTGTGTGGAGTGGCTGACTGAGAGTCAGGCTGCAATGGCTCCTTCTTAATGTGGCCTTTATGGCACTCCCACTCCGTGGGATCCGAGCCAGGTGTGACGGGGCGGCTCCGATCGCGCCAGTAACCGACGTCCTCTCCCGCCTTCGGTCTTCTTGACTCGGTCATGACACCGGGCTCAAGTGGGGGAGGAGAAGATAATGCGGTAGCTGCAGCGCAAGACTACTATCACTTAAAACTGATGCACGCGGAAGTCCCCGTTCCTGCACCATCCTTCTGTGGAGTATACGGTGGAAATTTTCGGACTACGACGGTAGAACTGTCGTAGGTAGTTCCTCTCCACAAACAAGCCGGACTTTAGCCAAAACGTTTAACGCAGGCTATAGGTCAACTAATGGTCGGCAGGCCCAACTACCAAATCTTCCAGACCCACAAGCTTGTTCCCCAAGGAGTGGATTATCAGCTCGTAGTACACCGTTGGTCAAACACATGCCCCGAATAACGTACCTAAGAATGGTTGGACGGTGAAAACGTGCGTACTATATGGTTATCAGGGTTGTGTATTCAAAAGGTAGGGCTGCTCGTTCACCAGAAGATCATGCGTCAATGCTCCTAAACCTACGACGATGACTACTTATCGGTTGTTATCAGAAGCAAAAGGTATTACCTGATGGCACGGACGAGAGCACGCCTTGACAAGTATGAAGTACTTGAACTATTTTAATCATGATGACAGAATACTTTGATTGAATTAAAGTGCGAAGTTCAAGAGAATCGAGTGGTCGACTGGATGCCAGTTTCGAATCCAAATACTTCGACAGAATCCTAGCGGACCAGTTTTAGTGATAAAGGCAGTCAGATCTACAGGCAAAAGCTAACAAACCCAACCGAGAACAGAATAGATCTGAAACGATTATCTACATGTGGTTTTATAAATATTTACGGTCACTAAACTTTCAAAGTAGGGAAAAAGTTTAAATTTAAACTGGCTGTCCGGCAATAACTAGTCCGGAGGCTAATAGGTAAAACAATAATTGGGGAAACCTGCCTCGAATTCATTTCCACAGAGAATTTCAAAAAGATATAAGTGCGAGGGAAACTCTAATGCATTCATACTGGCAGGTACTTTTTTCGAAAGGATTAAGAAATTCAGAAGTTAGAAACCCCACTGCTGATATAGGCGAGCTCCATGAAGAGCCCATAAAAAGGACCAGGAAGATGATGCCATGGAACACCACCGGGGCCGCCTCAGCGCACGACAGGCGTTAATGTTCGCACGCATAGGCACAGGATCACGCCGCACCAGTCGCTTTGCTACGACACTTTCTCCAGTCTTCTTGACTCTGTCGTGATACTGGGCACGGGTGGGCGAATGAAGAGTTTGGTAGATTCCGCGCACGTCTACTCTTACTATAAACGAATTCAAGTGTAAGTCACTGTCCCTGCGCCCACCCTGCAGTGGTGCAAACGGTAGACATCCTCGGTAACGACGGTCGAACTGTCATGGGTCTGTGTGTGCAAAATGGTTTATGGGAGGTCTAGGCTGTTATTTTACCGATGTGTTCTTACAGGAGCCTGGACCGAATTGGCCCATGCGATGTCAGTATGATCTGGGCAGGGAAGAAGGGCATAAAAGGTATTCTTAAAGGGCTGCAGCCAATCGTACTACGATGGATTCCCAGGGGGGCAAATGCGAGGTCAGAACTGAGAAAATTTGGTACTGTCCCTACATGCGCCGCTTTAATCACTGCAAATGATTCTAGGATTGGATAAATGCCCATGATACGCGTCAACAGAGAACAGTAAAATTGTCTGAGCATTTACGTGAAACCCCTGAGAAATTCGAATCTCAGTACGATATTCCATGATTACGTGAAACCCCTGAGAAATTCGAATCTCAGTACGATATTCCATGATTAAAGCAAACACAGTGTTATTAGCGTAGTTCTGTGATTTTCAACACTTGAAGTTGGTGCGACGCAAAGATAGTGTCGATGGTCCATAGGGATTTTCCGAATCGCATTTCAGAAAAGAGCTCCTGTTAGAGGCATGATTTCAAACGATTGGGATGAATACGGGCGAATATTCGGTCAACAGCAATGAGGAGTTAAATTCATTTGCGTGCTTCGCTGATTTGCCGTTTTCCTTTGCGTTCACACGAGTGAACATCTCGCGAAAATCCCGCGAGATTTGACCCTTCCGATGTATGAGGTAAGATTCTCCACGAGTTGACGCGACGACCAGAGAATTGTTAACCTGCATCTGTTACACGGTTCTGCTTGTTTCCTGCACAGCGTAGTGGACCTTAAACGTCAGCACTTGCGGATGTTTGCTTATGGTTTCCGCATAGTTTGTAGACAGAAGAAGCCATGTCTGTGGTTCCAACAGCAGGGCGGAACCGTCCGATCTGGACAGTAGCGCAGTTCCCTGCGATGACGGGTACTGAACTGCTTTGATTGTCTCGAGGATAACCCCCATATTACCGCGGACTGTGCATTTTGCAAGGCAGCCAGTCACCTTGCATGTCATTCGGCATCCGCTGCACAGGTATCAGACGACAGTGCGAATTTATCTAAGGGTATCTTGTTTTTGGCACAACCGGTTTTGTCCAGAGGGAAGAAGTTGAACTTCCGCATTACTGCCGACAAACTAGCCCTAGTGATGCCGACGCGTACATCCGAGAATTTAGAACAAAGTGGCATGAACGGCATGACGCAGTTTTGTTTATTAATTCTTAACAGCGGCCTACTACTGTAGAAGTTGTCGTCATTTCATATTGAGGGCCCCTTGGTTGCTGAAAATAAATCTGCGTTCATGCGTTTCCGGGGCAAGGGTGTTTCCTTACTCCGAGACCGTTGTCAGTGACAGTGGAGTTGCAGCACCCTCTTTCAGAAGACAATTCGCCGCTCCATCCAGCAGTCGGACCCGCACGCAGCTTCTTCGACTGACATCTGCGTGACCTAACAAGTGCCAGTAATGAGACGAGGGCATACAAAAGTTGACTTTTCTCGGATAAGAAGGCAGACGGTCCCGGTAAGAAGAACAGTGCGTGGTAATATTGCGTGATTCCTATCATCTGTGTCCTACTATATCGTGATTCCTATCCTAATGGTCAAAAATGAGAATAAAATTTTAAATAATTCCTATTTATTGCTAAAATTAAAGCAAAGTTAATGAATAACAACAATTAAGCAACAAATACTCTTTCAATATCGCCTTGGATTGCTACGAAGTGGTCTTCATCTCCTTTCAAAACATGCCAACATTGCTCATCCAAGTGCCCCTAGATGCAAGTGCTGTCGAACCCCACGAATTTTCGCTCAAATCTCAATTCTTTTGTCTATCTCAGTCCTGTCGATTTGCTGGGTGCGCGCATCTGTATTCGGATCAACACAATTTCCCTGATGACTGACAGTTTTGTGATCGTACCCGGCCCGATTAAGTCGCCGACAAGCTGATCATTTGGTCGAATGCATTGGTAAATCTGTTTCTACTTCACTTTTAATGGTGGGAATTAATGTCGTTGTATCTCGCTTGTATATGTAAAAGTAACTAACGTCGGTACCCTGACACAATCCAAATAATAGAGGCGAAAGTTCACATTTCAGCTAGGTGAAGAAAAAGAAGAAGAAAAGAAAGAAAGAAGAAGCCGGAGGTTATTCGTTCACCGGAATCATGGTTTTATTCGGCGAACGAACAACCTTCTTTTTTTCTTTTCTTTTCTTTCTTTCTTCTTCTTCTTCTTCTTCTTCACAATCCAAAGACCCGTGAACCATCAATGCATGAGCCATGGTTTTGATAAGCTGCACTGTATCGGTAGCGTTTCCTTCGGCAAGCGCATCTCCACCTAAAAGATGGCCACAATTGTAGTTACGGCGCTCTGCAAATCTGGCCTCATCGATTTGCAGTGGATTTTCCAGTATTCCATCAAGCTATCCTCTCCTAGCAACAGATACTATTTCGGAGTGACTTCCCAGTAGTAATTAAACCAGTCAACCACAGTTCTTGGGGATCAGCCAGTAAACTTTGGCCCCTCTTCCGGTGGCATTCTGTTGCTCTATAGATGAACTAAAATCGTACAGAGCTTCACATTACAATCGAATCTTCCGTTCAAATCACGATAATGGAGGAATTCATTCACCTTGATAGCAGACTGGCAACCCCTTCCTCTGGACCTCCATACCGATACATCCTGTCCATGGACCTTCTTGTTTGTGAACTTCACCGGCACACCGCATTTGTGACAAGATTTCTCATCTACTAAGAGACCATGTCAGAGGAGATAATAGGAAGCCACTTTTCACTGTGCACCACTTTAATATAAAACTCTCATAAAAACATTTTTAACGATATGCCGAAGTAGGAACAAAAAACGAAGATAAGAATCACGCTATGGTAGCACTGGAAACCGTGCTAGGTATATGCAGAAGGTTGCCATTGTAGCTGCCGACTCCCTCCTATATAGCGTGACCCATGTTGGCACATGGCTTTCACAGAGTCAAGAGAATCTGTATATACTCACGGCACGTCTCTTTCACGGCCATGGAGTTTCATTAAGGGGAGTCTGGGCGCTGATGATCGTAAGAGTCGGAATTGTCACGTTCATGAGACATTCGCTGATCCCCCTGAGGGAGACTAGCCAGTTCTCTCACGATGTCGGTTTTGCTGACGAAGGCGACTCCAGGGTCTCAGCCTTCTGGTTTTGAACGTCCATTCCGAAAAGACGTGACAAGCTCCTATTTAATTAAGTGGGAGAGGGGCATCTCTGCTCACTGTAGGGAGCGACGGAGGGCGGAGGACTTAGAGGATGGGACGGGTGTTGACGCTGCCGACGCGAGTATTTTTTGAGCGCATGAGATCTAAATGACATGACCAGCTTGCCGGCGGAATGATTGCAAGAACACTTTAGCCCATTTCTTCATTTCCGTTACCCAGCGAGCGAGTAAGCAGTGTATCCTTAAATAGGGCACTTTAATCATCCCAGACGGCTGCAGAATTTAGATAGAGATCACAACTTCGGTATTGCGGGAGGACACATACAAATAGTCCAAGTTGCCTGTGGGGTTACACGTAATCCTATCAGTAGGAATTGCGGTTTTGGGGAGGAGAGGTGACTATTAATGCACAGATTACTAGGGATGGAGACACACTAACCATCTGATATGGTTTAATCTGCCTGTCGAAGCAGTTATTAGGGTACAGAGTACGGCCTTGTGGAACAGCAGGTGATATCTAAGTGCAGGGGTGGGGTGAAGTAATGGTACCCCTAAATTCCTCGAGGCCTCTGCCGAAAACCGTCAATGCATAGCCATGGGATGGTTAGACAAACGCGTCGATGAAAGACAGTACCGCTGGGACGTGATCCTCCTTCCTCCTCCTCAATTCAGAAGTAGACAGCTAACGCAAACAGAGGGCTAGAGAAAATGGAATGCTGTGTTTTCTGTTGCGAGTCAGTTAGAGATGTACACCAGAGGGGGTTGATAGACAGTTGCTTCCTAACCCAAACGTCCTCCTACTCGAATCCACAGGGAGCTATCCCAAACACTAGCCGAAGTATAGACCGATACATAAAAGATACAGAGCTGGGCAGGCATAGAGGTCAGAGCATGGGAGTTGTGGCGGAAAGAAAAATGAATCAGAGGCCTCGGCAGCATCAGATGATAACAGCGGCAAAAGTAATAATGCGTTCAGCTACTTGATCATATCAAATTATGAGGCAGAGTCAAGCCTTAGCATCGGTGAGGGTTTTGGAGGCCTACACGTACCACTCACATACTAGCCCTCAACTCTAAAGAGAAAGAAGGGTGGTAGATGGGCGCTCATCGGTCAGCTCCCCGACTCACTCGTCCCGTTGTCTTGAAGCTCACTCTCGAGCCTCGCCAGCAGCCGCACGGCGGTTAGTATGATGCGCATAAAAACATTATTGACAAAGACAAGGGAAACTGAATGATCATTTCCGGCTTATTAGCCATCATCAGCCAGCCAGCAGATGTTGCACCCCCTGAGTAAATGAGTTTGAGTACGCTTAAGGCAACACTACGAATTATCTTGCCAGTTGGTAACACTTTATATCAAGATCTTTAACGTCTCGAGATAGGTTGATCATTCACGGTGAAGGGACTAAGCGCTGGTTCCGGGCTCGACTGACCTCCTTCCCTCTTCTCTGGCGGGAAGCCTCTCGTTAACGCGTGCCACGTGCATCAGCGATGGACGCACCCCCGCACACTGAGGGGTCATAAAGTGTGGAAAGAGATTCGCAAAAGAAGCATTTTATGATTTGTGGCACATGCCCTAGGACGGGGGGGGGCAGGTTGGACACTCATTCACGACGCACGCAACAAAAAAACGCATATTTGCTTTCAGTGGACAGTAATTATGGCTATTTTTGCGATTCATTTCCCTAACTTGAAAGATTATAAGCAACTGAAAGATACCACAAATAGTTTACGACGAAAGGGATGGAGGTCGATGTCAGCAGGTCAAGGAGGAACGCCTACAAACTCGATATATAAATTACAACAGAACCGACGAGGCACTAGCATCACACCATCCCTGCCAAGACATGCGGATAACGGGGAGGGACTGGTGAAGAAATCCGTGGCTAAAAGTTTAATGCCAGTAGGTAGGACCGTCTCGTCGGCTTGACATTCCAGGAGTGTCCTCTATCATTTAGTAGGGTTAATGTCACGACTTATAAAAAAGAATCCGTAAATGCTGCCAAATCTACGCAACCGAATCAGCATTACTATTTTCAGCAAATGTAAACGTGGAAACGGAAGTGCAGTAAGAGGTGCATCTTGCTTGCGGGTGTGTCCACCTCCACACGCACTCTTACTTCAACTCAGCCGCCACGGCTCGACTTCGGAAACTGCCCATCGAACTCGAACCAGCAATGACCTGACCATAGGAACTCGCTTACCCTGTCGGCGTCTGCGCCATTTTTAGGGGTTACGAGTTTAACCATATTGACAGCACAGGTACTCGCTAAGAGCCAGGGGCCACACTGTATGGAGTTTTGACGATGGCGACCAGAAAACCTGGACGCACGGGCGCAGCTCCCAACTGCAACTGCCGCATCACCTACCAAAACTCGTCGTCTAAACCTGCCCAACTATCCGAGGTTAATTTGGATTTCTTAAGTTTCCAATGGCTGTTTTCTGCCCATCAAAAACAGCATAAGCAACATCCCTACCTTTTCCCCTACTCAGAGCTAGGGAAATACCCATCAGACACGTTTACATCTGCCTTGACGAAGGCCAAAGACAACAGACACAGACCTGGGAAGGCGGTTATAATTAGTTATGACGGGTGGACCATCATCACGCAAGCGAGCAACTGTTATTTAGGCTAACTACGGATGGTATCGCTGTATTTCGTTCGAAATATATGGTATATAAATGAGGGACAGATCGTAAGGGCCACTTTCGACTCCTACGCCGTCGTCCGTCGGCCACGTTTTGATCGTAAGCTGGCAAAACGCGAAATTTAAAAGCAAGTCAACTTGGTTACAGCTAATTTGCTGCTATCGTTGGTAGGGCTGGCTCGAGAGTCACAGTTGCGGACACATTAATTACGGGCTTTGCTGAGCGACTGATGGTCGACAAGTGAGACAAGCAGGTGAAATCATAAAACTAGTTCGGCGCTGACAGTGCAAGCAGACAAGTCGAAGTTACTATGATAGACTGCTAAAATGTCAACATCCGGGTGATCCAGATACTAGTGAATTGAACACTAAGAGCCGTCTTAAGGAGACAGTCGAAAAACGAGTTCAAGAATCGACGGAGAAGAGAGAAACCCTTGATGGTTAACGTGGTTTGTGCAAGTTTATGGTTCCTGCATGAGAACGGATATGAGGATGTACGTATACAATAGAGATTAAAAGTTTTGGACAGCATGGTTGATCCAAATAGAGAAGCAGCAACCATCGGAGTTGCAATTTAGGACAGTACTTAAGAATAAGGTGTAGGGCTCGTTGTGTACGAAGGTTACATATTAGTCTTGTTCCAAAGGGGTGAAGTGAGAGCAGTAAGAGTCGACAGACGATTTCATTACGCCATTCCGCAAGACAGAAACATGCTAGAGAGAATGTTTCTGTGGGACTGGCGAAAACCGGTCTGAAGGAGAAGCGGACATTCACCGTTTTTTTCGGCTCTATGCTTCCTAGACTTCAGTCTGTAAAATCAATCTGGCAATTACTGGGACACAAAACTAAAATAACCAGCAGTTTCTCCGTCAAAATTCACTTAATGTTCCTCAAGAATGGAGCTGTTGGACTCAGACCCCACCAAAATAATTGGGTGAAAAAATTCAGACGCTGACAGTTGTAGTTTTTTAGTTACTGCCGCTCGCCAGAAAACCCCAGACACCCAGCCAGTTCTGGATGCAAACTCCCTCTGTTTTTCCCGGAAAGTCCTTCGGCATCAACGGTTAGGCCAGTTGGGCTTATTGGGGATCGATGGGCATGGCCATTCGTACATTGTACTCCACCGCTACTCCTGGGAGCGCAGTACGGATTTGCACAAACTTACATGAGGCCGGAAGAGTCTGGGGCAGCACCTACCTCTCCCTTCCCTCATTAATCGGCCATCTTGACAGGAGGTGGCGGTGTCCTGGCTCTTTGCCCAGCTTTCTCGGCTGTTAAACGCACTGATCGCTCAACCGAAAGGAACTACACTCCACGCACCCGGATAGCATATCGGTTATAATGGCCAAAGGGCCAGGTTGAGAAGAAGCCGCTGAACGTTGCCTTTTGACTGACTCCTCCTGCTGCTAGTTGGACGAAAAAACGCACTGCGGGTCACAATGGACAAAGTGCAGGCGGGATGAGACATGAAGACGTGTCCATATGCCAAGTAGACACATATGCATACTTGAGAATTTGCATGGGCAGAAAAGCGACGGTTAGATCAAAGGATAGCCGTAAGGTGAGGCCAAGTGTACAAAAGTATTGGCCGATAGTATAAAGGCCAATAAAGTATGCGCAATCCCTCTCCGCAGAGGCAAAAGGAGGATCTGATTTATCCACCTCGAAACCACAGGGTGGGATGGGGGAAGACGCCCAACCAGAACAATCAATCAGCGGGAAAGAACAACAGAAGGAGACGAAGCAGAGAGCGGTAGACCGAACCAAAGTCGCGTCAGCGAAGGAAAACAGAACCACGTACCGAAGGCAATATTCCCAGTCCGTCTGTCATTAAAGGACTAGCTAGGGAAAAATAACTGGCTTAAACCCCCATTTGGGCGGCCGACAGCGATCGGAATTCCCCACAAAAGACAAGAATCCACCACAGTAGCAAAAACAGCAAAATAAAAGAAGTAGAACAGCCGTAAACGATACTTCCTTCGTAGAAGGAGATTTGAAGCGCCCTTGAGCGCCCGAAATTTACTCGGACGGGATTTTCGTAGCGTACGAGATCACGTTCAGCTGAAGACAAGAATCAGAAATGTGCTGAATACGTGGGTCGCGGCAAAACTCACGATCCGGTACTAGCTATACCTTATCTCTTTACCAGTTGATAAGACTTAATCCTGTTACTGGAACTGGATGAGAACGAGGAGGATCGGACATCCTGCAAACCTTCCTCGCAGTGATCCGTTTCACGCGCCTTCGAAAACATTACCACACCTACTTACAGCATAACCAATTTCTTGGCCAGTCAGGCTAAATGGCTTCCTTCTCAAACGGTGTTGCCATATAATCTGTGCGATATGGAGGAATGAAAACCACCGAAGCGAAGAGATTGAGGCGTGACCTGAAGGTCAGTCACAGAATCCAATCTTAATTTATTCCCGTAGATAGAAATTGGAAGAGCGAGCAATACCAAAATTTTCGCCAGTCATCCTGATTTTCGCTCCACTTTCACGCGAATCACCACCAAAACCTGGTCATGACAGTTTACATCGGCAGAGGAACAGATTACCACGTGCATTTAGCCGACTTCTTTGCAGCAACTGACTTGTATTAAGGAGGGTTATAGAGTATAAAACCATCCTAAATGCGGTGTTGGCCTTCCAAAGTACAGAAACACAGGGAGGAATTCACCTGCGTTTCATTTGCAGGTTCTGATCAAGGAGAGCTCGTTACAAAATGCTGGAGGAGGAAGAGGAGGACTTCTCAGGCACGAAGGTCATGGAGGAAACTTTGGGAATCTGTAATGCACAGAGCAGCCACGCCCCAATAACCTATTCGACTGACGGTAAAACCAGGAGGGAGTCCGGAGTGACTCTTCTCTCGGCGAAATCCTGTTTTGGCCGCAAGGGGGAGGGGTTGCCACGCGCGGTGCGGCTCGCACAGGATGCGGGATTGGTGCGATATCAACCGGAGAGCTCACGAACCATCTTCAGTCCCAAATACGATAGCCTTGAGAAGAGAACTCAGCCGATATTTAGCAAATCTAGCACACTGTGATGCAATTCACCGGCATACAACCCCTGCTCTATGTCATCTGCGGTCATGGCCGTTGCAGATGCATGAACTATAACCAGGTCTCTAATCGTGTGTCCGGAAGCTCAAATGACAAAACTTTTTTCCTCCAGTTAATGCAGAATCTTCTTCCTGTTCTCAGTATAAACGATAGCTGATATTTATAATGAAGGATACCCACCTGAAAGTAGGGACCGCCAACAGGAACCCCGCCGAGCGGAATACCAGTGCCAGCTGTAAGGTGCTGCTGCAGTTGGGACGCTTGTCGTAATTGGAAGAATTGTTGAGAGGCGGCGTTTGTGTTCATTAGCTCTCCTGTTTAAACATAGAATAAACAATCAGAAGTTAGAGAGAGAGAGAGAGAGAAGCCCTTAACGCGCTTACTTCTCAACGTAAGGCAAAGACTAGAAAAATCTGTTAATTTGTCGGTGAATATTTTTCCATTGGGGAAAACTGCACGTCGTTGAAGAAGGTCCTGAATAAGTACAACAAAAAAGTGAAACTTTGACACCAATCCGCAGACTAGAGACGACGACTTAAGTGGTTAAAAAGCGTACATAGAGGTGAGACACCAGAGGATACGAGTAAAGTCGCCGAAAACTAGAAAAAAACGGACAATAGGGAAAATTCTAAAGCACAATCTGATTGACCGAGAAAATGATTCCAAACTAACATAAAAATAAGACCAGTAGGCCATCACTCGGCTGAGCGACAAAACAAAAAGAGCCGCATGTAGTCGGCTTTGAAATCAGGCCAAATCGACAAGCGTATTTTGCACACCAATAAGTATTCCCAACTGCAGGCGACAGGGTGTGAGACCGTAACCACACCGGTAGAACATCTAACCCATGAACAGCTGAATCAAACTCCTGGTATTCCTAACCCCGAGTTGGGATGAGGCCGGCTGCCGACGACCAAAATACAGAAACGGTCACCGTAGGGGGGTAAATACCTCCGGAGGAAACAATATATTTTCCCACTTATCTCAGACTTGACCTCATATCCAACGTTCAGCAAAAATTAGGGTAGAAATCGGGGTGGAAGGAATGTCGATTAGGGGTGGGTGAAGGCAGGCGAAGTGGGGCGGCGCGCGGACGAGTGTAGAAGGCTGCGCTACCAGGCAAATGGTCTGGCAGGGGTTCAGGTTGGATATCAATGGGGAATTGACCTGCGGCAACGGTGACAGGCGGCCGGAAATCCCTGTCGCGAGATTGCGACACGCCAAATGCGCACAAAGAAGGGGGACGAAACGACGCAAAAAGCGAGCGAATAGAGACTGCGGAAGGGGAAGGAGGGCTACCAAAAATGCCCCCTACGGAAAGCCTTCCCACTTCTCCCTCCAGTATTTCCTTTCCACTCCTAAATGCACACAAGAAACGCAGAGCATAGACCGGTGGTTATAACAATAGGCCGGGCCAGTGAGTTTGTTGCATGCGGCGAACCTAACGAAGCGATGGTCGGAGTAGGAAAAAGGACTACGAGAAGGCAGGAAGCAACGGTAAGTTAGAACCACAATCCGCTGATAAGGGAAAGGTCTACGTCGAACTAGCTAACGATAAGGCGCCCTGTTGACGTGGCGAGGTTAGAGAAAAAATATTTATGTGATGAAGCCGATCACCTCGCCTTTGATTAGTGAAGTATCAGCAGCAACAGCACCAAATTAACAATTTATCTCGGTTCGAATCTCACAGAGGTCGCGAACTACCATTGGTAATGCCCTAGGTATTAGTAAAGTAGTGATAGTACCAGTAAAGGTAGTATTATTAGTAGTAGCCGTTGTAGTTAGTAGTAGTAGTCGTAGTAGTAGTAGCAGCAGCAGTAGTAGCAGCATTAGCAGACAGCAGTAGCAGCATCTAGCAGCAGCAGCAGCAGTAGCAGCAGCAGCAGTGGCAGTAGCAGTAGCAGTAGTCGCAGCAGCAGCAGTAGCAGCAGTAGCAGTAGCAGAAGCCAGCAGTGGCAGTAGCAGCAGCAGCAGTAGCAGTAGCAGTCCCAGTCAGTAGTCAGTAGTAGCAGCAGTAGCAGTAGCAGTAGCAGTAGCAGTAGCAGTAGCAGTAGCAGCAGCAGCAGTAGCAGTAGCAGTAGCAGCAGTAGCAGCAGTAGCAGTAGTAGTAGCAGTAGTAGTAGCAGTAGCAGTAGCAGCAGTAGTAGCAGCAGCAGTAGTAGCAGTAGCAGTAGTAGCAGTAGTAGCAGTAGCAGTAGTAGTAGCAGCAGTAGTAGTAGTAGTAGTAGTAGTAGTAGTAGTAGTAGTAGTAGTAGTAGTAGTAGTAGTAGTAGTATTGACAAGGGCAGCAGGTTATTTTCATATAATGCACCAGTAAGGCACTTAGCATACCCTATAAGACGGAGAAAGGAAGGTGCTTTGTCGTTTGGTCAGTGGTCTGCACAAAAAAATGTGCAAGGAGTTAAAGGGAAGGCAAGATTAAAATAGATTACGAGGTCATGTGATGCCTATCAAACGGTTCCAGACACCCCAGGAATGCCAATGAGAGTGAAAACCAATTAAAAGGGAAAACAAGTGGGAAAACCCCTAGGTGTTATAAAGGGATAACAGAGACATGAAAACAGCTCTTTACTGAAATATAAACCACCACAAGTCCTTTACGATTCGGGAAAAAGCATAACACAGGGTGAGTGATTCAAAACTTGCTACTGTCTGAGTGGTCATTCGGCAAGGAGGATGGAGGTGATCGTTTGCGCGGGAAATTTTTTGCTTGCGGGAGGAACACTGTGGCATTAAGAATCAGGATGCGGGGGGGGGCTAGCCAACGCAACAAGTGCCAAGTAATCCCACCACTCAGACGGAGGTGGCCGGAATGAATCACAGTAGCGCTAGGCAGTAATGCGCGGGGAGAGGGCATAGAGGGAATCAAAGACGGACCGAGACGGGCACTGCAACCGCAACAACCGATCGTCAGGGGTAGGGAAGCCTGACTTCGACCCCCAGTCGGCAAGAGTGCGCAAGCATCCGCCGAGGGAGGGGGCAGGGAGAGGAAGGCATGGCGCTTGAACATGGACGAAATGACACTGGCAAGAGGATTAGTGAGACGAAGCGAACCGCTGGTAAACATCGGGATAGGAAAAGGAGACGGGTGGTGGTGGGTGGGGGGATAGGCAAAACTAACAGGTGCACCACTTGAAGACCTGTCGGTGTGAAGACGTGAGGTGTGTGTAATGGCCCCAAGCAGTGCGCACATATTCGGGCGCATGAACATCCGTTGTCTCGCCAGGAGGTGTAGGCGGAGCGGATCTATATGTGTACATACACATACGTCTAAAGGTCAGTGCGAATGAGTCGCGTGGATAGACGAGCACGAGGATAAGTGTAGAGAGGGAGTTGGAAGGAATCGGGCGAGCAGAAAGAGCCAGGATTTTCAGTCAAACCTGCAGCGACCAAAGGCGGCAGAGAACGAGAGGCACCAGAAACGAGCGTAGGTGGTATCTGCGCCACGAATTTCCGTAGTGCAGTTTTACATTACAGATGAAGAAGACGATACTACCAAAGGAATGTTGGAAAGTCTACACAAACTGGCTGAGACCAACAGACTACGATATTACCATATCGAGTGGCTACACGATAGTTCGACCGTCGATTACGACGAGGTCCACCGTATGCTCCACGGAAGGGTGGTGCAGGGACGGTGGCTTGCGCGTGATTTAGTTTAAAGTGATAGACTTTCGCTGCATGTACCGCACTCTCTCCTCGTCCCCCACTAGACAGAGTCGAGAAGACCAGAGATGGGAGAGGGTGCAGGTAGCTTGCGCGGCCGGAGCCGCCCCTGGGTGTAACACCACACCTGGCTCGGATCCCACGGAGTTGGAGTGCCATAAAGGCCACATTAAAAAGGAGCCACTGCAGCCTGACTCTCAGTCCCCCAGTCAGCCACACAACACACATTGGACTGACTGCGAGGTCTGATTGAGATTGTCAATTGGAAAACTTCTAACCCACGGGTTTATCACCCCGTGATATTCCCAATTTTAGATCACAAATGCAACAGAGGAGTTACATGGAGAAAGAGCCGAGGATCATACGTGCCTCACTCCACACAAAACACACATTGGGCTGACCACGCGGTCCGAGTTATCCCGTCAGTTGGCAACCTTCCAAGCCACGGCTTTTAGCGCAACGTGATAGTTTCAAGCGCGTCAGATTGTTTATAGTGAGGAAAAACTAGCTTAAACGTTGACCTCACTTTCTCCTCACCTCCACAATCGGACCACTGTCCAAGCCGGTCAGTTGTTTGAGGTGGAATTGGGCGCAGCTGCTAGGGACATCGTCTACGCATTCTACGTACACGACCTGGCCCCCGAACACAAACACCAGGATTTCACACAACAGGGGTTGAAAGTTTCACACGCGTGAGATAGCCAGAGGTCATGTTATGAAGGAGCCATCGCAGCCTGACTCTCAGACCACCAGTAAGCCACTCCAAACACTACGCATTGGACTTACTGCGAGGTCTGATTGTGATTGTCAGATGGTAACCTTATAACCCAAGGCGCTTATCACCCCATGACATTCTCAAGCTCAGATCACACATGCAGCAGAGGAGCCACATGGAAAAGAAGTCGAGGATCATTCTTGCCTCTCAATCAGCTATGCAGACTGAGAGCATGTTTTTTGGTGTAACGTGTGATCATGTGAAGTGCAGAGGCTGATGAGGACAGATGTAGTTTTGTGGTATATAAGGCGGTGTTCTACCGCAGGTTTTCATGGAGACGCCTGTGACCTAATAGGCCCATGTGGTGTGTGAATGTGCGTGGGCAGTGCGGACAGTTTAGTCGGGTTCGGCGGGTGTATGTTGGTGCTCCTGCCACTGGTTCGCCGGCCTCTGTGCGATGGATTCGCAAGTGACCGAACAGGCCGATGCGTGATGTGCATGTGCAATGACAATGTGGACAAGATAGGTCGGGAGGTGCTGAGTCTGGGGGGGATCTGCTGCTGGTACTGGTAGTCGAGCTCATGGGAGGAGTATGGGAAGTATTGATGGGTGCGCAAGATGTGCTGGCATCGCGGTGGATTCCGCTTTCTTGGATGCACTTGAGACCGAGCAGGCCCATGCGATGAGTGAATGCGCGTGGTCAGTGAGGGCATTGGAGGCGGTGGTCTCTGCTGTATGTTGGTGCTCCAGGCACTAGTTCGCCAGTGACCGCAAGTGACCGACCAGGTCGATGTATGCATGTGCGATCGCAATGAGGACAGGTTAGTATCGAGTCCCCATCACTGGTACTGGTGGCGGTACGGTGGTGTTAGAGATAGCAGGTGGCAGGCAGTCGGAGGTGGCTACTGATGTGGTGGGAGGGGGCAAGTGGCGTTCGTCGCCGTGATCGGTGCAGGGGGTGGAGGAGGGAGGATGTTGGCGGTGATTGTGGGCGGTGGGGCATCGACAAAGTTTGTACCAGTGTTTGGGGTGGTCGTGGTCGTGAAGTCTGAGGCAGGTGTGGCAGAGGTTGATGTTATGGGATTGTTGTTGCATTGAGTGGTAAATAATGGCTCATAGTATGCGCTGTTGAAGAGCTGCGTAGGGCCTTGACTAATATTACATATGCGTGTGGCATGGCACGGATGGACCCCTCTATTCCAGGACCGGCACTGTGCCAACCTCATTACCATTCGGCGGAAATGCTCAGTGTGGCAGTGTGTGTGTGAGGGAAAAGAGAGTGAGGTTCATATTCTCGTGGGTCTACGTACACAAATAGTTTTTTTAAGGAACGAGAGCAGGAGACTATTGCATTAAGAGGTGGAAAGAAGGATTAATGAAGCAACGAAACGTTACACAGTCAAATAACGGATTTAGGGTGAGAGGACCATTAATAATTAGGCGATAGGTATCACCAGGATGTCGGAGGACGATGTTGAATCTGTAAGAATTTAAAGTAATAGGACGGTGGGTTAAGTTACATAAAACTAACCTACTTCAGGAAAAGGGTTTAGCTAGAAGGCAGTTAACTTGATTCTGCTATTGCTAAAGGTATGATCTCCTTCACGTGCGTCGTTTCAATCTACCATTCGGAAGGGTTGGATCTGGTTGAAAAGGTCACGTTCATTTCCTTTTAGTGGCTAGTTTGGTACCCGCTGAGGCCAGCGTGCGTCGAAACTAGCAATGATGTAGCAAAAGAAATCCGACTTTCAGTGATGCCGAATTTTCCTCTACTGCCGCACTACGGAAATAGCAGTCCAAAACTGCTACGAAAACTTTGCCGATTTGTAGGCTTTCGTGGGTGCAGTAACTACGAGGCATTGACAGGAGACAGTCTAATCAATTGTCTTTATGGATCTTCGCGTTTTTTGGGAACCTTTTCTTGCGAGAAAGACCAAGGTAAAAAAAATACTTTTTTACTGCAGCTACATTCCCTTTTTGAATTCACCGGTGGTGGACAAGATTATTTTTCGACAAGATGTGAAAATAGGAACTCCGCTTCTCCTCCTCTTTCCTGCCCCTATTCTGGAGGCGTTGCACTAATTTCCACGGATATTAATGTTAGGGCTGGAGCCAAATTTTGGGTAGGATTAGGGTTAGGGTTAAAGTTAGGGTTCGAACACGGGAATACTTAACCTTTCTGGGATTGTGTGCACGATAATATCGGAAAGGAAAGTTCCTAGTTCTGTGTTTAACCGATTTTTCAAACTATGTGGAAGGAAAGTGCTAATTTCCAGAGTATATATTGGGAAGTTGTTGGGTGCACTTTATAGAGACTTTCGCGGAGGCACTCACCCTCTAACACCTGGAGGGTGTTGCAGGACAAAAGACGGTTGTTCTTACAAATCTATTAGGAGTTAAGGAGGGTCAGATGACTAAAATAGTTTGCTCAAATAAGCCTAACTGTGATGTGAATTTCTTTGGGAGCAGTTGGAAGGACGTGCAGTGAGTTTTCATTGAGATAAAAAAGTTTCATAAAACGAGACGCGTAACACATTACAGGTTACTGCAAGGGGGAGCGCATATGAGAAACCCATGAAAAAAAACAAAAAGGGAACGGAGCCTTTGAAGGGGGAGGAACAACCTGCTGTACTAGTAGCAAAAGGAAGTGTGAATCTTCTAAACAATAGCAAGAAAAAATACGGGTAGGGAAGTGGAAGCTACTTGTGCGAAAGAGATGCCTAGACGGCTCCTTCGATTAACATCTTGCTACTGACATGTCAAGCTTTTGGGCCAGGACTGGTGCTCAGGAGCGTCAAAAAGCGAAGCTCCAAAGCTGAGCAACTTTGGTAGAAGTTGCTACATGGCTGTCTTTTTACTGAAGTAAATGGCGCATGAAACCTTACGGGGATTGATACAAGCTGGTACTTGTTAATGGCAATCCCATGCGGACCTGTCAGTTGATCTATCATTAGCGCAAACAGTACTGCACCACCTCTATAGTCACCATGTTAATTTACTTTGGTAAGTTAAAATCGATTTGTTAGGTACCCCCGTGGTTTGATAATACAGCCTGGTTAATCTAGTTCTCAGAAAAATTAGACGTGTACGCTTGCTACACAACAGCATCGAGATTATGCCATTTGCAAAGGAATATAAGATTTTAGGAAACGTAGATAAGCGTCTTCAGTAAATAATCCCATGGCTCGGACAGTCTAATGCACATTTAATTTTCTTCGGGTGGAAAGATGCACATTTTAGGCTTCGTGTGCGATTTTTTGTTAGATTCAAAGGGGGGAGAGGCAGCAAAATATACGGCGTAGGAAATGTAAAAAGGGGACAAAAACAAAGGGTGTAAAATTCCGAAGTATTACCGAAAAGGAGACTGACATGATCAGTTCTGGCTTATTTGGCCCCATCAGCCAGGCATACAAAGCCCAACCCTAATCAGAATCAATACAAGGTTGTACTTGGTTGACGAGTGAAAATGCTTTTGATGCGACCATTCCAGTCTCCCTTGTCTTCGTTTTCATAGGATATCTAGATTACTGAGTGCTCATGTTATGCGACAGCCTGGGTTGATCGTAGACTGGAGTTGGAAAAGAAAACAGTATTGTCCGTATTCTGAGGCGAATTCTGACAAAGACGAGGGAGAATGGGATGGCCATTTCCGACTTATTAGCGGTCATCAGTCAGCCATACCCGATCCTAGGTCTTTAGCACCTGGGATTCGAACCCGGAATCTTTGATCATTGCGACCCACGCTCTACCATTGAGCCACGGGCCCGATATCCTGCCGGTTTCAGTAGGGAATATTAATTTTAGTAGGAAGGGCATTGACCGATCGGAATCAGTAGTCAGAGCTTGTAATTTTTTTAGTCGCGCACACCAAGAATTTGCCTATAGAGAGGCGGAAAGAACAATCTCTATGCAGGGGTTGGTATGATTCCCAAAACAACGCTGCTGGTATCACCCGTGATCACCAAAAAGCGAGGATGAAGTGGAGGCGTGGATTTTATAAAAAAGCTAACGCAAAGGACCCTGTCAACCTGCGAAATGTGAACGCACAGCAAGGCAACAATAGGGAGCTGGGAGACTAAGAGCAAATGGGAGACAGCTTGAAGTTTCTCAGCTCTCAAGGGATTTCCCACTGTGGTTTCCTGAGGGAGGGCAATGCTGCCGCTTAGCTAACATCAACGCAGGGGTAAGCATTCTTGACAATGTGACATTTAGAAAAAGAAAAGAAGCGAGGAAGCAATTCAGGAAGAAGAGTGAAATTTTAACGTAAATACGGAAAGTTAATCTCCTTCAGCCGCGGAGTAGTTGATAACGTAACAGAGCAGATACAGAAATTTGAGGAAGAACAGTGAGGGGAGGGGGGGATTGTCAGCCGATTTTAAAAAGGAGAAAAACTGCTAGGAGAGCATAAAACCTCGGCGCCGGTCTCATGAAGTCTGGGGCCCAAATGGCCCGGGGAAAGATGTGAAATTGAAACTACTTTGGGGCCTGAACCTTTGGTTTTTACTTTAAGTACAGGACTTGACAATAAAGCGCAAGGTCACCTTCATAAGCGCGACGTGATGTGTGTAAGTGGGTACCAAAGAGGTGGAAAAAGTTAAAAGACGCAACCTTTGACTATCAAAAAGGTCCCTTGGAATTTTTTAAAATATAATTTAGCACAAGTTAGTAAACAAGGAGGCAGATAGGCGGACAAGGTTATGCTGCAGACCAGTGAGTAGCACAAACTCTTTTAGCATTTCGTGGCTACACCGCATCCCCATCGCGTTCGTCAGGCATCCGCAGGCCATTCCCAGCCCAAGCAGTTGCGATCACGCACATACTAACAACTTTGTTAACGACAGGTGTTCACACACCGATCTAATGTCCGAAGTTACTGGAGATCTGCAGCGATGGAAGGAATTTTTTTCAAAAAATTAACCCAATTTGTTAGGCATTTCGTGAGACAAAGTTCACGATACACTACCTGAGACGACTGAACACAATGCTGCGACAGACAACAGGAACGCTGAATTGAAATCAGATCGTTTTCGTTGAAAAAGATGACAGCGAGATGGGATACTGGCATTTGCACCTCGATGCCCGAATTGTACCGCGAGGTGTGAGAAGGAGACCAAAGGAAATGCATAAATTACTATCGACTAAGGACTGTTATGAGTGCCACTTAAGCGAGTTGTAAGCTGATTGTGCCGTATAACTACACGTACAGGGCAAAGGACGAAGCCCTATTCAAGCAACGCCACTTCAGTTGACTACATTTGCACACCGCTTTCTCAGCAAAAACAGTTTGGATCTTTAAAGGAATAAGAGGCGCGATTTTACCGTTACATTTTATGAGGCAAGACTATGGAGCTATTCACAATACGCAAAGCTGCTGAGCCGAAAATAGCTTTTAGAGTACTTTTTAAGGTTGTTAAAGATGCAATTACTAGGGCGGTTACAAGGCAGTAGAAAATCATGGGCACTCGCTTCCCCGCCCTCTTTTTTTGTGTTCCGCCAATTCTCCTGTCAACCGCCCACCCCCGAATAAATTCTGCGATTTCCACAAAACGTGGCTCACTTACGTTCAGTCACCTAACGCCTTTGATATAACATCTATAGTAGCTGTTTTAGGAGTGTAGGTTCCCACCAAAATCTTAATTTCAAACATTTAGCCTACATCACGAAAAACCGTGCTCCACCTAGGCGTCACGGCAGTCACATGAAGAGGATTATTTCCAACAATATGCCCTCAATTACCATAAAAATAATTAGGATAGGTGAAGAGACTACAAGTGGGACGGGTGCCGTTCACACCTACAGCGGTCATATAGTGATAAATAACTTCTTTCGCTCGGGCAGGCACCTGCGGATTCCTACGGCGCGAAGAGGCCAACTAACGATGAGCCAGTTCTTACCAGCTTAGCAGTATATACGATCGCAAATAAAGCACCCCAATCCTCACCATCTGGAGGACGATGGTATTAATATGATCTGCAGTGTCAATGAGCCTCCCATACAGCCACAACAATAGTATCGGCAAACATACAGGTGCGTAGGTGTCGGTTAGCGTGCTAGAATGTATTCGGTTCAAGACAATCCAGCGTCGGAGAACCTCGAAAGGTAGAAATTCAGGGAAAACTGGATAGCAAAACGTCTACAGCGCATATCTTCCTTGCAAACACTAAATAAATGTCCTGCCAGAGAGAGAGGGGAAGTTAACGGTGCAGATGCTGACGTGACTGCAATTCATCCGATCGTAGTTAGCAAAAGAAAATCGACTAATCTTCTCTCGATCAGATGGTTCTGAAGACGGTTTTGAAGAAGTAGATAGAGGGTGCAATAGAAGTAGGCCGAAGCTCGTCGCTTAGTTGGACTCATCAAGTAGTAGCACATGTGCTTGTTGATTATGCTGTCCAAGGTCCCCAACTTCTTTGGTTCTCTAACCAAGTTCAATTTCCAAAAGCGTAGATGATAAAGTCTGTTAACTGACTGCAAAACTTCACCAGGAAGACCAAATGTATGTAGTTGTTACCACACCGTTCACATTTACCGTTAATTCTTTCCAGTTTTAAGAAAGTTATCCCGGGTGTTGGCTAAAAGCACCCGGCTCTATATGTTCCGCAAACACACCTAATCTGGTGGTCTATCGGACAAAGTTGCGCCGCATTTATGCCCAGAACCGACAACAGTAATCACCGACCATAACTCTTAACCCAGGATGTGGAAAATGCCTTCCCGTTCGGTGCATAAATATACCATTAAAGCAAACGGCAGTCTGTACTAGTGGTCCAGAGTGTGGCCGAGCGTAGTGGTAAAGACAATCGAAGACGACAGCTATTCATACCAGCAGATAGAGAGAGAGAGAGAGAGTCAACCTTCGAAGTAAAGCATCATCACGAATTAATGAACGCAAAGTTGGTATGCAAATAATAAGAAAGATGAAGACAGCTAGATAGACACGGGACAGGTGAGTGTTTCAGCACAAAGAAGAGCACACTAAAAGGCTGCACTTGTGTATGAGGAACGCAGACGAAACCAGACACTACCCCGCTCGCATTGGCTCTAGTCAGCGGTCCTCGAGATACCGTAAAATGCACTACCTCCGAGCAAGGCAGCTCGTGTGCTTTGGAAACCGCAAATCACTGCAGAGGACCAGCTGCTTTTCGCACTACGATGCCAGCACCCCACTTCCTTCGGAAGGGTACGCAGTTCAATGTCAGCATTTTTTAACTTAAAGCTTGCCTAGGCTTCGACACCTGCATTCAGAAATAGACGTGCGCTCCTATCTAAATAGGAGTATACATAGGTTCATGATCAGAACAATACTTTTTCGGTGCGGTGAGGCAAAAAATGAAACCCACCTCGTGATACAAGTGTAGGTGAATTTGAACTGACGTGTTGCAAGAACAAAATTCAAAATGTGACCACCCCCAACTACTATCATAGTTAAACCGTCATAGATTTTTCATGTCTTTTCGGTCTTTTGTTTGTTTATGTCGGTAACACTCTGGAGTGGTGATTATTCGTCTACAGTGACTGGCTGCGTGAGCACTGGAGTGGAAGCTCTAGCTAAAATGGATTCCTCCTTACACCGCCCTCTAAGCAAGACGGTTCATGGGAGGCTAATTGTGTGATCAACCTCACGACTGTCAGATTAGGTGTCGTAGCGCAGGTGGTTAGTTTTGGCTGTACTCCAATCTTGCTCCTATTGTCGTGGGTTCGAGTGTCCCCGAGGTCACCAAGTTTTTCTCAACCGGGTAACATTGAGCCTGTATAACTTGGAATATAACGGACTGAAAGCTATAGAAAACGGGTCCCTGTTGGTGTATGGCCCAAAGTTTCACCGATGGAGTAGTTCGGTTCGAGTCTCAGGCTTTCTCCATCTGGATTATGTCTGCCAGACGAAGGCAAACGAGGAAGAAATTGTCAAGCTATTCTGATTGCGTTTGTAGGTAATATCTCCAGATAGCGAAAGTCCGCACCTTCAAGTAGTTAAAAAATGTTAATGCCTACCTATTGATCAGAATTTGGTTCCTCTCACCAAACGCTTGTTGTAGAGCGTCAATTTCTCTCTGATCGTGGGGTATACTCCGGGAGTGAAGTTAGGCGATTTTAGGTTGGTGTGACATTTCGCAGTCATTAGAAAGGTAAATAATGATATTTAAGAGCAGTTGTAAGCTAAGATGCTACTAAATGCATCGAACAAAGCCGAGAGAACAAAAAAATCCGGACGAAGCAGGCGAACCTGAAACCCAAACAGTAGCAGGCAGAAGAGGCGCCTGGGCCGTTTGTGAGCCGTTATTTCCAAATAAGTCAGGTCAGGTTGTGCTTTCGATCCTACCTCCGGGTGAAATGTGTAAGCCCTTTTAATTATGCACCACGGGAAACATCGACTGCACTGGGCTGCATATTTGGCTGCGCAGAGAAAAAACAGGAAACCAATGCTTTCCGGTGATAAACAGGTAGTTTTGGATGGACCTGCTGGTTGGCTCAGCATGAATGGATAAATGGCGACACCCCCTAGTAGATGCAAGCGCAAGGATGAAACCGCCTTAATCACAAGACCACACCCGCTGTCCTGCCTGCAAAGCGATGACCTCATAGGAGTGTAGTTGTGTGGTGGATGTCGATCCACCAGTTGGTTTCCGCTGACTGGCTACAGGCGCATCTCACGCACATATTTCATGTAAACAAAAGCTCGCCAACAACTATCTCCGCCTCATCCACTTTCAAGCGCTGGTGGCTCTGGTGCAATGAAGGTTGTCCTTAGCATGCTGTCTTCCTAAACTACAATTTGGTAAATCGCTTTCATCAACAAGCGGACGCTACATTCCTTTATGAACGCTCACTTATCGTTAAGGGAACTCCTTCGTCCCGCTCTGCCTTGGGGCTCAATCCCGACCCCCGCCAGCAGCCGCACAACGGTTCGTAGTAGTCCAAGGGGGTTAACAATGTCGACAAAGACAAGGGAAACTGGACTAGCCGTTTCGGGCTAATTAGCCGTCATTAGCCAGTTATACCCAACCCCAGGTGGTGTCCCACCCGAGGCTCGAACACGCGACCTGTTTTGCCGGTTTAGATCGGGAATATGGACATTCATTTATGAATGCTCAACGATCGTTAATGGAACTAACTCGTCACGTTCTGCCTTGGAACATCGAGTCTCAAGTGGTGCACCACCTGGGGTTGGTTATGACTGGCTGATGGCGGCTAATGAACCAGAAATGGCCATTCCAGTCTCCCTTGTCCTTGTCGACATTGGTAATCTGTATGTTACATGTCTTTGAGGGTCTGGGAGAGGGTGGACTGGCTCAGTTTTAGTAAAAAAAGGCGAACCAGATATTTTTACGGCTGTATCTTGCGCAAGCGCTCCTAGTAATTGCCTACTGTCAGAAGGACTATGCAAGCCTGAGAGAGCAAGACAGAGACGCAAGGAGACAGATGGACCAGCACGCAGTCCACTCAAGTCGTAAAGCAAAACGCTACTACAATCAAAAATAGATGAGGAAACCAAATCACCTTTACCTAGGCAGCCTTCGAAGGATTCTGTTTATGAAATGGTAAAAGATGATTCTGACACCCAGATTCCGAAAACAACGGGGTTCTCAGCGTCAATGTTGTACAAAAGCCGGTCCAACTACGATGGAGCTACTACGTCTCGAGGACAGCTGAAAGCGGCCTGATCAAACAAACGATCCATGATGACGTCGGAACGAGTGCTCACAGGCAGGGTGAACCAAAACGACCACACAAGAACACTTTTGATACCGTACGTAAATGCCTTTAATTTCAGTAGGAAGCTCTAAGAATTCGTACAGGAAATCGCCGTATGCAGAGGCAATTAACTATAGGACACCAAACGAAGCTTCAAGCAGACAAAATGCATTCTATCAAATGAATGTCACCAACGCACAAGATCTCGCACCACATCTGCCCTGTAAAATCTTGTTCATGGCCGGGAGCGGCTTCAGCGAACACTTTTGGATCTACGTTAATGGCTACGCAACGAGTTGACCCTACTCACCACAAAACACCACCATAAATGTAGACGTCCCTTCCCACCTTTAATCACGAAAAAAACCTCTCAGAACGAAATAATTCTCGTGGACGCTGTACTCACCGCAAAGAGAGCGCTGTCCATCTCAGCTCGACTGTTGTAGTCCACCCTATGTTCCACAGAAGGGTGGTGCAGGGACGATGACTTGTGCGCAAATCAGCTTTAAGTGATAGTAGACTTTCACTGCATATATCGCACTCTCTCTTCCTTAACTCGCCTGTGCCCGGTGTCAAGACAGTCAAGAAGACCGGAGGCGGGGTGGGGCGCAGACGCAGCAGTTCCCACGAAGCGGGAGAGCGGGGTGCGGCATGAGCCTGCACCAAGTTGGGCACGCGAACCCCCCCCCCATGTTCGGCATTTGTTATGGGAACGCAGTCACGAATAATAAGGCCTTTCACACCCTGATTTGGCCTCCGTGTTGGTCCAGCGCATCTACCGCGCGACCCGCTTAAGGGGCACGTCCATATACACAAAGGATAACCGACACTAATGTGACATACGGGTAACACGCCCCCCTTTGTTAAGTCGCATATTCGAATCACACACCGGCCTGGTCGGCAATCAGTGCATCCATCGCGGCAAGACTTGAGAACGGCTGCTGGGAGTCCGACTAGCACATTCTGAAATCCCCATGGAAGTATAACATTATTTTTCAGCAAGGTAAATAAAGCTGCCTTTTTATCTTCTACCTAAATTTTTCAACCAACCCATACTATTGACGTAAAAGTTGCCCTCGACAGGGAAAGTTGTTAATAGAAGCAAACGGGCGAGTTCCAGTAAGTGGTCGCGAAGAGGGATGTGGTCGCTGGAACAAAAACTTTCTTAGACTGACGTTTCGGATGCTCACTGCAATCTACTACCCTTATTTTACTTTGTCTCTGATGATGGATTCGAGTGAGAATCCGAAACGTCAGGCTACTAAAGCTCTTGATCCAGCGATCGTGGCTCCTTCTTCGAGAGGAGGTTGTGTACTAGTGTCTTCTTGGCACTAAAACAGGCTGCATGATGTGGACCGGTTCTTAGCTGGGTGATTACATCTTACCAAAGCAGCCGTGGGGGGATGCATTTATGCTTACTCCGATAAGAAATAAGTACTTAAAAATTGCCTCGTTGTTTAGTAGGCGAGTGATATTAGACTGCCAGCCTCACTATACACAGGATAAATCCTTAAGCAAGCAGCCAAAAAACCTAGCCTTTTCGACCCACACTTGAAGGATGGTCTCCCCACAAGGGCTGCGGAATATAAAAGCGAAGAATCGCGAACGGGGAAAGCATTGTTAAGGACATTGCACACACCGTGTGCTCACACACTAACTCCCACCCTCAAGAGACAGTAGAACAGGACAGTGGAGGAAAGATGGCCCCGCGACCTTCTCCTAGCACAGGGCTACAGACCTGACAGTGAGACGTTGATGATGATGATGGTGGTGGTTGTCCTGAGTCGCTTGGAGGACGCGACAGTGTGCGACAAGTAATAATGGGGTGACCGCGCGGGGCGCGGAGACAGACCTACGAGGTGCGGACGTGAGTGCAAAAGAGGCGTGAATGTGTGCAGCAGTAGAAGTGTGCGAAAGTCGCTGCATCACGGGCAGAGACACCAGCACTCTTACGTAATGCAACGACAAGTTTTGTGCAGACATAGTTCGCGCCCGCGGTCAGAAGGACGAGACAAAGCGTTAGAAGAGAGAGAGTGTAGGGGGAAGAAAAGAGGGAAAGACAGCGACTTGTGGCTGATGCTGTCGTTTTGGACAAAAACTGTCTACACGCGCGCACACAGTGCTTCGTCTGTAGGACTCGGTAAGTACCACCAGTAGTTATGGAGGCGGGGAAGGAGACATTGGCCAGAAGAACTTTGCGCGGTCTCTCTAAACTCATATGCTTCAAGCCACAAGCAAGTCGACCAGAAACGAGATCAGGTAGGGTGGTTAGCAAGACGCTTGGTTTCTGGAGCCTAGGTTCGTTTTTTAAAGCGACGCGAACGAGAGTAGATAAGCTCCAATATCAAACAGAATAAATTCAGCTACGCAAGTTACATTAAAGTGAGATTGCAATTAAGCAGACAAGCTACAACTTTTAAGGCGTCCGTGTACATCAGATATACCATAGTTATTAAAGGGACGAAAGGCTGTCCAGGTGCGAACTACCCTTTTACTCCACCTTGGCCCAGGGAGAGAAAAAGGTTAACTGCGGATGAGCAAAATTTGAACATCACTTGCGTTCCACAAATGTGGCGACCCTCAATCGACCAGAACAGAACTTCACTGGAATACCACTTCGATACCAGAATGCAACCAAATTTTAAGTCAGAAGCAAAACCAGCATTCAACTTGGTGGTTCAGTACATCCTCTTATCCAATAGTTGCACCACGTAAATACATCCACCTCTGCTGCATTATTTCATTAGCTTGCAAAAAAAGTCCCTCTTCCACCACCAGTTATCCAATCCGAAAATTTTTAATCTTCTCGTCCTGTCAACAACTGGAGCGTGGTTTAAGGGTTGATCACATGTTCTCACCTCATTTTGTTTCATAGTCAATAGCCAAAAATTGCCTGTTCAGCACATATGCCGGCAACATTTTCACTGGTCACCCCACTCAAAATGACGGCGATTGCAGCTTTTTAATTTCCTAAAAAAATAAATCGCTAATTTGGGGTAAATCGGTATGAAATAAGCTCAGTAGGCGCAGACCGAATGTGTATATGAATATTTGGGATCAAAGTCTATCACAGCGGGATAATCAGGTAAAATCCGAGAATTTTTAATCTACTCGTCCTGTCAACAACTGGAGCGTGGTTTAAGGGTTGATCACATGTTCTCACCTCATTTTGTTTCATAGTCAATAGCCAAAAATTGCCTGTTCAGCACATATGCCGGCAATATTTTCACTGGTCACCCCACTCAAAATGACGGCGATTGCAGCTTTTTAATTTCCTAAAAAATAAATCGCTAATTTGGGGTAAATCGGTATGAAATAAGCTCAGTAGGCGCAGACCGAATGTGTATATGAATATTTGGATCAAAGTCTATCACAGCGGGATAATCAGGTAAAATCCGAGAATTTTTTTAATCTACTCGTCCTGTCAACAACTGGAGCGTGGTTTAAGGGTTGATCACATGTTCTCACCTCATTTTGTTTCATAGTCAATAGCCAAAAATTGCCTGTTCAGCACATATGCCGGCAATATTTTCACTGGTCACCCCACTCAAAATGACGGCGATTGCAGCTTTTTAATTTCCTAAAAAAATAAATCGCTAATTTGGGGTAAATCGGTATGAAATAAGCTCAGTAGGCGCAGACCGAATGTGTATATGAATATTTGGGTCAAAGTCTATCACAGCGGGATAATCAGGTAAAATCCGAGAATTTTTAATCTACTCGTCCTGTCAACAACTGGAGCGTGGTTTAAGGGTTGATCACATGTTCTCACCTCATTTGTTTTCATAGTCAATAGCCAAAAATTGCCTGTTCAGCACATATGCCGGCAACATTTTCACTGGTCACCCCACTCAAAAGGACGGCGATTGCAGCTTTTTAATTTCCTAAAAAAATAAATCGCTAATTTGCGGTAAATCGGTATGAAATAAGCTCAGTAGGCGCAGACCGAATGTGTATATGAATATTTGGGTCAAAGTCTATCACAGCGGGATAATCAGGTAAAATCCGAGAATATTTAATCTACTCGTCCTGTCAACAACTGGAGCGTGGTTCAAGGGTTGATCACATGTTCTCACCTCATTTGTTTTCATAGTCAATAGCCAAAAATTGCCTGTTCAGCACATATGCCGGCAATATTTTAACTGGTCACCCCACTCAAAATGACGGCGATTGCAGCTTTTTAATTTCCTAAAAAAATAAATCGCTAATTTGGGGTAAATCGGTATGAAATAAGCTCAGAAGGCGCAGACCGAATGTGTATATGAATATTTGGGCCAAAGTCTATCACAGCGGGATAATCAGGTAAAATCCGAGAATTTTTAATCTACTCGTCCTGTCAACAACTGGAGCGTGGTTTAAGGGTTGATCACATGTTCTCACCTCATTTTGTTTCATAGTCAATAGCCAAAAAAATTGCCTGTTCAGCACATATGCCGGCAATATTTTCACTGGTCACCCCACTCAAAAATGACGGCGATTGCAGCTTTTTAATTTCCTAAAAAAATAAATCGCTAATTTGCGGTAAATCGGTATGAAATAAGCTCAGTAGGCGCAGACCGAATGTGCATATGAATATTTGGGTCAAAGTCTATCACAGCGGGATAATCAGGTAAAATCCGAGAAATTTTTAAAATCTACTCGTCCTGTTAACAAACTGGAGCGTGGTTTAAGGGTTGATCACATGTTCTCACCTCATTTGTTTTCATAGTCAATAGCCAAAAATTGCCTGTTCAGAACATATGCCGGCAACATTTTCACTGGTCACCCCACTCAAAATGACGGCGATTGCAGCTTTTTAATTTCCTGAAAAAATAATCTCTAATTTGGGGTAAATCGGTCTGAAATAAGCTCAGTAGGCGCAGACCGAATGTGCATATGAATATTTGGGTCAAAGTCTATCACAGCGGGATAATCACGTAAACTCCCAACAAGCAGTCAGTAGTATGGCGATGTCCCAATTCTCCGAGATTACGAGTTATGTCTTCAGTACACAACCGTATTGGCGCAGCTGCGATTATCACCTAGCATTTTGACATGCCTCTCAGGGCAATTCTGTATTCCCATTAATCAGCCTACCTTTTAATCTCTCCGTAAAAAATTATAAAGCTCTGCGTTTTATCCGGAGTTTGTGTGCCTGAGTCACTCTGCAGTCCTCAAGCTGGCGATTCCTTGATGGACGCATTCTCCCTCTCAACTTACTGCTCTTATATTCTTCTTTTTCTGCTTTATCAAAAAGAGACAACGAGACGTATCCCTCATGTCTTCGGAATTTCTGATTACTTCACAGAGAATATTCAGACGGTACTCTACAGTGGTCCGAAGTTTCACCTATGATGCGGCGCACCACTATTCGATTATGACCTAGGGGTTGCTGAGTCAATTCCGGTGTGATTTTTCTTATAGTCCTCATCAAACGTCAGTGTACGGCTATTTTATCAGTCCATTCTTGGCCCAATTTTAGACGTGCCGGGAAAGCAGAAGCACATAAACTACTCAAACTTGTTACCCATGTGTATGCTCCTGTGGGACGCAGAGTCATGGTATTTTGATATGCAGTTTATTTTCACAAAGCCTAATTCAAGATAAAAACGCCCTCTACCAAATTTCAGGAAGGGATGGGGGTCACACAGTAGCCTCAGCATGCATTCAAACCGTTTGCACATACAAACAACAACAACTGCACAAGACGCGCAAGAATCATCACACCAGTCTGCAGGAACGAGCTATTCTGGATCATGGAGCGATGGTGATTCATCTTCGGTATATAGAGAGACAGACTAGCCAATTTTTCACTCTCCGATGATGACCTTGCATAATAGACCACGAACTTGACAAATTCAGTGCAATTAAGTAACACTTCGTAGGGATACAGGATGGGTGTTATAACCGCGTGTCGGTGACAATGGCCGGTGTTCCTTCACCACAACCACTGAATTTCCGTCGTAGTCAACACTCACAACAACGCTCCCCTTTCCTTTTGCTTCAGTTCCCACAGCGCTGCATTTCCCACCGGTTGTTTCGCAGACACTGATCATTTCCTGTCGTAACCATCCTCCTTTCTTGCATCATTTACCGTTTTGCTCTATAATAAAATCCTTGGTCCTGGCATACATGTTGTACCCACCTAATTATTCTTCTATCTTGTTGTTTGGATGAGATCGATTATGTATCTGACAGCTCTGTTTAGCCCCTTCTATGCCGTGAACTATTCGGGATTCTTTACGCGGACCTGTGCGTGCTATACTTGAAGTCGTCGACTGCTACACTCTCTACACTCGACACGTGAGAATAAACTTACTTTTTGACATGGAACCATCTTATTTTTTTCGTTTTCGATAAGAGATAATTTCTAGCATTTCCCTTCTTTCCGCCCTTCAGAGGAAAGGGCGCACATAAGTGAGGACACGCATAACAAAGTCGGCAGTACATCTTTCATTCTGGGAAGGGGGCGAGAAAGACCGAAAGTACAGTATCTAGTCCACAGCATGCGATTTTAACTGAAATTCTGAAATGCGTCTTTTCGATTAGAAGGAAATACCGGGTAGGAATACCGTCTATCGTACAGCACAATCCCAAGACATTTCAGTCAGACCAGGATGCCGGTTTTTAAATCACCTTCCTTCCAGTTGCCTGCAAAAGCTACACTCAGTAAGCGATGATAACTTGGTAAGTATGCATTTTTCACATTGTTTTCGATGCCCTTATAAATTAAAATACATTGTACAAAAAAACTAGATAAAAAATTTTTTGCGGTACGTATTTGACAGCAGATTACGTCTTCTTTAGATTTTATACTTAAAGAAGGGGAAGCTATTTTTGCATTAAGTTTTTAATTGTGATATTTTTAAGACCGGGAATTTCCTGTCCGGTAGTTAAAGCTGATAATGAACATGGCCCATATTCATCGCAACACTTTCATTCCTATATGATGTCTGCGCAATAGTCCAGAGAAATGTGTGATTTACGTCCCCTGGACAGTATCTAACACGCAGTTGAGATGCAAAATATTCTCCGAATTGAAATATCCTTTTAGACCAGGAAGATACCCCGCCTTCAGTTATAAAATTTAAAGAAGACGTAATGCTCTATCAACTGAAAGAAAGGATATTACCAGGTATTTTTACTATAAAATATATTTGAATTTATACAGGCATTGCAAATCAATGTGCAAATGCTTAACAACTGCTTGAATTCCAATGTCTCAGGTTGCAATACCACTTTGTAAGATTGCAGATAATGGTCTTTTTCCACCCTCGGGCTGGAGCGAGTTGGGAAGCTGCAACTCCACCGGACGGATACCAATTTAAAATTGTTACACAGTAATTCTTTGGAGACGACTAGTTTCTGCACCACTGACTTCATCCAATTGGCGCGGTAGCTAGAGAAATTGATTGAGCAGCAGAAGCGTCTGCACTAGGGAATATCTGCATAGGTTAATCAGTGGCCTATGCTAAAGGGCTACAGTAGATGTGCTATCTCAGAAAATGTTAATAGAAACTCCAAAATATGTTTTTGATTCGAAAATATTACTTAAATGGGGTTGTAATATAAATTATCATACAACATAATCCCGAGACATGTCAGTTACGATAGGATAATGGACTTTGAAAGAGCCTCTTTCCGGCCGCCGGCGAAAACTGCACTCCATAAAAATGACTACTTAGATTGTATTCATTTTCCCATTTATTTTCGATGCCCTTTTTAATATGTTTCCTAGAGAGCATGCATAGAAATATTCCTTCTAATCATTTAGTAACAAATAACGTTTTCTTCAAAATTTGTACCTGAAAGGATACGTTTCGATTTTTAAAAAAATTCTAATTTTGAGGTGTTTTAAGACTGTTAAATGTCCATTCATAAAGCATAGTATCTGTCCATTTATTAATGCTGCGTGTAAATTATACAACCCGTTTAACATCCACAACAAAATATTGTGAGCACTGTATGACATTTTTCTAATACTAGAGAAAAATGTGTGAATGTGTGGGATGTATACAGTATATTGTACGGGAACCCTGCATGCAAGTGTAAGGGTAGGTCGGTTTCAGAAATTGCAAGAATTTTTTAACCGAAAGATGC
The DNA here is from genome assembly GCA_017591395.1 of Schistocephalus solidus. NCBI lineage: Eukaryota > Metazoa > Platyhelminthes > Cestoda > Diphyllobothriidea > Diphyllobothriidae > Schistocephalus > Schistocephalus solidus. Next base: position 42,764 of record WEDG01000327.1, on the reverse strand, counting down.
CCTTTCAAGATGTAATTTGCTACAAAATTAATACAAGAAAAAATTATTTTCGCATGTTTTCTATAAAACTTAGTTTTATGTATAAGGGCATCGAAATCGATGGGAAAATGCATAATCCATAAATAGTCTATTTTTTCCCAATGTGATTTACGCAAATGGCCGGAAATAGGCTCATTCAAAAGATGAAATCCTGGTGTGACTAAAATATCTTGGAATTATGATGCATTATAAGTAATAGTACAACCATACTTAAATAATCTTTTCTAATCAAAAACACCTTTTGGAATTTCGTTTAATATTTCATCCACTGTATGCCTTTGTTGTAAAGAAAACTTTCGACCGCGAAGATGTACAGTTTTCAATCAAAGCAGTAATACAAGAACCCTAAAGGTTAAAAAAACTATACAAATGAACACACGTGACTGATTTTGTCAGTATAATTAAGAGCCTGAATGCTGCAACTTCCTTGTATATCTGAAACTGTCAAGCGCAGTTTGTGAGATGTAGTACTGAAAGGGAGAGACGGAACTGGAATGGCAACCTCCAGAGGATCTGCGAGCCATACCGCAACCACGGACTGAGACGATCCGGGTCCGGAACCCGTGCTTATCGGTCGTCGATTCAGGCGTACTGCCAGTACACAACGGGCTCGAGTCTTTTCAGCTGCGATCAGGAAGGTTTAAGTTCATTGGCATGCACTGATTTATCCCTACTGCAGGACAGAATGTGGGCTCTAGATAGCAGACCCACGGAAAAAGCATCACCAGTATTTCATCGTTTAACCACGGATGGACCAGTGAACGCTAACCCCAAAGGACACATTACTTTGCTGTGTATACAGGGCTTCAACTTACAGGGAAACAATTATATCGTGCTTTCGAGTTATCGGGCAATAGAGTTCAGACAGCTGAAAGAAACGAACAGGCGAGTTCCACGAAACAGTTCAGAACAAGAAGATGCGATCACTGAAGCATGGCGTTTATTGGCCTGACGTTTCGGATTCTCACTCGAGCCTATCATCAGAGACAGTCGCAGATAAGGTAGATGAGGCTGTCAAGGGTGCGGTATTTATAGGACGCAGTTTCCATGCAGCCTTCTCATGCTACTTGGAGTTGGAGTTGCATATCGACCAGAAACGACTATCAGGCGCTGAATGCTGAGGCCGAACGACACGCTGTCACGACAGGAAACGTCTGGAGTTGCTAATCGAATCTGGTGCAGTTGCTGACAAAATAACTACGTCCGAGAAAATGGAAAACTACTCTGCTCGAGGACGGCTGAACATGCGGAAGCAGTGAGGAGGAAGGACACTAACTCTCTGGTCGCGACTCATGCGACGGGACCCGGCCACACCTTCAAGTTTGATGAGGCCAAACTTCGGTAGGGATGCCTTGTAGGGCCGTTCAAACAGGACAGGACAGAAATAGCAACCGCCCGCTCGCTTAAAATACGGGGCTTCACGGTGAATTTCAGGAAGGGCAAATATACCCGTGTCTTAACGCTAACCCTAACCTAAAACTAAACTGTCACCTTAATTTTAACCCTAGTCCTATCCTAAACCTAAAGCCTACAGCTAACACGATAATACCATTAACACTTAGCCTACTCATGACCGTAATCCCCCAGTCTGACCCTAACCTCAGACATAAACCAAACCCTAAACTTAACTTTAACTCTATCCGTACTCATCAGCATAATTTCCTTGGAGTTAAGTGCAAATCCACATGTATTGCGGACAGTTCCTCGTCCCGTATCATGTTTAGATGGCCATATACGGCTTCCTTACCCGAACTTCTCGCAAGGACTGACAACCGCGTAAGCCGTGAACTGATTGAGTCTTGATTTCTTTGGTTCGCAGTCGATTAATAAGTGCAATGACCTCGCGGTTCCATATTCTGTGCTGAGACGTAGCATAGGCAGAGCAAATAGCGACGCGGGGAATACCAAAGGCTCCAGTGACAGCGAGCCAGATTGCCGAGTCATCATCACACCAAGAATTGATAACACTGATGAAATTTCGCCAAGTAACGACTCGGACGCGGACTAACGAGCAATCATCGCGTCATATACGACCGCCAGCGATGAATGAGAGATCTGCTAATTGTAATAGGCACGTGGCCGCATGGCAACTGCGTCTTATAAATACCACACCATTATTTGCGACTGTCTCTGAGGATGGGTTCGAGTGAGAATCAGAAAACATCAGGCCAATAAACGCCGTGTAAGGCCGTCGTGTAGGTAGGTGTATGAGTTTATTACGGTCTAACTGAATAAGAAAAAAGAACAACTCATTTGACCGATGACGGTGGGCATATAAACTTATTTATATTACCAACAGGTTACCACCCTTTCCGTCCTTTAAACTGCTCAACCCCATTGCCATCGTTCCTGCATTACACGCCTACCTACCGACTGTGTTCGTTGGTAGGGCCGTACAACAGTGCATTGCCGGTGGGGCCACATAACCATTCGTTGCATATATGAAAGGTTAATTGAAATACGGATAGTTGGGAGTGGTTGTGTTTGCACAACAGCCGGAACGAGCACCGAATACCATTTTTTCGGCTTCTAGATATCATATGCAGTTTCAACTCTTTTTCGATACTAATGAACTGAGTGACATCCGTACACATGGCCAAATTCAAAAATGATAGTGAAAATAAAACTAATTCTTCATGATTCCATCTTCCACTGCTCTTAAAAATATTACAGCAACTATCACGACGACAGCCCCAATCATAACTTTTCAAATAAATCCGGAACATTGAAAAAGTTAACGAAGCGCTGACTGAGAGAGTAAGGCAAATACATCCTTACTGGGTTACCAGACATGAATATATGTTTGAGTTTTATAAAAACATCGAAATACAAGGTTTGAGCGCCAACAATGGTTTAAGGGATAGATCAAACCATAGTAGCACGTGGCTCAACGCACCTTGATCAATGTATGTAGGTTGTAGGGCCGCCGTATAGGGAAGTTGTTGTTGCATCATATTCAGATTCATCAGGGGATAGAATGCATAGGGGTTGTTCTGACCGGTGTTCGAATCAAATAGCATCGGACTCATACCCGGTGTAGAAGGTGGAGGCTCCGAAGGAGGTGGAGGAATGGATGCACTGCGTAGGGGCTGCCCCACCCGCGTTGAGGATCGGGAGAGGCCCGAGGGCAGTGGCGGTTGCGAGGAACGATCGTCAGTGGTGGCCGCGCGCCGGTAGCCCCGAGATAGGGAACCCTCACGATGACGACGACCACCACTGCACACAGTATCTGCCTCAGCACCAGTTGCTGCGAGGGAGGAGTCTCGCCTCCGCTGCAGGAGCCTCTGACGCCGACTCTGTCGTCGCATGCGATAGGTTAATTCAAGGTCATCGCCATCATCCAGGGGTCCCCCATTATCCACATCCGAGTCACCGACGCCATTGACAAGGCGTCGTCGGGACATCAACTCCGAGTCAGCCAGACTAGATGAGTTTAACATGTCCGAGCTGTCCGCGTCGTCGTTAAGCTCGGGGTATTGACCAACACCAGAGCCGCCAGCAAGTTGGTTCCCATTGGGCTGGTCGGGGATATTACCGTTGTTGTTATTGTTGTTGCTGCTGCTACTACTGTTTGCGGCGGCGCTGTGTGCCTGCGAACGGCTCAGCAAACGTTGGCGTGTATCCATCAGTAGCTTTTGTGATTGTCCGCCTGATTCTTGTGCTGAAAGGCGAAAATTGCACATGATGGTAAGTGGGAGAGGCAAGTCGCCAGGGAAGTTATGCCTTGCGCTATAGACGGGTGAATACGCTTATTCTTTGTGAAAATCGGGTCCGTCATGCGCAGATCAGGCATGTGTGGAATGCACAGGCGGATTGTTTAGCTTGTCAGTCACTGTGTCTGATCCCGTCTCTGGTCTTCTTGACTCCGTTTTGGCCCCGGACCAGAACTAAGTCCGAGGCAAGCCAGGCGAAGATAGAAGCAGACGCAGTGGGATACGTGGCAGCAAGTCTACCGCCCACGTGATACCATACAAAAGTAGGTTACACTGGGGACCCTCCGTCCTGTAAAATGGGTCTCTGTGTTCCACTCAGCGGCAGTCTCAACTTGTCAATCATGTTTACCGAAAATTCCGTTCGCAGTGACCACTAGTCCCCTCAAACCTTAATTGAATGACTCCAACCGCACAAAAATAAACGCGCAAACTCTTTCAAAAGCCGTTATCGGGGGAGGGAGAGGGTTGGTTTTCGCGACAACACGGGGGAAGGGCAAGCATGCCCTCTAATCTAAGACGGTCACTATGCAGATGAAATTTTGTCCCTGCTTTTATATGCAAGTTCTTCAATAGAGGAAACAAAAGGCCGTGCCATATGCCAACCAGGACGATATAAAAAAGAGGCTCTTGTTTCGGATTCAATGAAATAATGGGGTCGATGAAAGCCTACTCCAGCTATGATGGAGTAAATGCCCAGCAGACATACCGCCGAATGAGTGCAGCGGTGCCATTAACCAATATGCGGGGCGGGCGCGAACGAACGCCGCTTCCCGTGACAGTGTTAGCGAGCCAATTGGCCGAGTACTTATCATCTCATTAATCAACACCAGTGATGAAATTACGGAAATTAACGATTCGGATGCGGACAAACAGCCATCGCACCAACCACGACCACCAGTGGTGAATGCGGGAACTTTTTATTACGGTAGGTACGAGGTGACATGGCACCTCACCTCCTGTGCGTCCATGGTCCCCTTATCCGCGATTGTCGCTGATGGCGGATTCAAGTGAGGCTTGGAAACGCCAAGCAGATAAACGTCCTGTTCCAATGATCGCGTCTCATTCTTCTGGACGGTTTCCTGGAACTTGACTCTTCGCTTCTATCGGCGACCAAAAAGTACTTCGGAATCGTGGTTTTGTCGTTCGGTGAAGGCACAGTGATTTATGGAGAAACGGAAGCTGAGGAGAGGTCAGTGTAGTGTTGACAAAGAGGTCCCTAATCCACCGCACTGCTAAGAAGTGTTAAGTGGAACATTGCATCCAAAACACCAGAAGGGTCGTAGTAACGACCACATATTGATGAGCAGAAATCCGACGCTTGGTGACAGCGAAACGGGAAAGTTCACACATTCGAATTTTACAAGTCTATAACGAATCCCGAAGGTTGGTTAACAGAAATGGATTCCATACGCCAATGCGCTGGACTTGATTGGAGTACTCAGCATCAATACAGTGCTAAAGCAGTTCCAACTTTGGTGGGACGATCAAGAAGCAAATATTTCAGACCACCGCGTTTCCAAACGTGCGTTCATTGGTTGTACTGTCACAAAGGATCGCGAACAAGGAAAAAGATCCCAATGTAAGAAAGTTCTGAAGATTTTTCTCAGATGTCTCCGAATTTATCAAGATTGCTGTGAGACCGTAATCTAGAATCGAGATCTATGGCGGTATGCTGTGTAGGCCGAAATTGCGAGCTTCGCAGCAAACCGAATTCAGGAAACCAAAGAGGAGCGACGAAAGCGCATTATTGAAATACGGAGAATAAGTGTGACAGATCCCATCCCTTCTCGCATTATTTGATGCTAAACGTATTTAATAAGTGTAAGGTATGTACAGCACCAGAAATAACATAAACCCCAGGCTGGTATATTACGGGACCGGTGGTAATATCGCCCATGCATATCTGGTGCACCACCATATAAAAAGGAGATCATAAACGAGAACCATTCAGAGGAAAGTTTACCGAAGCTTTGTAAATTTTTGTCATACATACAGTCACTTAAAGACAACAGATAAATATGCTTTACGCCTAAGAAACTGGAACGGAAACTGACTGAAGTGGATGCCGAAAATACCATGGAACCGTAAAGCACGTGTTGTATGTTTAGAACGCACAGGATGAAAATCTGATGAGAACCCGTCTGACCAAGGGTTTCACCGGCGCGTAACCACCGTTAACAAAGGAATACCGTTTGAGGTGCAATGGGATGAGTGGAAGTAAGCTGGTATATCCAGTTGCAATAGCAAAGAAGCTCATTAAAGGACTAAGGACTATATCCTATAGTTTCACACACCTGATATTATCCCCTGTGATGCCCCACCCGTAAAACCACTATTATCACCGGTCCCATATTAGAAAAACCTGGGTTTCCTGGTTTCTTTGATGCCTTACACACCCTACCGTTACCATAAGTTCCTACAGAAAGTAAAACTTCATAGCATTTTCTATTAGCAAAAGTTGCCTTTCTTACCTAGTTAAGCAGAGTTTTGGAGAGGTGTAGTCCTTCGAGCAAACTACGCAGGTGTAGCCAAGTTAAGGTCGGACTTTTCTGAAAATGTTTCATTTATTGCAGGAGAGGGCAAAGATTTCGGGCTCATCAAATACGCGATGACTCGGCGCACGGAGTCGAGCCTTTGATGGGGTATGTACAGCATCAAGAAAAACAGAAACCCCAGGCTCGTGTAACACGAAACCGGTGGTAATGTCGCCTAAGCATATCCAGTGCACCGCCGTATAGAAGAGAGATCATAAACAAGAACCCCAAACGTAACTACTGTTGTGGACTGGACACCTGCCATGAGATCCCAGTAATGAGGTCTCTATCAAAAATTGTATTAGACTACGTAACACAAAGGACGGAGTGATGAAACGATTGGGGCGACAGAACAACAAAGGGAGATCAGGCTGAGAAAGGAAAGAGAGTGGGGACGAAGGGACGAGTTTAAAAACTTTACAAAACCAAGGACACGAGACGCTGCAGAACAAATATGGAAGTTTCGTCAAAGTAGGTCATGGTGATTTGTCTGTTGCAAGCGACGATTACTATTATTGCCCGGAGGGGGAAGCAGTAGGGACTTGAGCGCGATTTTGACTAGAGTGAGGGATACGTGCGCAGCAGTCAAATCACTCTCTTCCTCATTGTGTTTAAGCGACAAGAAAAGGTCAAAGTGATAGGGGGATTGCGTGGTCAAAGCGGTTAACTTGACAGGAAAAACCCCGTCCATGTGCGTTTAACATGTTTCTCGTGGTTAGATGCACAATAGGACGATTTTAATAGCTCAAACGTGACATGGACAAGTTATCACAATCGCTAAAATGGGAATGAGGCATCACAGCTTGACTCACAGTCCAAATAAAGATGTTAGCCCGCTAAGTGGAAGCAATGTGTGAACCGTCAGGCAAGGTAACTGACGTAGCAGATTGAAAACGCTGCCAAGAAATTTGGATAATCTGGCGGCAGGCTGTCTTACTGCCCAGCAACTCAATACCTGATCCACCAAAGTTGTCCGTATTTCTGAGTTTTTACTGATGAAAGTACCCGTAACTTTAAATGTGCCGAAAAGCGTGCATACTTTAACACCCTTATGGTCCCTTACCCCAAAAGAAAATAAAACCCTAAGAACTGCTGTAATCCTCGAAACGAAAATGACCATGTACGAGAGAGAAAGACCTAACTGATAGAAAACGGCAGATTGAGGTGGGGAGGGGGGCAAACACAAGTATAATTACTTTGTACACAACCTCCCGAATTGCGAGAGGAGTAAATTACTGAGAAAGAGTAGACTGCCTGCACAGATAATTAGCATTAGACAGGTAACAAGATATTCGTGGAACTCCATGAAGCAGAGACCCGACAAAAAGAAAACGCTTACTCGCTATCAACGTTTAGGACTGAGGAGGAGAGAAAATATTATATTTTGCTCAGGTTTACGACATCAGTTCATGCTGTGATATAGTATATACCACAGTTGACATGTTATTGTGATCGTTGAGTTAAAGAAGGTGCGGGCCTCTTCCCTCCAGATCTAGAATGGGTTACTAGCTGTAAATGGCAAATTTGCAAATGCTGCGACCCGCAGAATCCTAGAAGTGTGTGACGTTTGTCCAGACGTATGCTTGCGGTAACTAACATTGTTCAACCTAAATGTAGAAAATTTGTGCGATAATATTCTGTATCCGAAAATGTGTGAGCATTTTTATAAGTTTTCAGAGCCTTTAAGCCGGTCGACTACTTGCCCTTGTGACGACCTCCGGCATTTTTTATCCGGCCAACTACACATTGCAAATTAAAAGTATCAAGAAGTATATCCTTACATCAGTAGCAAACTTGTAGATACAGGTGAGTCCACTGGAATGTCGGCCATAAAACGCCCCGAAAGTGGCAGATGGAGATATGCTCAACGCTCGCCTTCGCAAAGGTCATTCATGTGCTCAGTTGACCACCTCGATACTGCCGCCAGTCAGGATCTGATTCGCTGGCATTCTACAAGACTGTGCACCACATGGTTAAGCCATCGGATTTCGTGAGTAAGGAGGTTAGTTTAGGTTATGTTCCTGACTAAACCTACAATCGGTTGCCGGAGGGGTGATAATAAAGGCCAACTGGACAATGGAGCGCAGGCACCACCAGGATAACCCTTAAAGGTAGCGAACTGTCCCTGAAAAGGATCGATTTGATGAAGGCCTCATGTTCTAGAATTTTACTCGTTTGATACTTATTTCGGAGCTTTCGAAAGCTCCAGACATAGGCCATGCGAGTCTGATTTATCCGATACTCAATTACCACGTTACCTTAGCAAAGTTAAACAGGGTAGGAGAAGCGGGCAAATAGTCGGAGGTTCCAAGTCTATCTGACCGGATATCTAGGTCCAGAGGCAAGCGTGTTCGTTTTAAAGGAATTTATTTTCTGCTTTATTTTGACTGACTTCACACTTATCTGACACAATCTGGTGAATGTCTGTGAAGGAGCTTATCATTAACGCAAAGTTACCGGCGTAGACAGTATTTAAAATAAATGGAACATGATATAAGCTAACGTTGTAGTTATTTACTAGAGTTACAAGAATATTTTGTTACACAACAAAATAATACTGACAAAAGAACACGGTCTTGACGGATACTAGTAGCGACATAAAAATAAATTGCTTTTATCTTCATGCACTTGGACTTGGCCCCTGGTCGCGGTCCCGTCGTTGCATGTTATTTTACGGTTTGATGTGCCACAAGGAATCTCAGTGGGCAGACAGCGAAGAATTATTGAAAACGAGGACTATTTGTTGATGATAGTTCTCGATTTAGCATAAAGAAAACAAAAAGTGGTTGATAATTAACCGGTTAGTCAAGGACCTAGTAATTATTCCTTAGGAGCCATAGTAGAGATCTAAATATATTATTCCTTCGGGTACTCAACTGCAGTTTATTCATCCTCCCCCACCCGATTTCCCTTGTTCGTGAGAGTTCGCAGGACTGCCTCAATAATGGAAACGAGTATTTTCCTTGCAGTTTACGAGCAGTTAAGTAGATAGCCGATCAATGAGTCAGTTGACCTAAATATTCTCAATGGCATAGTTCAGATCGAAAGTACCTCGTCCAAGTCCAACCAAATGAAAGTAGGTAAAGTAACCGGGCAACAACGAAAAGTTTCCTCCTATCACTAACAAGAATAGGAGATAAATGACCATATGGTTAAAATGTGAGCGAACGTCCAAACCGATACCGCGAAAATGCTGGATTGTTGGGCAGTGGTAAGTGCTAGCAAGATAGCTGGAGTTGCATGTACCCTTCAGTAATCCACAGGTATTCAACATGTCAAGCCAAAAACAATCGCGTTCAATACTGTGGGCTCAAAATCCCGCCTTTTAATAGTTATTTTTCGGAACGGCATTTTTAATAAAAACCAGTAAAACGACGATGATTACCTGGCAAATAGAAATATACAGGCAGTGGACAATCATGAGGTGGTAAGTAAAATTGCTAAAAATGTTTTCTATTAGAAAGGACTGTAATATCGCCAATCGTGCGGCACAATGCCAGGATATTTCAGTCACAGAATGATGTCGGCTTTTGAATTTAATGCTTTTCAGTCGCCTGCGAAAACTACTTCGACCGTATGAGTTTTTTCCATTGATTTCCGGAACGTTCTTAAAATGAAATATATTTTAGAGAAATCATGCTTTAACATATGCAAATTACGCCTTTTTCGAAAACAGGGTATAGTTAGGCATTAGTGCAAAATATCTTTAATTCAGAATTATATTGAGCTTGATTTGTCTATGCATTTGTTTTTGAAGAGCCGTGACATGCTACCAAAAGACTACGGGGAAATATATTTTTAACATTTTGTATATGAAATATAGTTTAAAGGACATGGAAATCAGTGGAAAAACTTCATACTTCTGAAGTTTTTATATTTTACCGAGTGCTATTTTTGTAGGAGTCCAAAAAGAAATGCGTTCAGAAGCCAGAAGAGACCGAAATATCTTGGAACTACACCATAAGATAATCAAGAGTACAACCGTAATTAAGTAATCCTTCTTAATCGAAAACGTATATCAGGATTTCAGTTAAACTTTTATTAAATTGATCACTTACTGTAGGTACTGTAAGCTATCAGACATGACAAAACGTTTAATACAGGTGGACGGGAGGTCATCTGTTTCCTACCAGTCGACTCATTATATCCCAGCTTGGTGAAATCATGCTGGCTGTATTCAGCCCGTCATGATCTGTTTCAGGTCTATTGTCCTCTTGCTTGTTTAAATCCCGAATTTAGCGAAAAACTGTCCGATGTGAAATTCTTTAAGTGTCCGCAGAACCTGACTCGGTCAACGATTTCATAGGAACCATCTTTCTATTTGGATGTGCATAACTGCTTTGCAACAAAACAATAGGTTTACTTTTGTAACTTACTCTTAAAGGATCATGTCGCTTTTAAAATTTTTCCTTGACTGAATCATGGATCTGGCATATTGTTTTCTCAAAAAAATCATTAAAACACGGAACACGAAGATTTTCTTTGATCGCTAGTAACCGTCTTACTGTGGATTCGGCAACAGTACAGAAAACGAAAGAGGAGACCACGGATGATCAAACCAGGAGTGTTTAAGACAAAAATTATAATTGGTGAAAACGCCCGGAATGCAGACAAAAACATATGTGGTTTATTTGCGCGAGATATAAGTTTCTTTGAAAAACGGTAGAAAACAGAAGAAACTATAAGTAGATTTGAACATTTATACTCTCTAGCTGTGATCCACAAAATAATAAAACGCATGCAAATCCTAGCAGTGCAAATATTATAAGCGAAGGCAAAGTGTTTTTAATAATATATTTACTCCCTTCACGTAGTACAGCCTCACTCATAGTTTGGGACAGTTTGGAATTAATAATTTTCTCTAAATTATGAGATAAGTCTCAAACGAAACACCTATAGTGGTATCGTCTCGCCCAGGCTGTCGCACTTGCACCTTAAGAGTTATTTTCCCTTTATCTTAACGATACGGGTTTGAGAAAAAAAGTAAATAAGTAGGGTTAAGTTAGGACAGGAAAGTTTATAAGAGCTCAAGGGCTATAAAAATTCTCGCGTGGACAAAGTTGCATCGTAGGGATTTAAAAGTACTAAATCAGTGAATAGACATACTGCTAGTAGTTTCCAGATGGAATATCTCTGAAAGACCGTTTTAAAGGTCGGTATAAACAAGGCAAGAAAATCAAAACATACCTTTTAACTGAAGACGCACATAAAAATATTTGTCTTAGAAACTAAATACTAAGGGCGAGGAAGAGGTCAGCATTAAGTGTAAAATTACCCATAGACTGTTGCAAAATAAAAACACCGGGAAAACTGGACGGCAATTAGATGGAGGAAGATACATATGGCATTAAAAAAGCTCAGTGCTAATATGAAGAGTCGTCGTTACGAAACACTCGTCAATAAACAACAGTTTGCGCAGGAAAACCAAAAAATGCTCACCCCGTCTACAATAAAAATCCTGGTTTTCCGTGCGGTCAAAGTTAGAATCAACCAGGCGCCTGGATTGGAGCTCACAGCCGATTAGAATATCGTCCACAATGCGAGAATTTTTTTTAAGGCCAGGAAGCTTCGTTTCCGGGCCGTTTAAATAAACATTAGTTGAATTGATATTTGCGCTATCAGGCGAATCTAATTCCTCGTCTTTTTTGAGAACGGGATCAGTAAATTTGTTCGATGTATTCCTATGCTGATTAACGGGGTAATTTCCACGAGGTGGGGGTAAATTGAACACCGGATCCAGGCAAATTTCGTCAGCGTTTTTAGAAATGCCCGTCCGTGGATACATTCGTTTGGCATCTCAGCGAAAACAGTGGACCATAATCACTCAAACCCAAGGACCTCATCGTTCGTTCGAAAAGTAGCCCACCTGAACAGAAGTCCGTGATGTATTATTGGAAGATTCAAACAATGCGATATTTTCAAGGCTTCACTTAATATAGTGTGCGTCGGAGAAAGTATGGACTCATTGCAATGTAGAGATATAAATGGAACCAAGCAGAAGATTTTTTAACTTACCTGTTGTTGATAGGTTCATTTAATAATAGTTTTATACTCGCAGGGACAGTTGCAGTGATCAAAGCCCTCCGAATGGGAAAATGGCAAGTACTCAGTCAGAATCAGCACACCTCAAGCCATTGCACTGTTTCTGAACTGCAGCGAACAAGCCAGCCTTAGACTCTTTGGGATAAACTGAAGGCTATTTTCACCCTGAATGCGTGACCGAGAAGCTTCAAACTGCCCTTTATTCCTTGACTTTAAACAGAGATGCAATGATGGGGAATGCAAGTTAGTTAGCTAAAATAAGGATTCGAGACAGCCTCCCAAGTTTTCTTTTCAATGGGCCCATCAAGATGACCGCGCAGCCAAAAAAATCGATAAAAGTTCTAGCCGCATCATAACAACATTCCCCGGAAATCCGAAACTCAAATGCATGTCCGCCAGTGCAAGCTAAATTTATTTCTAGATATGGGAATATTTCACTGTTACTTCTCATCAAAAATTGGGTCATCGGGATCTATGGAAATGGATAAATTAGATGAAAGCTTGGTCTTCCCTCTGTTGTCTGTTAACATGTTTTCCTGATGGTCTTTTAGGCAGTAATGGTGTTCCGACGAAGTTTTGCCTTTTTCAACAAAGCAAATAGCATTTTCAAATGTCTTGGTGTTTCTACGATAATTTATCACTTAAATACTAATCGTTCTATTTACAAGAGATTCCGACACCCATTTTTCTCTTTCGTAACATCCGTTAAATGTTCCGATTGTTGATATCTGGCATATTTTCTCCACAGCCTACTTTTCTTCTTGGTATTCATTTCTATTTTCGATATAACCCACTCAGGTCGGGAGACGCACAGTCCCCTTTAAGTGGACCACAATTCTCGCCTAAGTGGAGACTCAACTTTCTAAATAAGAACCAGGTAGCGTTTTTGTCAGGTACGTGTGCAGGGCTCCACGCTGTCTCACTCAGTATGATCCTTTTTCATACCTTTTTTTCTACTTAACTTCATAAGTTTTTGATACAGAAAAATGACTGAACTCCTAAATAGAACGCAATGATCACTTCGACCAAGGGGCCTATGAGAACTCAATCCAAGGATACAGTTCTCATTGGTACTGATGATGGCATTCAAGCAGCTTGACGGCTGTCCAGTTTGGAACCGTTTGTCCATTTTGACGTGTTAGGTAAAGAATTCGTCAGTTATCAACAAAAGTTATTTCGTTTCGAATGAGTTTTCCAGTCGCGCACAGTACATCAATTGCTAATCGAGGTCTTGGGACTTAAAATCTTCAACTATTAACGCTTGTTTGCTATGGCAGATCTTACCTGCCTCCGTGATGGGTGCAGCTTCTGTATCCCTCTGATGTCCCAGAGTCTGTTTTTAGGGCAATATGGAGGTCCGTTTCACTTAGTACCTTCAAGTTACAACTAAAGATCTCGCAACTAGCATTCCTTTTTGGTGAGGGCCCATCCCTGACGTATTCATTCTCATATCGTATGAACACTGCGATTCTCTCACACTTTCAACCATTTAGATTCATGCGTATGGGCTGAAATCCATCTAGCATGAATTCGACGACTGTAATCTGCAAAGTTAACCATTGTTTGAGTTCCTCTGTCGGCGGTCTGATAAATCAGCAAGGAGAGTATCGTGGTCGCTTCTCAGGCAATTCTACCATGACCTTCACGATCTCTACTGTCATTTCTTCGTTTGACCCTATGCGTGCAGATGATGCCTGCGAAGCTTTCCCTGTCTAGCATCATTGACGGCTATGTTTATAGCTAGTCGATTTTTAGAATTTTTATTTGGTTAGCACCGGCAAGAGACTGTCGAAAAAAATTAGTAATGACATAAAATTATGACAATGTGTGCAGATAAAATGTAAAAAACATTAATAATTCAGGCAGAACTTCTCCTGTCACGTCAAAAGTAAGCGATCATTTTAAATTAATAGCGAAATTTTCGACATCCAAGGAATTATCTGCTTTCGTGATTTCGGTCTACTGGTCACTCTTGCGGACTTTAGTTATTAAGATTTGGACTCTATTCGACATACTCTTCATCCTTATAGACAGGACAGCAGCGGAAACGTCCGATATCCTGCTCCTGCGCACTTTTCGTCAGCAGCTCTAAGAGATCTTCCAGTCTACAAGAGGCTGAGTCATTTCAATATTTTATTCATAAATTTGATCTCGTTAAAAAGTTCGTTCCATAACTTTAACACTATTCATCGTTTTTGCGATCTATCAAGGAATTTAAAAATTTATCCCTCGGAAATCGTGCAAAACACGTGGCACTGCCGAGATTCGAACCAAGACACCAATGTGTGGGGAGCGACGGTGACAACACTGAGCTATCGCCACATGTTAGATTTGATAATTTAAATTTGAATGATGTTATAAACACTAGTCATAATAGGAATGACTGCACTTCCGGATATGTTTTCTTAAAGTTGCTTCCTTTCAAACGGGCCAAGAGTTTAATAAGTTTTTTGATGTCAAATACGAGGACGAAAAGTGTGGAACATGCTGTCAACTTTTTAAAAAAAATTCGGGCATTGAAAAGTACATGCAATGGCTTAATTTGGAGATGGAAAATTTGAAGAAACTTCCCGAATTTTACTCTAAGTGAACGAATTGACAATTACGGAAACTAAGCAAAACAAAAGAACCTACGCAAACACAGTTTTCTTTGTCGTAACAACCAATGAGGAAATAGACGGTGTGTTTACGGGGCTCAGCGTAATCGACAATGAATATTCGGTACGACAAAAGGACGACCGGCAGGTGCGTCAGAAAATGAAGAAGCGTCGCAGTACATACAAGAAGGCCAGACTAAGCTAGAGCGTTAATATGAGTGGGCCGAATTTAGGAATTACGCAAGCAAGGAGAGAGAAAAAAGCATTCGCGGGGTCCCAACAAACCCAATGAACATAGAAGCCGACGGAAATCGAAGTGATCATAATCTTATTCCCAAAAATAAGACATGACCACAGAGGCCCCGAGCGCATCACAGTAATTGCATAGTTATCAAAGGCATGCCTGAATCTATATCTGACACCCTAAAAGCAAGAATACACGATGATATGGAGCTATTCCAGAGCTACCTTGAAAGTCTCTTAAAGGAGGACGAGAGGGTCACCGTTCTAAGGCCTTCAAAATCGGTCAATTAAGAGACTCAAATGATGAGTTCAGCCAACCAAGACCACTGAAGCTTGTCCTGCAGAATGAGTTAGAAGCATAGCTTTTGTTGACTAGGAAACCTATGCTTCGAAGATCTCATAGAACGTTTTTTTCAGCCGGAATTTTCGCTTGTGGTGAGGGAGAAATGGAGAGGGCTTAAATTAAAACTCCTCAAGCGATCCTGACTTGACGAAAAAATCTCAAAAGTTGGAATGGATAAATTATGCAAACCCAGAGATCATTTCTCTGAAGAAAGCCCGTGACACTGGGTGTGGAGGGCAGGCAGATTACACTAAAATACCACCCGCCGGAGATTTAATGCACCATTGATTGACTGGAACACATTTTCCGTAAAAGGTTCGTAGTATTCCTTTAGCTCCAAACTATTAAAGCTCACGGTTAAACTCTTTCTCGTCCAGAATGTTAGATTTCCAAAGAGACTTAAGGAGGCTCAAATGGCGAATTGCCTAGATCTTGTTCTTTCAAAGGACCCAATTGATGTGGATGAATAAAGGTCACTCGCGCCGCTTGGTAAAAGTGAGCATGTAATGCTGCTGTGGGAATACTGTTTGTACACCAAGCAAACGGAGACTTCTGGTTTTCGGTTAAATTACTGGCGCGCAAATTGCTCTGCGATAAGGGATAACTTCTCGGCACTAAATTGCCAAAATATTCTGATTGAAAATCCGGATGTAGATTGGACAACTCTCGGAGGCGTTATTAACGACGCTTTGCAACGCAATTGCCCTATTAAACAAGTACAAAAGGCAAACCGCCCTGTTTGGTAAACGCAAAATTTGAAGAAACAACTGAACCGAAAGAATAAACTCTGGAGAAGTTATGTAGCCACAAATAAACCTATGCATTGCGAAGAATTTCGCAGAAAGCGGAATGAAATATGATTAATTATCCGCAGATCACGGAAGAAGTATGAGGCTGAAATTATAGAACGGGCCATCAAGAAGCCAAAAGTACATTTTAGCTACATCAATAGTCCGCTGAAGAAGAAGGAGATTGTGGCAGTTTTCATAGGTGAAAACAATGAAGGCAGTGTTTAAAATCAAGAAAAGGCAGAACACCTTAGTTGGTTTTTCGCAGCTTCTTTGCAGATGAAGCAGATTTTAACCAAACCGACTTTCATACAAGTATTAACGATGCAGTCATTGAGGACCTCGAATGCACAGAAGAAGATGTGAAGAAGGAGCTTCTTGCACTTAGCGATGCGAAGTGTCCGGATGCTGATTAAATAACAACAAAAGTACTGAAGGAGCTCGCTAGCGAACTCTCTAGACCACGCTTGTGTTTTGTCCAGTAATCCTTCGATTGAGGCATCGTCCCCTCTGATTGGAAATCAGCAAATATATATGATATTCACAAGGGTGCATCCAGAACCAGCTCTTAAAACTATCAACCGATGAGCCTAGCATGCATTTGTTGCAAAGTGATGGCAAGGATCAGCAAAAAGGCCAGCATGAAGTTTCTCGAAGAAAAAAAACTTCCTTGACAGTGCTCAACATGGATTTCGACGAAATTACTCCTGTTGACCAACATGCTCTATTCAATGGAAGAGTGGTCCGTGTCATTAGATGAGGATACCAGCGTTGATTTCGTCTACACCGAATTCAAAAAGCCTTTGATAGTGTTCCTCACCGCTGGTTACTCTACAAAGTCCGAGAATCCAGAATAAGGGGAAATTTACTCAATTTGATAGGAAACTTCTTGGTAGGCCGAACACAGTCCGTGTGTATTGGCAATGCGAAATAAATTTCCATGCCGGTCGTGAGGGGTGTACCTCAGGGCTCCGTTCTTGGGCCATTAATTTTCTTGATCTGTGTCAATGATTGTATGAGTGGATTGGACTGCACGAGAGTCATGTTTGCAGGGGACATCAAGATATGGCAAAAAATTCGATGCAGTAATGATCAACAGACTTTACAAGAAGGACTCAGCCACCTATCTGAGTGGTCTGAAAAATGGCTTATGAATTTCAACTTTGAGAAATGTGTCGCACTGCGGCTCAAAACGAAGAAGGTAATCGAGATGGGCGACTTCCATCAATGATTCCTGGACAGAAGGTGCTTGTCAAATGTATCAGGGCCAATTTGTCCATTT
This sequence comes from Schistocephalus solidus, assembly GCA_017591395.1. Taxonomy (NCBI): domain Eukaryota; kingdom Metazoa; phylum Platyhelminthes; class Cestoda; order Diphyllobothriidea; family Diphyllobothriidae; genus Schistocephalus; species Schistocephalus solidus. Next base: position 25,183 of record WEDG01000327.1, on the reverse strand, counting down.
TGTAAATTTTTCAGGCGACCAAAAAGGCTTTCAATGTCCTGTTTGCCATTTAAAGAACTTTCTTAGATATCGATAAGGAAATATTTGGAAAAATATACGGACGTTAATTGGTTCACACCTGGAATATGCTGTTCAGGCGTGGCAACCGTGGCTGAAAACAAATACAAACTGCTGGAAACGGTTCAAAGGAGGGCAACAATAGTCATGAAGGATCTGAGGTCTTTATCATACAAATGCAGAAGTGACGCTCTTAACCTTTTCCCTCTTGAGTACAGGCAGATTCGATGCGATATTCTACAGACATACCGGCTTGATGGAATCAGGACTGTGCTCTACACTTCCAGGACATATTTTTCATTGGCCACAACAACTAACCTGCGTGGGAATTCTCTCAAACTTCAAGAAACCTTATCAAACCTGGATGTTCGTCGGCATTCGTTTTCGCAGCGAGTTTTCGGTACCTGGGATGAACTTCCAGTCGACGTTATACGGACGGACAGGACAGATACATACAAACGTCAACTAAATTTATATTTGCTTGACAAATAGCGTTCATTCTAACAGGAAGGCACTGCTACATCATACAAAAGCTTTGCACATACATAGAGATAACGGTGGATGACTGTGTCTAGATTCCACGGTTTCAAAATAATTTTCTTTCTTTGTTAATATTTTACACAATACATTTTAGTAAAATATGTATTTTAATTGGAATATCTTCGATGAGCCTTATCATACCTGAATATTCGTCGCCCTTCGTTTTCGCAGCGAGTTGTCGGTGCCTGGCACGGAATCCCAGAGGACGTCATACGGGTGGACACGACCGACACCTTCAAATAAACTGTATTTATATTCGTTTGACAAAAACCGTTCATTCTAAGAGGAAGGCACTGCTATATCATACCAAAGTTTTGCACATACATAGAGGTAACGGTGGATGGCTGTGTCTAGATTCCACTGTTATAAAGCAATTTTCTTTCTACGTAACTATGCCATTCACTCCTTTGCAGTAGAGTGTATTTCGACTGCAATATTGTAGGTAGAGTTTTTTCAAATAAGTTCTTCAAAGACAATGCCTATTACCCTTATATACCTTTACATTTAACTTTATCTAGTGTTTCATGTTTTCTCCAAAAGAGACTTAAAAAATTACAAAAGCAACTTGATGATCCGTCTAAAAGCTCTTTGTCAGTTCACTTAAGAATTGCACAAATATTTGAATAAGCATTTAAAATTAGGATCGCGCGAGACAGGCAGAATAGGGAGTCTCGGGAACTAAGTGATGCCAATTCATCCAAATTTGTTGCTAAAGTCTCCCATGTTCGGTCATCGGCTAAGCATCTGAATGTAACTCAGCACTTACCTGAATATAACAAAAGGATTCAGGCAAGCAGAATTGTTAAATTCTTTTATTGCCAACCACTTGACCATTGAAACTTGCCTCACTCTTTCAATTCCTCCGCTTTCAAATTCAAATTTACATCTAACAACCATTAATTTCTCGTCTACAAGTACTCAAAAAGAAATAGCTCAAATAAAATTCACATTCAGTTTGAACTGATAACATTCCAAAATAACTTATTAAACAGTTAAGACATTTTCCATCTTTACTAAGCAAATTATTCTCAGTTTTTCTCAAAAACGGTTTCTTCCCCGATTATTGGAAAAATTCTATTATAATTCCAGTTTTCAAATCTGGTTTCCGCTCTGACATTCATAACTATCGCGGTGTTCATAAAACGCCCTCTCTTGCTAAACTCTTTGAAAAACTAATTTCAAAACAAATTACAGATTTTTGCATAAGTAATCAAATTCTCAACTCAACCCAACATGGCTTTTTACTGGACAGCTGTTGTGAAACCTGTCACATGTCTTTTATAAATCTACTTACCTCTCTTCGTAATGATCATCTATCTGTAGTAGTTATCTATTATGATCTTAGTAAGGCATATGATACAGTAACTCAAAGACGAATTCTATATTAACACTAGGCTATAGGATTTTGTATTCCGCTTACTAACTTTATTAGATCATACCTATCTGATCGAAAACAAATGTTTTACTGGGGTACTCGTACTCAAGTGCTACCCCAATTGTTAGTGGTGTACTTCAAGGTACCGTATTAGGTCCCTTGTTGTTCTTAATTTGCATAAATGATATTTAATCGGTAGTTAAACATTCTCAATCTTATATTTATGCTGATGACCTCAAATGTGTGTATTCATTCTCTTACTCTAAGGCTGAACGATGCCTAGAACAAAATCATTCGGACGTAGACGCTCTTTCGGCGTAGACCTCCACATGGCTAATGGAGTTCTCACCTTCTTAGTTCCGCGTCATGTGTTTTTTTGCCCGTAAGGCTGCCGCAACCTGTTATTTTTAAAGGTTGCCCTATGACTGAATGTTCCCTCATCAAGTTGCATCAATAAATAAGATATCTCACCTCATAACGATAGTATTATGGCCAAGGTTGCTAAGATTTCTGGTTTTATTTTTAATACAATCTATCTTTCTGAAATTAAATTAAGACTTAAGTGTATGTTTGTACTTCCCATTCTTGAATTTCGCTGTCCTTTCTTCAGTTTACTGAATGAATCTGGCCGTTCAAAAATTGAAAATGTCCAAAGGCATTTCACAAAAAGCTCATGTATCCGACTCTTTTAAATACTTCCTACTCAACCAGATGCTAGCTAGCGAAGCTAAAATATCTTTGGGTCAGTAGATGGGAAGCAGGCTTTTGTCTCCTTATTCGAATAAATTGTACCGCATATCTCTCTTAGCTTTCTGTCATTACCCCGTTAGTCTTAATTATAACCATAGAAATTATGCACTAATTATACCTCTTCCCGCATTCTCCAAATCTAAACGCTCTCTTTTCTTTCCTTCTTGGTAAAGCTTCTTTGGAATAACTGGCCAATTGAAATTAGGTTAGTAACTAGTCTATCTGCATTCAAGCGAAGACTGAACATTTATCTTAACACTGATTCTATCAACCTTTAATTTTCCTCATCTTTTCCGAGCAGCTTTTCCTATGACTTGGAGGAAGAACCATTGGGAATTTAAGTGGCTTTCTTAAAACTATTTTTTCTGTACCTCGAGTCCCCAGGAACCATGATGTCTCCTTATACCATTAGTCATTCGAAAGATGGAAGTCATTCGGACGTACACATTAGGACGTACACAGTAGAAATGCTCCCTATTTTTGGATACTTACCATAATCTGAATTCAATTCTGGATGTTAAGATACTGAGGCCTCGAGTTCACTGACGCCTTTTCTCGAGATTTTTTTTCATGCGTCTTAGTGATCCAGAACGTTTCTATAATTTATAATTTATATTTGGTTAGCACCGGCAAGGCACTGTTTAAACAAACATTAGTAACGAAATAAAGTTATGACAATGTGTGCAGATAAAATGTACAAATACTTAATAATGTAGACATAACTTTTCCTGCTATGTCAAGAGTTAGCAATGTTTTAATATTAATGGTGAACTAGAAAAATAGGCAGTGAAAAAACTCCTACCATAAAAATGGAGGCAGAGTTCAATAAGCCTTCATTTTTGAATAGAAGGTAGGAGAAAAAAACTGCTTAGGAAAAAATGGTCAGGTGGTAGAGTAGGGTAATACGGTAGTAGCACATCAGAATGAGATAATGAAACGTCGAGGTGATTCGTTCTTGATCACTTAGGCGAATGAAACAAAATCTCACGAAAATGCGTCAATGAACTTAAGTCCTCAGCATTTTTGGATCCAAAATTGAATTCTGATGTTGTTAAGTATCCAAAGAAACCGTAGCATTTTAGACTGTGGACCACCACATGTGTACGTCCGAATGACTACATAATTTGGATGACTGGTGATATAAGGAGACATCATGGTTCATGGGCGACTCGGGGTAGCGAAAATATGGTTTCAAGAGGGTCACTTAAATTCCCGATGGTCCTTTCTCCGAGTCATATGGAAAGCTACTGGGAAAATATGAGGAAAATAAAATTTTAATCGAATCAGTGCTAAGATAAATGTGCAGTCTTCGCTTGAATACAGCTAACCTAGTTACCGACCTTATTTCACTTAGCAAGTTATTCCAAAGAACACTATACCTAGAAGCAAAGAAGAGAGAGCGTTTACATGCGGAGGATGCAGGGGGAGGTATAATTAGTCCATAATTTCTTAGGATATTAGGAGGACTAACTAGGGTAATGACAGAAAGCTTGGGGAGAGTTGAGCTATTATTTAGTCGGAAAAGGAGACAAAAGTCTCCTTCCAGTCTCCTGACCAAAATAAATTTTAGCTTCATTAGCTGCCATCTTGTTGAGTAGAAAGAAGTTGAAAGAGTCGGAAACAGGAGTTTTTTGTGAAATGTCTTTGGACATTTTTAATTTTGAACGGCTAGATTCGTTCATTAAACCGAAGAAAGGACAGCAAAATTCAAGAATGGGAAGTACAAACATACGATAAAGTCTTCATTTAATTTCAGGAAGGTAGAAATTATAAGAAATAAAGCCGCAAATCTGAGCAGCTTTGGTCGTTATCCTATCGGCATGAGGCGAAAGATCTAATTTATTGGTGTAGCTAAAGCCAAAGTCCTTGATGCAGGAACATTCAATCATAGGGAAACCTTTCAAAATAAGAGGTTGCGGCAGACTTACAGGCCCAAAACTCCTGAATCGACGCTTAGAAGGTGAGAACTCCATTAGCCATGTGGATGTCCACGCCGAAAGAGCGTCTACGTCCGAATGATTTTGTTCTAGGCATCGTTCAGCCGTAGAGTAAGAGAATGAATACACACATTTGAGGTCATCAGCATAAATATAAGATTGAAAACGTTTAACTACCTATAAAATATAATTTATGTAAAGAACGAACAACAAAGGACGTAATACGGTACCTTGAATGACACCACTAACAATCGGGGTAGCACTTGAGTATGAATACCCCACTAAAACTTTTTGTTTTCGATCAGATAGGTATGATCTAATAAAGTCAGTAAGCGGAATACAAAATATAGCCTAGTGCTAATATAGAATTCGTCTTTGAGGTACTGTATCATATGCCTTACTAAGATCATAATAGATAAACTTTACAGATATATGATCATTACGAAGAGAGTTTAGTAGATTTATAAAATACATGTGACAGGTTTCACAAGAGCTGTCCAGTAAAAAGCCATGTTGGGTTGAGTTGAGAATTTGATTACTTATGCAAAAATCTGTAATTTGTTTTGAAGTTACTTTTTCAAAGAGTTTAGCAAGAGAGGGCGTTTTATGAACACCGCGATAGTTATGAATGTCAGAGCGGGAACCAGATTTAAAAACTGGAATTATAATAGAAGTTTTCCGATCGGGGACGAAACCGTTTTCGAGAAATACTGAGAATAATTTGCTTAGTAAAGGTGGAAAATCCCTTTACTGTTGGACAACGGCATATTGGGACGGAAACCATGGAGGAGAAGGTTATATAGTGGCGTCGGAAATATAGGGGTGGCATAAAATGAGATTTTAACGGAAGTAAGCATAATTTTGCTGAAAATGTGCATTTGAAAAAGGAATAAATGATTTTGAAAAACTGTTAACAAGTTCAAGGTGAATGCGCGCAGCTCGTTTTTTAAAGCTTACTGAAAATTCTATTTTTTTAAGGATTTCCTCATCCCGAGCTTAAATTTCTACCTAATGTTTGGATAAAACTTTGCATTTTTAACACTGTATCACCTGCTTATACCTGTGGTGCTCGTCCTCTTCTACAGGCGGGAACCTTTAGAGTCAAGTTTTTCACCCGGTAAAGCCTCATTATTAGTCAGGGCGTTTTGTTGTACTAATAAGTTTTCTTAAGCACGTATAAAAGTCCTACGTTACAATTTTGGAAAAACGTTGGTCGCAGAAAATCATTTACCTTATTTTCGTAAGCTCGATCAAATTAAAGCCTCCTCTTAGCAAAAATGAGAACGAAAATCTCAGCTTCTCGCAAGCTCTCAGCCGTTGAACCGAAGCGATTCTTGGTTGCATCTAGTAGTCACAGTAGTTCTATGCAACTTGTTGCTAAAGCTAAGCAGCTTGATCTCTCTGCTTTACAAAATTGTAATGATTTTATGTTAAAGTTTGGATCACTTCTCTCTATTCTGGGTAAATTATGCGAAGGTGACATCTTTGCTATTCCCTCTCAGGAATGTCAGCGTCTTGACTCGTTCGTCCATTTGGTTGCCAGTGAAACATTTGACCAACAGAAAGAAGTTATAATTTTCTATTAAATAAAGGTTTTCCGAGACAGATGACCAATTGACGTTGTCGTAGACTTCCTGTACTCGTGCGGTTTCAACTACAAAATAGCGGAAGCCAAACGCCTCTCCTCACGTGGCAAAAATCTACCTATATTAGTCACCCATTATTCATCAATCAAGTTCGACTCCATCTTTGCAAACGAGGTCACATTTGTCGTTATCTAGAAGTTGCAAAATATTTTCTTTGTTGGGATCTTACACCGATGGAGCAAAGGAATGTGTCCCCCCTCTTGCATAGGTCTTCGACTTCTCAGTCTATTTTCCATAAGTCTGGTCATGGCCATGCAAACCACAACGAGACGGTACAGCAATCTCCTCTGGTGCCTGGTTCAAAAACCCCCTTAAATTCTCCTTACACTTTTCTATCAATGAATCCATTAACGCCTTCTTCCTCGTGCATAACAATTTCAAACTCAGTAGTTATCAATCATGTCGTAAGCTTACCTTAAATGTCAGCGACTCTGTCTAAAGTACCAAGACCGACTGCTTCTCCATTTCAAAGTAGCTTTCCTTGTATTCCTACAGTTAAATTAGCCCACAAAACTTGGTCAAGTCCGCCTCGTTCCCATTTCACGCCATCCAATCCGGTTTCAGCTGGTCAACCTAATAAACTTATAAATACCCTGGGCAAGTCTAAGTATGCTTCTAATTTAAGTTCCAAAAGAAAAGCGTCATAACAGTTGGGAAACCTCCTAGCTCTCCAGCATCTACTATACATTTCCAAAATTTCCTTAGCAATCATCCCAAACGAACAACTCCTCAGGCTCCCCAATTTATTAACACTACCCCTTGCGGTAACATTTTTCCAAAACAATTTGTTCAATTTTCAAATCTTATTCTACCCCCATATTATTCCAATATTCTTCAAAATCCTATTTTAAGGACTTCTCCTATTTTCGATAACGCAGAAAATAGCCTTCCTCACAATGGATACAACCCAAATATGCTTCTCTAAAATAATCCCAATTGAGTTAACAACAACAACTTAGCTAGTTGTAGACCGCAGCAATTTTACTTTCCGCCCGCACCTTCCTCCTTACCGTTTAGTTCCTAACCACCAAGTTTTCCTTTTTTACACGCACATAAGTGTTTTCGCAATCCACAAATATGCTCTGCAAAGTTTCAGTCAACGCGAGGTCAGTCGTGAAAAAGATGACTGAGCTAAAAGAACGGTAGCTTTTCAGTTTAGCCCAGATATCATTTGCATCACAGAATCTTGGGATCATGGTCTAATTTCAAACTCGACGCTCGCTTAGGGTAATTCTAGTTTATATCGACAAGACCGCGTTAAAAAACGTGACGGTGGTTGTTTTCTTTACGTTAGATCGATTCTTTCACATTCCCTTGCAAAAGACCTTGAAGGCACTCCTCACACAACATGTCCCTTTCCCCACCAGAACACGTGAAGGACAAAGGGCTAACTGTCTCGACCTGGTTTTCACGAAACCATCAGGCAGCATTGACGAGATTATTTCAATGCCTCCGCTCGGTCGTAGTGATCATGTGGTGCTTATGTGGGACTCATAAAAGAAAGTTATGTCCCTGCCTTCGATATTTAGGGGTCAAACGCAGAATCTCGACTAATGTTATTAGAAGACTACATTAGCAGGGTTTAAATGGATACAAACGCAAGATGCTGTGAGAAAATGGTAGGGATGCATGAAGAATCAGTTAAGTTTGTGTGACTAAAATCTAAAGGCCATAACGAAATGTATCCATGATGCATAAGTGGTGTTACCAACCGAGACATGGCCGACAGTTACATGTACTACAAATTCCAGGCATGTAAGCTCGGGGCAGAGAGAGAGGAGAGAGAGAGAGAGTGAGAGAGAGAGAGAGAAAGAAATGTCTTTCATTCACTGTGAATAAGGTTGGGCACACAAACCCTTTAACACCGGAAGATCACAAACTAATGGCCTGAAGAATCGTCCTTGAATGCGTCTCGAAAGATCGACCGAATTGGAGGTCTTTCAAAGCGGAACCAGCGTCGTGCGTTGATGACCTCATTTTTGTTCGAATAAACAAATAGGGTTGAAATTCGGTATATAATCGGTGAAATTAGCCAACCGGTGTATATATAAGAGGATTCACATGCGAATGGAGAGCAGAAAAGATGGCGGCTCAGTTTCAAAAGCCCGAGGGTACGTGCCAAGATTCTCTCATCGGTGGGCCACACGCCTCACAACGCAATTTAAAGGCATCGATAGAGCACCCAGGGCTGCACACGACCGACTTTCAGTGGCATGCCCCACATTATCTTAAATATTTCCCGAGAAAAGGATTAAAGTCTAGATATTCCCGACCTGGGGTGGGCTAACAACGAACCAGAAATGACTATTCAGACGCCTTCGTATACGCCGACAATACTTGCCGGAAGCTAATGGCTCATCGCTACAAGGCCAATTTGCCTTGGAACACCAAAAAAAATATGCAAAATCCGCATTTCCCACGGCAAGAAAGACAGATGTGTAAACGCCATTCTGGACGAATAACGATAGCCTGGTACGTCAGTCAAACAATTCGATACTACTGCGAACGATATACAGTAGTAGAGTAATATAGTCACAGGAAGGACACAACAACTTCCAAAATTTGCCTTGACTCAGCATTTGGAGGAGGAGTATTGCATACAAGCGTGACAGTATAGCAAAAAAGGGGGAAAGTAATGCACGTGTTGGAGTACTCAAAACGGACTAACATACTGACCTTAAATAGGACGCGTTTTCGCTTATCATGATTTCGTTCAGAACTCTACGAAAGGTAGCAGACCACATCCTTAGCAATCTGGCTGACTGTGGCTGGAGTGCCATCCTCATATTCGATAGCCTCATCATAGAGTGGCGTTGCCATGCCAAGTGCTCCGCCCGGGAAGTACGGATTGTAATACTGGTTTTCGTCGAGCTTTCGGCCAGGCGGCGGATCGCAGAAGCCAGTGAGCAAATGATAATTGACTTTCATAGTTCCACGTCTCGTAATAAGCCATCACCTCTGGACATCACGCTGCTCAGAAGTCATCTTTTAAATGCCATATCTTTGCGAGAATGTTAATTGGAAGCCTTCGGGGAAACCTGCGCAAAGAAAAAGACTGAAGCAGTTTTGCATGGTATTTGGCTGCTGCGTCCCTTGACTGTTTTTTTTTCACGTGTACGCTTCTCTAGCCTTCGTCCAGTTCGAAATGTATAATTCGGCGGCAGTTCGACCGTCGATTTCGACGAGGTCCACCGTATGCTCCACACCAGGTGGTGCAGGGACGGTGACTTGCGCGTGAATTAGTTTTAAGTGATAGTAGCCTTGCGCTGCAGCTACCGCACTCTCTCCTCCTCCCCCACCTGAGCCCGGTGTCAAGACAGAGTCAAAGAGACAGGAGATGGGAGAGGGCGCAGGTGGCTGGCGCGGCCGGAGCCGCCCCTGGGCGTGCAACCACACCTGGCTCGGATCCCACGGAGTGGGAGTGCCATAAAGGCCACATTAAGAAGGAGCCATTGCAACCTGACTCTCAGTCCGCCAGTCAGCCACTCCAAACAAAACACACATTTGGCTGACCACGCGGTCCGAGTTACCCCGTCAGTTGGCAACCTTCCAAGCCACGGCTTTTAGCGCACCATGATAGGTTCAAGAGCGTCAGATTGTTTATAGTGAGGAAAATACGCTGAGCTCTCGACCTCACTCTCTCCCCCACCCCCACAATCAGACCACTGTCCGAGCCGGTCAGTTGTCTGATGCGGAGCAGGCCCAGCTGCTGGTGACCTCGTCTACGTGTACTACGTACACGACCTGGTCCCCTAACCACAAGCACCAGGATTTCACACAACAGGGGGTTAAACGGCTTACATCTCACATGTGTGAGATAGCCAGAGGTCACGTTAAGAAGGAGCCATCGCAGCCTGACTCTCAGACCACCAGTCAGCCACTCCACACAACACACATTTGACTAACTGCGAGGTCTGAGTGTAATTGTCAGTTGGAAACCTTCCAACCGCGGCGGTTAACGTTACCGCACACTCTTCTCCTCTTCCACCTGAGCCCGGTCTCACGACACAGGCAAGATGACCGGAGATGAGAGAGGGCGCAGGTGGCTGGCGCGGCCGGAGCCGCCCCTGGGCGTACCACCACACCTGGCTTGGATCCCACAGAGTGGTAGTGCCATAAAGACCACATTAAGAAGGAGCCATTGCAGCCTGACTCTCAGTCCGCCAGTCAGCCACTCCACACAAAACACACATTGGGCTGACCACGCGGTTCGAGTTATCCCGTCAGTTGGCAACCTTCTAAGCCACGGCTTTTAGCGCACCGTGATAGTTTCAAGCGCGTCCGATTGTTTATAGTGGGGAACATGCACTGAGCTGTCGACCTCACTCTCTTCCCCACCCCTACCATCAGACACTGTTCGAGCCGGTCAGTTGCCTGATGTGAGAGTGGGCACATTGGCTGACGGATCGGCGTACCCGTCTTCGCGCGCCACAGCACGACCTGGCCCCCATAACGCACACACCAGTATTCACAAACTCAGGGGATATGGAGCAGCCATCGCCGTCTGACTCCCAGTCCACTGGTCAGCCACTCGACACACACAGCACATACACTGAGCCGACGGCGTGGTCTGGTGGAAGCGTCAGATTGGCAGACTTCCCAGCCACGGTTTCTCTGGTATACTCTGGTAAATGGTGATTGTGAGGGTGTTGTCGATGCATTGCTGTAGGTAGTGTGTGCTGATGTAGCTTAGCCTCCGGTAGTTTACCGGAGGTTGTCATGGAGGCACATGTGTCCTAATAGGCCCATGCGGTGTGTAAATGTGCGGGAGCAATGAGGTCAGTGAAGGCGGGCGCGTCGACTGTATGTCGGAGCCCCAGGCACTGGTTAACCAGCCTCCGTGCGATGGATTCGCAGGTGACTGACCAGGCCGATGCGTGAGTTGAAGTTGCGGGCGCAGTGTGGGCAGGAGAAATCAGTAGAGGCTGGGTGATGTCATTCATGGTAGTGGGGGTGGCAGGGGCGCTTAGAATGGCAGGAGCGGAGGGTGTGCATGGTGTATCAGTGTTGTCAGCATTGTGGTGAATTCCGCTGTCATGGATGCGCATGTGACCGAATAGGCCCATGCGATGAGTGAATGCGCGAATACAGTGAGGGCAGTGAAGGCGACGATCTCTGCTGTGTGATGGTGCTCCAGGCACTGGCTCACCGGTCTCTGTACGATGTATTCGCAAGTGACCGACCAGGCCAATGCGTGAGGTGAATGTGCGGTCGCATTGAGTACAGCTTAGGAGAAATTCCCCATCGCTGATGGTGGTGGTGGTGGTAGTGAAGGCGAAGGCGGTGGTGGTTGCGGTGGTGGGGGTAACAGGCGATGAGCAGATGGATGTGGTCTCTATGATGGTGGGAGTAATGGAATTGTTGTCAGGAGTGAGGGTGGGGGAGTCAGAATGATGGTTGGCAGAATTTGACGTAGAAATTGGAATTGTCGGATTGTTGGTGCATTGCGTCCGAAGATGTCCAACCAGGCCGATTCGCGCGCGGAAGATGCGTTGACAGCGCGGGCATGTTGGCAGGGCCTGGGCATTGGTGGTGTTGGTCCTGGGCACTGGTGACTTTCGTGCCGCTCTTTTGGCCTTGGCGGCGGCGATCCGGTTGGCCTCATAGATTGCTGAACCAGTCTTAACTGATCTTCTCCATGCTAGTCTATCCTGGGTGAGGTCCTCCCAGGTCACCGAGTTGATCTGCACTTGCTTCAGCGATTTCTTCAAAGTGTTCTTGTAGCGTCGTTTGTGACCTCCCTGCCGACGAGAACCCGTAGCGACATCTCCGTAGAAAAGTCGTTTGGGTAGTCGCTCGTCGTCCATTCTTACCAGATGGCCGCTCCATCGCAGTTGCACTTGCCTCAGCATGGCATGGATGCTGAGGATTCCGGTCCGCTCCAGGACTTCCGTGTCCGGGATCCTGTCTTGCCATCTCAGCTTCAGTATTCTGCGGAGGCAGCTAAAATGAAAGTGATTCAGCTTCCTGGCTTGGTTCGAGTAGACGGTCCAGGTTTCCGCTCCGTAAAGGAGTGTCGTCAAGACGACGGCCTTGAACATCTTCATTTTGGTGTTCAGGTGAATACCGTGGCGATTCCACACGGAGGCCTGCAGCCGGCCGAAGGCCTGACTAGCTTTGGAGATCCGTTGGGCAACCTCGTCATCGATTCTCGTGTTGCGCGACATCGTGCTTCCTAGATAAGCGAAGGTTTCCACGTTTTTGAGTTGAGCACCGTTGACATTGATTCGAGGAGCATTGTATTCCGCGCTGGGTGGCGGCTGGTGCATGACAACCGTTTTGGCTGTACCGGTTGTTAATCCGAAATCGGCGCAGCCTTCGGCAAAGAGGTCCATGCTCCTTTGCATGTCCTCCTCCGTCACGGTGTTAAGGGCGCAGTCATCCGCGAAGAGCAAGTCATGGACTGTAGTCGTAGACACGCGCGTTGGAGCCTGCATACGCCGACTGTTGAGAAGGTGCCCGTCAGTTCTGTAGGCGATGCGGATACCAGGCTTCTCATCACGACAGGCGTCCATCAGCATAGCCGAGAACATGAGACTGAAGAGGGTGGGGGCCAGTACGCAGCCCTGCTTCACTCCGTTGGTCACTGCGAATGCTTCGGATACCGTCCCATTGTCAGTGACGCGCGCCGTCATCCCGTCATGAAGCTGACACACCATGTGCGTGAACCGCTCAGGACAGCCGAATTTCTGCATGACTTTCCACAGTCCGTCACGATTCACCGTGTCAAAGGCTTTCGTTAGATCCACGAAGGTAGTGTATAGGTGAGTTCGCATCTCCTGACACTTCTCTTGTAGCTGGCGGGTGGCAAGGATCATATCGGTTGTTCCGCGGTGTCAGCGGAAGCCACATTGGCTTTCCGGGAGCAGGCCCTGCTCTAGGTGACCGTTAAGACGATTGAGAATTATACGGGCGAAGATCTTCCCGGCGATGTTGAACAACGAGATGCCTCTGTGATTATCACAGAGTTGCCGGTTCCCCTTCCGTTTGTAGAGATGGACGATGGTCACGTCTTTGAAATCCTGAGGAACTTGTCCTTGGCACCACATCTCCTGGAAGAGTGTTGTGAGTTCTGCCATCAGCTGGGGCCCACCGTGCTTGTAGACTTCCGGTGGGATTGCGTCGGATCCCGGTGCTTTACCGCTGGAAATCTGCTGCACGGCCCGGATGGTTTCTGGTAGGGAAGGCGGCAGATCCCGGTCATTGTTCGTGTCCACTTGAGGGAGCCGGTCAATGGCAGCATCGGAGATCGCTGATGAGCAATTGAGGACATTTCTAAAGTGCTCGGCCCAGCGCTTCAGAATTTGCGATTTATCTGTCAGAAGTGTTGTGCCGTCAGAGCTAAGCAGCGGTGCGGACCCCTTGATACACGGGCCGTAGATGGCCTTGATGGCTTTGAAAAAGTTTTTCATTTTATTGCGGTCCGCATACCCCTGGATTTCCTCAGCCTTTCGGATCATCCAGGCATACTGCATCTCCCGCAGTCGTTGTTGTACAAGGCGCCGGCATCTGAAAAAGGCTGCTTTGGTGGCGTCAGTCCGAAGGTCCATGTAGGCTTTGTGTAGCCCATTCTTCTTCGCGAGTAAGTTGCTGATGTCAGCGTCATTGCCATCAAACCAGTCCTGGTGTCGACGGCGTGCGCGTCCAAGAACATCGAGGGTGGTGGACTGGATGACATTTCGCAGTTGACACCATCGTGTCTCCACGGTAGCGTTATCATCTGGAGCATGCAGGTCCTCCAGTTTCCCGGTTATTTGGTTGCTGAAATCAAAACAGTGAGCAGGCAAATTTAATAAAAGAGTATTTAACTTACATGGTGGCCTCTTACCTTGGGGCCTTCGTCGGGGTTGCAGTCGGAGCCTCATCTGGGAGATGACGAGGCGGTGATCTGTCCAACCATCGGCATCGCGGATCGCCTTGGTTACCAGCACGTCCTGTCGATCCCGCCTCCGGACGAGAACATAGTCCAGCAGATGCCAGCGCCACAACCGAGGGTGCATCCACGTGGCCTTCTCCCGCATCGGAAGGAGGAAGAAGGTGTTGGTCAGCAGGAGACGGTGTTCCGCACACGTGCGCAGAAGAAGGAGGCCGTTATCGTTACAGATACCGAGACCGTGGGGACCCAGCACTCCCTGCCAGGCAGCGTGGTCCGTCCCGACGCGGGCATTGAAGTCACCAAGGACAATTAACTTGTCCTCTTTCGGCACAGTTGCCAGCAAGGCGTGCAGGTCCTCGTAGAATTTGTCCTTCGCCGCATCAGAGCTCGTCATTGGGGGAGCGTAGTCACTGATGATGGTGGCGAACTGATCTCCCCGAAGAGGCAGGTGGAGGCTCATCACGCGATCATTGATACCCTGCGGCGGACAGGGCAGACGTCCCATGATGTCGTTACGGATGGCAAAGGCAACACCAGCGTCGCGTCGCTCTGCCTTTGGCCGGCCGCTCCAGAAGAAAGTGTAGCGGGCACCCACCTCCTCCAGCTGACCCTGCTCAGAGAATCGGGTCTCGCTGAGAGCAGCAATGTCCACCTTGTAGCGCGCCAGTTCCCGAGCGACTAGCGCCGTCATCCGTTCAGGCCGGTTGCTCCTAGGATTGTCTAAAAGGGAACGAACATTCCAGGCTGCTAGTGTGAGTGGACTAACCCGAGCAGCCTGGAGAGTATGGCGAGGGGGATGGGGACGGGGAGTATTGTTGTTTGTTTGAGTTGTACGACCGCGTAGTTTGCGATCTGCGAGCCGCGGCCGGCTGCAGAAGACGTGAGACCCAGCACTTTTTAGGGCACATTTTCTAGCCCCTTCCTCCGCGAGGAGGCAAGCAGTGCTATCCCTTAATAGGGCTGCTTGGACATCCCAGACGGCTGCCGAACTCCACTATGGGTCACGGATTTGTTTTAGTGGGAGAACGACCCGAGGTAGTCTGGGCCGCCTACGGGGTTGCTGTCGCCCCCACCGTAGGAATTTTTGACAGGGGGGAGGTGGGAAGTTCGGGAGTCAGACATACCGGGTGTGGAGGCACACACAACACCGGAGACCCTCACCTGGTTTAGCCCGCCGGTCGTGACCATTGCCCAGGGTGTGGCCGCTGGGAACAACCCAACTTCGAGGAGCCACAGGTGAGAGTTGGGTACCAGTTAGAGGCGGCCACAGGAGCATTCACCACCTGTACGAGACAAATGGAGCGACCAAATGCAAGCTGTGTGGTGCTACCCCTAACTAGTACCCCTTCACCCCGAAGTGTATAATTAGAACATGTAACACTTACTTTAGTTGGTGAACGCTCACCGATCGGTTACGGTGCTCACTCTCGAGCCCCGCCAGCAGTCACATAGCGGCTAGTATTATAAGTAGGTGAACATTGTCAACTAAGACAAGAGAGACCGGAAAAGCCAGCCATACCCAACCCAGGTGGTGCACCACTAGAGGCTCTATTGATTGATTCACGCTCACCGATCGATTACGGAATTCACTCGTCCCGTTCTGCCTTGGGGCCGATCTAAACCGTCAAGACAACTAGCCCTTGGCGCAGTGAGTTATAGCGTTGGACTTCTAATCAATAAGTCGCGGGTTCGAGCCTCGGGTGGTGCACCTCTGGTTGGGTATGGCCGGCTAATGAGCTAAAAATAGGCATTCCAGTCTCCCCCGTCTTTGTGTGCGTTAACGTTAACCGCCGTGGTTTGAAGGTTGCCAACTGACAATTACACTCAGACATCGCAGTTAGTCCAATGTGTGTTGTGTGGAGTGGCTGACTGGTGGTCTGAGAGTCAGGCTGCGATGGCTAATTCTTAACGTGACCTCTGGCTATCTCACACATGTGAGATGTAAGCCGTTAAACCCCCTGTTGTGTGAAATCCTGGTGTTTGTGTTTGGGGGCCAGGTAGTGTACGTAGTACACGTAGACGAGGTCACCAGCAGCTGCGCCCGCTTCCGCATCAGACAACTGACTGGCTCGGACAGCGGTTTGACTGTGGGGGTGGGGGAGAGAGTGAGGTCTACAGCTCAGCGCATGTTCCTCACTATAAACAATCTGACGCGCTTGAAACTATCACGTTGCGCTATAAGCCGTGGCATGGAAGGTTGCCAACTGACGGGATAACTTGGACCGCGTGGTCGGCCCAATGTGTGTTTTGTGTGGACTGGCTGACTGGCGGACTGAGAGTCAGGTTGCAATGGCTCCTTCTTAATGTGGCCTTTATGGCACTCCCACTCCGTGGGATCCAAGCCAGGTCTGATGGCACACCCAGGGGCGGCTCCGGCCGTGCGAGCCACCTGCGCCCTCTCCCATCTCCGGTCTTCTTGACTCTGTCTTGACACCGGGCTCAGGTGGGGGAGGAGGAGAGGGTGCGGTAGCTGCAGCGCAAGGCTTCTATCACTCAAAACTTATTCACGCACAACTCACCGTCCCTGCACAACCAGGTGTGGAGCATACGGTGGATCTTGTCAAAATCGACGGCCGAACTGTCGTCTATGTGGGACTACAGCTTATTCTCCGTTGCGCCTGCGTTAGAGGTAAAACGGCGTAAATTTTGGCGAGGAAACTGTCATCAGATGCGAGCAGATTTAACAGACATCAACGGGGCCTCAATGTTTTCGAGCACCGTGAACGAAGATTGGGAGTCCTTCCGAAATGTTTTTCTGCAACTTATGGACAACCACTGCCCACTAACGAGTGTCCATCACAGCAAGCGTCCTGGGTGGCTAGACAGCAACTTAAAAAGGGAAATAAACAGGAAGCACAAGTTGTGGAGAAAATATTGCGAGTCTAATCAAGTCGCCTATTATAATAAGTATAAAACACAGAGAAAAAAAATGAGAAGCCTTATTCATAAAATGCGAAGAGAATTTGAGAAGACTTTGCTGCAAAAGGCAACGCAGAATCCAAAGTTAGTCTACAGTTACCTCCGTAGATGAACAGGGAATAAGAATCAAATGCAGATGATGAAGACTGCCGTGGGCGTCGAAATTTCTGAAAACAGGGAAAAAGACGAGTACTTTTCACAGTTCTACCGCTCAGTCTTCACAAACGAGGCAAGGTTCCTTCGTCCCTCAGTGGATAACCCGCCGACTGCAAGCATTAAACACATACTATTCTCAGAATTTCTGATCCGAAAGGAATTAAAAGAACTAAAAGATTTGAAATCCTCAGGACCAGACGAGCTTCCACCCAAGCTTCTGAAAGAACTCGCCAATGAACTTTCCGCACCTCTTTCAGTGCTCTTTCAAAAGACATTTGACTCCGGAACACTACCTTTCGATTGGAAGCTGGCACATATAACTCCCTTGTAAAAAAGCGGTAGCCGGGCTTCAGCGAAAAACTACAGGCCCATAAGCTTGACATGCATCCTTGGCAAGATTATGGAAAGGATCGTCAAGAGCGAATTGGTGAAATTCCTAGAGACTCATAATTTTTTATCAAGCTGTCAACACGGGTTCAGAAAAGGAAGATCATGCACAACGAATTTGCTGTATTCGCTCCAGAGGTGGATCCAAGCACTTGAAGATAGACACGCGGTTCACATTGCCTTCATTGACTTTCAAAAGGCCTTCGATACTTTGCCGCACGAGAGACTGCTATACAAGCTAGAAAGAATTGGAATCAGAGGTAACCTCCTCAAGTGGATCGAAAACTTCCTCGTGGGTCGGCACCAGGTTGTGTGCATCGGCCAAAAGAGGTCAAGTTCTTTTGCGATCGAGAGTGGGGTTCCTCAGGGTTCAGTACTAGGGCCAATACTGTTTTTAATATACGTGAACGATTGTGTTAGGAATCTCGACTGTAAAACAGCAATGTTTGCAGATGACATTAAAATCTGAAATGTAAATTAGAGCCCTGCTGACGAAGATAAACTGAAGATCAACCTTACTCGGTTGGAGGAGTGGTCGAATCATTGGCTTTTGCGGTTCAAAATCGATAAGTGTACAATACTTCGCTTAGGCAACCCATCTGGATCTGCCGAAACAAGAAGTTACTTTCTCAACGGTGAAGCCTTCAAAGACGTGGAAACCCAAAAGGACCTTGGTGTGCTGACGACCACCACCTTAAAACCATCGTATCACTGCTCGAAAGTGGCGAAGAGCGCAATTGCGGTGTTGCATGCCATCAGACGAGCCTTTTTGGATTTCGATGAAGATTTCTTCGCTTAGACTTTTGGAACCTTCATTAGGCCGCATTTGGAATATGCTATGCAAGCCTGGAAACCCTGGCCAGTTCAAGATCAGAACTGCCTCGAAAGAGTACAGAGGAAAGCCACCAAAATGGTAAGAAGTCAAAGCTCCTTGCCATATCCAACCCGCTTAATGAATCTTAATCTGTTCCCTTTAAGTTATAGACAAATGCGTGGTGATCTCCTGCAGACATTCCGCATTGTGAAGGGATTGGATTGTTGCCTGGAATTATCGAACTTCTTTGAATTTGCCACCATGACCCATCTCAGAGGTCACCCATTGAAACTGTGTGTCCAGCAGGCGAGACTGGATATGCGCAAGTTCTCCTTCTCTGTCAGAGTGGTTAAACCATGGAATGCCCTCCCTGAAGACGTTGTGATGTCACCATCGCTGGAAAGTTTTAAAGGAACCTTGGCAGTTTTATGTTCCACAACGAGCCTGAGCGATGAGGAATTTATCTTAACCCTCGAGAGTCGTGCAACACTTGTCATATTTTATGACCGCATTTTGTACCTTTCCAAACCACATGGTTTCTCTGTATGCCGCACTTAATTTTACGTTACAAATAGGGTACTCAACGGCCCATGCCTATTTCCTTCAATAAATTGAATTGAATTGAATAATAAATAAAAAAATAAATTGCATATTTAAGGCCCAGAGATCCCCGTCAATTCAAACTTAGTATCGCGGTTTAAATAAATACAAAGTGGATAATTGCTGCACTATGTGAGCAGCCATATTAACAGCAGAAATGAAAAATATGGTAGGCATATCCGATTCAGAACGATTTGCCATTTTTAAAACAATAGTCAACCATCTTTAACATAAACGGCGAACTAGAAAAGAAGCAGTAAAAAAACTCCTACGGTCAAATCGGAGGCGGAGTTCAGCGAGCCGCCAATTTAAAAAAATAGAAGAAAAAACTGATTCACTATAAAAATTAATAGCTAGATGCAATAGGATAGTGCTGTGATGTTGCTGACAAGGTATGAGGGTTCGGAACGCTCCTTGTCGTGTGAGAGATAATATAGCAGTCAAAGCTACTGTTTGTAACCACCAGTGGAGGTGAGAGAGGACGAACTCATCGTGGACACCAGGGTCAAACCGAAGAGGGGACAGTAGAGGTCATGAGATCATCATTGAGATGCGACCTTGCCGACTGCATAATCCACCAATCAAAGTAGCAAAACCGTCAGAATCCGCCTTGATCCTCAACTGAAGCTGGAGACCATCGTCGTGGTTGCAAAAGCGGAGGAAAGTACCAAGGTTGTCAAGACTTGGCGATGCTAATTTAAAAGGAGGGGGGCAAAAATTGAATGCAAAGATTGACTCTGCAGAGGATGATGGACATATAATAAGTGACCAATATAAGATTGACTCTGCAGAGGATGATGGACATATAATAAGAGACCAATATAATATCAAGGGAGCTGCCTCAAATACCAGGAGGACCCTTTTCGAAATCCAAAAATTGCGAGTTAAGGAAGGAAACAGGCAATAAGGACTTTATATCTTCCGAAGTTGAATGTTTGCGTAACTTTGTTTTCAAAATAGCTAATGTGGACGACAACCTAATTTGCAGTGGAAGATTATTCCAGATGAAAGCATATTTGGAGACAAAAAACTGAGACCGGTTAGTTGTGGAGCTAAGGGGTGGTGAAATGATCATGGAGGAATTACGAGTGGCATAGGGTCGATCTACCGGAGTGAGAGCGTTAATTCGTGGGGGATTTGGGCTAGAGTTAACGCAAAAGAGGAAGCAGAGACCGGCTTCGAGTCTTTTAACCCACAGAAATTTAATGTCTGCTAACTGGCATCTATCCGTATAGGAGACACTGGATCCAGGAAGAGAAAATAGTCTTCGAGTAAAAAACCCTCTTGAACTTTTTTCTCAATCTTACTGTGGTCAGAGGCGTTCATCAGCCCAAATAGGGGACAGCAGTATTCGAGGATAGGAAGAACAAACATGCGGTATAGGTTTAACTTTATTTCGGGAAGGAAGAAATTATGTGATATAAAACCACATATATGTGCAGCCTTTGCAGAAATTCGATCTGCATGAGGCGATAATGCTAGCTTGTTCGTGTAACTTAGACCTAAGTCTTTTATGGTTGATCGTTCTAAAAGTGTACTATTTTGAAAAACGAGGAGTCCAGGAAGCTTAGCGGGGCCAAAACACATAAAACTACTCTTGGATGAAGAAAACTCAATCTGCCAAATACAGCTCCAACGTGAGAGCATAAGTAGATCAATGTTGATTTTATCCACGCAACTATTAGCAGTGTCTTTAGAAAATGAATAAATGCACTTAAGATCATCAGCGTAAACGAAATTTTGTGAATTTGTGAGTAAAGCTGAAATTTCGTTTATGTACAGAATAAAGAGAAGGGGACCTAGAACCGTGCCTTGAAAAACGCCACTCGTGATCGGTTGAGGCATCGAGTTGCTATTACCTACTAAGACCTTCTGGCTGCGGTTAGACAAGTAGGAACCAATGAAGTCAAGGAGAGGAGGCTGGATGCCGAGGGCTTCCAGTTTCACCAGAAGACGTCTGTGCGGTACCTTGTCAAAGGCTTTGCTCAGGTCAAAGTAGATCACAACCACTGACTGTTGTTCGTTACGAAGGGAAGTGACGAGGTTAAGAAAAGTTAAATGACACACTTCGCATGATCTCCCAGGTGGAAAACCATATCGCGAGTCGCTTAAGAGCTTATTTTTCTAAGCAAAAAGTCGAGAATTTGATTTAAAAAATAATTTTTTTCAAGAAGTTTTGCTAGAGCCGGGGTTTTTGTGAACGCCTCGATAATTATTTACGTCCGAACGAGATCCCGACTTGAAGACAGGAAGAATAATAGATGTCTTCTATGAGTCAGGAAATAATCCGTTTAAAAGATAAACTGAGAATACATGGCTAAGCAATCGGGGAAAGCTCGGCACTCTCTTAATAACTGAGTTTGGAATACCGTCAGTCCCCGAAGAGTGCGAGTTTTTCAGACGCATTATTTTGCTTACGAATTAGTTCTAAGGAGAAAATCAATGGTACTGATAACATTAAATGAGGATGCCTGAAACGTCGGAACCGGTTCAGATTCCATCGTAAGATGATTTGCAAAGAATGCAATAAACAATTCTGCCTTCTCAGAGTCTTCGAGAACGAATTTCTTAGTTTCATTAAGTAATGGAGGTATTTCCTAACCTCTTTTAGAGCAGGATCGACGGCGGAACAGTTGAGCAAACATATTTTGCAGAGTTTGGCTCGCTGAGTGCGCATGAATCTTGGCATTTCTTTTCGTTTTCCGGAAATACCTATTTCATATCAGTTGTCCTCCTGCACAAGAAAAAAGCCATAATTTGCTGCCCATAATCCACCTTGTTATTCCGGCAATGAAAGTTAGCTCTGTGAACTCTTTGAAAAACTTACAGAAACTCCATTTCTTGTCAAAATAATCGTAGGAGATTTTATTTTGTCAGAAATTGACTGGCATGTGAATACCTCTCCGCCAAAATTTGAAAACATGTTGAACACGATTTATTTTCAAAACATGTCTCAATTATTCAGCTCAGTGACTAGAATAGATCGTATTTTAGATTTGATTTTGACTAATTGCATCCATCCTTTGCTTATGAATTTCCATCAAAACCTTTTTACAAGTGATCACGCATTAATTCATTGTTGTTTTCCAGTCTCCTCCTCTGTAAAGCCAAAAATAAAATGTAACTATTTTGACTTTGCTCATGTTAACATAGAATTGTTAAACAATTTTACAAGAATTCTGGATTTGCCAAGCTTTATTTCGAATAATGATCCAACTTTTTCAATGATACATTGCAAGGCCTAACAGAAGGCCTCCTCCACTTCATTCCAAAAAGACCATTATATCAAATGCTGCTTCTTCCACATTGCTACACTTTCTTGAAATCAGCTTAAAAAATAGAAAAAGCAGCTTGAGGATCAGTCGATAAGTTCGTTATCGGTCCACTTAAGGATCGCACAAATATTTAAATTAGCTTCAAAAATGAGGATCGCGCAGGATAGGCGTAGGGAGTCTCTAGAATTAGCGATGATAATACTTCCAGATCTGTTGCTCAAGTGTTCCGCCTCCGTTCTTCCGTGAAATCTCATAAAGTCATTCCGCCTTTACTCGATTCAAATAATAATTTAATAACAGAGTATTTGGAAAAAGCAGAACTGTTAAATTCCTTTTTTTGCCAAACATTTTACCATGAGACCAATCCTACTTCTTCGATCGCCCTGACATCTCATGAGTTGCTCACTAACATTGGTTTTGTTCCTACAAATATTCAGACATAGATAAGCCAACTTAATCAATCACACTCATTTGGAACCCAGAACATCCCAAATTTCCTTATTGAACAGCCAAGTGATTTTCACCGTTCGCTAAGCAAAGTTTTCTCAGTTTTTTCGAGAATGTTTTTCTTCCCGATTATTGGAAAACCTCTTTTTTATTCTAGTCTTTAAATCTGGCTTACGCTCGGATGTTTACAACTATCGCGATGTTCATAAAACATATTCTCTTGCTAAGCTCTTCGAAAAACTAATTGTCGTACAAAATAACAGATTTTGCATAACCAATCAACTTCTCAGCTCTTCCCAACATGGCTTCCTTCCCGATCACTCTTGTGAAACATTTCACCTATTTTTTCGAAGTCTATTAACATCTCTTCGTAATGATCATCTTTTTGTCGTAGTTATCTTCTTTGATCTTAGCAAGGCCTTCCATAAAATGCCTCATAGGAGACTTGTAGTTAACTTATAAGCTTTAGGATTTTTTAGTCCCGTACCGATTTCATTCCGTCATATCTGACTTATAGCAAAACAAAAGGTCTTAGTGGGTCCTCATTTTTCAGCTGAGATCCCTATTGTATGCGGTGTCCTTCAAGGCACCATGCTAGGTCTTCTTTTGTTTTTGCTTTACATTAATGATATTTCATCAGCAGTTCAAAACTCTCATTCTTTTATTAATGTGGACGATCTTAAATGCATATAGTCCTTCTTTAAATCTTATTCCGAACGATGCTTAAAATAAATCCATGCAGACTTGCTTGCTCTTTCCGCGTGGAGCTCAGCGTGGCAAATGGAATTCTCAAATTCTAGGTGTCGTTACATGTGCTTCGGGCTTGACAGACTACAACGACCAGTCAGCACCCCTATGACTGAATGTTCCATCATGAAGGACTTAGGTTTTAGCTTCACTAATAATTCAAATCTGTCACCTCATGCCGATAGAATTACGGCCAAAGCTGCCCAGATTTGTGGCTTTATTTCTTATAATTTTTATCTTCCTGAAATTAAATTATGACTTCATCAAATGTTTGTCCTTCCCATTCTTGAACATTGCTGTCCATTTTTTGGTTTACTAACTGAGTGTATCCGTTCCAAAATTGAAAATGTTCAAAGACATTTTACTTGGAAACTCTTACATCCGACCCTTTCAACTACATCGTACTCTAATAGGTGCCCGCTAACTATCCTAAATTTGTAATGTGTTCGGCGACTAGAAGCTGGCTTCTGCCTCCTTTTCCGTCTTAATAATAGTTCAAATATTCCCCGAATTCCAGCCCTTACCTCCGTTACTCGTCCGTACAACCTACGTACCTCTTCATTGATTTTACCGCCACCTATGTCCTTCATATCTTAACGCTCTCTGTTCTTTGCTTCCAGGTATTGCTTTCTTTGTAATAACCTGCCAATCGATATAAAGTTTTCAAATAAACTTCTACACTTTAGCGAAGACTGTACATTTATATTAACACTGATTCCATGAACCTTTAATTTTCATCTTCCTTCCCGAGCAGCTTTCTCCATGACCCTGAGAAAGAACCATCGGGAATTTAGAAGACCGTCTCCAAATTATATCTTCTATGCATCGTTTCCCCACGAAATAAGATTTTTTCATAACCCATGCCTCCGTCAAATGATTGCCAAGCAATTATGTCATATTGCGCGCTCGTTTTGAAGCACCTCCGTTTCGAATGCCGATAACCATCATCAGTACTACAATCTTAATACTGAGCTGTGCAGGCCTCAGATTAATGATCGATTCTCATGCCAACAAGCACCGCTGAGCACCTTATTTGGATTTCTTCTTACTCAATTTTCGGATCTCCCATTATCCTTTCGTACTACTCTCAGAAGCAACCTACCATGCTGCTTCATATGCCCTCGCGGAGCACTGTCACGTTGTCGACCTTCTCGGATTGTTGACGATCATTTTGGCTCCTTTGTTGGTGGTCTGAGAAAATCAGCAATGAGAGTATCGTGGTTGCTTCTCTGAGCAATTCTACCATGACCTTCATGATCTCTTCAGTCGTTTCCTCGTTTGACCTTAAGCGTACGTGATGATACCTGTGAAGGTTTTCCCTGTCTAGAATCCTTTACGGTTTCGCTTATAGCCAGTCGATACGCATTTGGATCACACCTGCGGTGCTGAAAAGTAGCCTCTGTCGTTACATGATTTTCTTACGATGAGCAGCGTTTTAAACGCTCTCATCAGCATGTCGGTCCTACCTAACGCGTATGTTTTTCACCCAGGAGCGAGAGTCTTTTTCTCCTTAAAATCCCACAAAACCCTCATTCAAGATATGCCTCTTCCACTAAAAATGCCTAAGGAGTTTTTTTCTACTGTGTGCTCTTTTCATCTTATGACCACACTGATTTGTGTCAATTTTTCATCGCCTATAGCTGACCTACTATTCAAA